>OZ024854.1:13188680-13211180 GCA_964017155.1 Oasisia sp. SBJ-2009
GCGTGCGTGCGTGCGTGCGTGCGTGTGTGTGTGTGCGTGTGTGTGCGTGTGTTCGTGTGTGTGTGCGTGCGTGTGTGTGTGTGTTTGTATGTGGGCGCGCATGTGGACGTTACGTGCGTACATGTATAATTATTTATGTTCGTACGTACGTACGTATATATGTATATATATATATATATATATATATATATATATATATATATATATATATATATATATATATATGAATATATATATATATATATATATATATATATATATATATATATATATCGCCGTGTCTGTTTGTGTGTCAGTGGTGGAGCCGGCTACGTGGTCAGCAGGGAGTCACTGAGGAGGTTCGGACAACGGACACACGGTCAGTGTCACTCGGACTTCGGGCAGGAGGACATCAAGGTGTGTTGCAACGATGACTTGTTAACTTGATAAAATACGCATTTATGAAATATATATATACATAAAGGGAATACTTTAGAAATGGTAAGGTTTCGGGGGTGTCAAGTCTACATTTGTTTTATTAATTTTGCAATAAACTCACAAGGTCTAATGCTTTGATTCTGCAACCAAACCAATGTTTCAGGATTTGAAAAAAAGGATTAATTTCGAACCTTGCCTAACGGACATACCTCATAGAAAATGGCAACTATATTAACAGTATAGGCCACTTTAACATTTCCTGGCATTTCCCTCCTGACTGTTGCACGCGAATGTTGCGAAATGAACATTTTACTGCAATTGTTGCAAGAAGTTGAAATGTCCAACGCACGACAAAGACATATAATACCACATCTATACTTATATAACTCATGCAACAATCAGAAAGTATAAATTGTTATTCTCGCATGCAGTGGACAAGTGTGGGACTACGTAAAACAATCACCGAAAACTCTTGACTATCCACTCAAATGGCTAGGCGACCCACATTTCGGTGGCGACTCCTGGGACATAGGGCTTGAAAAACAGCGTATTTTTCATATTGTCGCTAAATATTTTAACTTGCTCAAGATTGTCACATGGCCTAGATATTCTAAAGGTTTATGATTTGTTGTATACATTCTGATTTGCCATGCATACACGTTTCATCTCATTTTGACCAATAATAATAATAATATTTTATTTTTATAACGCTAACATCCGATAGTTGGCAGCGTGTTACTGATACATAACTATGTTAAAAGACATTTTAAAACAGTGATAATAATAATAATGGTTAATGCGTACAGTTACGCATAATGAAATAGTAATAACAGCAATTAAGATAATATTGTAAAGACAGACGTTATATAGACATATATAAAATACGATGTAATATAACAATTATATTATAATATTATAATAAAGAAACTAACATTAACCGCCGAGTGAAGCCCAATGAAATGATAAAGCAAAGTAGGGACATTTGTTGACTCTTGCAGATTTCCAGATGTATGAGGAAGCTGGGTATTTCGGTCGCGGAGTCACGTGATGTGTTCAATAAGACACGCTTCCATGCTTACAACATACACGAATACAGCTCAAACACTCGATACAGCAACGAATTGGTGAGTGGTCTCGCATGAGTGATTCACTCATAGATACGCTGTAAATGCAAGTATAACTAGCGTGCAGGCAGATAAAGAGGTGACATATCATGCCGTCCTACCGTTTATTGCGATAGTAACATGTTTGACGCGACCAAAACAATATAATCGAAGTCCTTCTGCCGCCGCCAATCCCCCAGCAGCCGTGGTGGGGATCCGGGTCGTGGACATGTGTTTTTGCCAATCTAATTACACACACACGCCCGCGCGCAGACACACACACGCACACACACGCGCACACACACACACACACACACACACACACACAAACACACGCACAAACGCACACACTCACACACACACACACACACACACACACACACACACACACACACACACACACACACAGCATAAACCAAATGTTTATCGTAAGTTTGCCGATGTCCGATGTTGGCCCGTCATGCATCCATTAGATATGACGTGGATAAACATCTGATATCATGAGTTGTTGATTACTCACAAGTCCATTAACCAATGTTCGCACACCGTATTGTCGATGACGTGTTGATCTGTGTTCGACACACATCAGGGCGTCACGACTGTGAGTGACTTGGCTGTCACCTTCCACTACGTCACACCCAACATGATGTACGATCTCGAGTACTTCCTCTATCGCCTGCGTCTACACGGCGTACGACGGGGACTCAGCCAGCCACTCTACACCACCTTGCCCGAAGGCGGACACTTTCTTCCCACCGGCTAATGAAAGGATATTTTATACATCGTATCTTATAATGAAAACCTGTCACCGTAAATAAATGTCAAGGTTTGGTTATTTGACTTAACATTATGTAGAAAGTGTCTGTGAAAGACGGCAATAAAGGTTATATACGATGTACAGCTATTGATGGATGGCTAGTGTACAACCATTGAGGGTTGGCTATGTGTTATGGTTACCCTGTAAGATTGTTATGTCCAGCCAGGGCTTATGCATTAGGAATTAATAGGAATGAACAGGAATGAACAGGAATGAATTAACAGGAATTAACAGGTGACACGGGGTAGACATCTGTATGTGGACATGTCACATCGTGTAGCGTACAGGAGTGTTGCCACAATAAAGATTGGTGGACATGTAGATTTAGCGTGGAAGCTATAGTGTTGTTGAGAAACGATAACAATGGTGTCAGTATCAGAATAGATCACATGACAGCTGCGAGGTATAGAACTAGACTAACTGAGGTTTAAGAGAAAGAACAGAACACACTAGTCCAGAGCGAGCTACAATTATTATAATGTAACCTAGCCTTTACTACAGGGTTTAATTTAACCGTTCCACCATTTAACCCACTTGTCCGTGGACTAAAGTAGCCTTAATTTATTACTCAACCCCATGAATAATCGCTATTCCTCTAGTTCTAGTGATACGAATGTTTACACACATTCATCTGTAGAACTGAGATGCGTCTTAAACATAAATGACGTTATAACAAGACTATGTTAAAAGGGCTAGGACTGTGGACAGCTTAGCCAACGGTCAGTCGTCCCAGGCCGTTCTACTCTCTTCGAGCGGGCGAGCGGCGAGTGTTCAGTTCGGTCCCTGGCTCAACTATCAAGTGGTTGCGTTGACGATGAAATCGTACAATCGTGTTTATGCTGCTACAAGCGAATACCGGAGGTGTGTAAGATATGTATCTTGTGTGCACATGCTCTGTTATGCGATTGTTATATATTAACGACAACCGAACATAGGTCGTACACCGTGTATTACTCATGTCACGGATCGTGTTTGCAGGTGTTTAGATTGACGAAGCGTCAACGATTGATGGTGGTGGGATTGGTTTATGAAGTGAATAGTTTTGCTGTGATATGTAGACTCTACACAGCGAACAAATTATGTATGTGTGTGTGTGTGTGTGTGTGTGTGTGTGTGTGTGTGTGTGTGTGTGTTTGTGTGTGTGTGTGTGTGTGTGTGTGTGTGTGTGTGTGTTCGTGTGTGTATGTACTTGTGTGCGTTTGTGCGTGTGTACATGTGTATGTGTGTGTGTGTGCGTGTGCTTGCGTGTGTGCGTGCGTGAGTATGTGTGTGTGTGGGGTTATGTGTATGTGTATGTGTGTATATGTATCTGTGTGTGTGTGTGTGTGTGTGTGTGTGTGTGTGTGTGTGTGTGTGAGTGTGTGTGTATATGTATGTGTATGTGTATGATTATATATCACGTATTTTAAATAACTTATTACATTAAATTCTATTAGAATATTTTAGAGCAATAATAGTAAGTGTAACACTTCTATAGCGCCTATATCTCAGAGGCAAAACAAAAAGAATTATTTGGCGTTTCCCCACAACAGAACGGCTACCGAGGCTCGATTAACTTTCTGTCACTCCTTACACATACGGCAACGTGACCATATCTTTGGCTTTATCTGTGTTCTTGTTATACCTGGTTTATCCCCTATAGCCTTACTGGTGTTCCTTCATCCTCCTTGTCCTCCACATTGAATGCTCTCACTGTCGTAACGACCTCTTGATGTGCTTCATCTCTGTTTCTGTTTCTGTTTCTTTGTCCTGTCTGTCAGTGACAACATTGTTAGTCTGCCCAGTAAGGTTTTTCTCCTTTGTTTTGTCACGGACAAACCGGGGTGTAGCCTCGATTAACCAGACTCCGTGAGAACGCAGCACTTTTCAGCCCATGAACCGAATTACTGGGCTGTCGATGTAACCGACGGGGGGGGGGGGGGGGGGGCTTTCCCCAGATTAGGGTAGAGACACTGATTGGGTCTCAGGCCAATTATAAAATTAAAACAATGATCATGATTTTCTATGAAAAATATTCAACACTGAACTTATATTAACACAAAAATACAATAAAAATTAAATTTTGCAGTAATTTATAGAATAGGAATTACGGCAGGATTTACCAGTATCCGTGAGGTGGAAGCATTGTTTAGCTCCACACGGATAATATTCAAAAGCCGGCAAAGTCACCAGACTCTAGGCGATCGACAGTCGGTTGAGGTAGACTAATCGGGATGGTGGTAGCGCGATTTGTTCGATACATTTCTCGCTCGCCTATCTATCTTGATAATACCCCTTGATAGGTCACTGTGACGGTAAATTATGTAGTTTATGCTGTATCAAATATCCTGATGCACTTACGTATACCAGGAGTCGTGTCGTAAAGATTGATGGTTTGTCGGTATCCCGTGTCAAACTCATCGACACATGTTCGCCCACTGGTAGTTGGTTGACGCCAGACGATGTGGCCATGCTGTTTCGTCGCGGGTTCTCACTTTTGTCTTTTGTCGTCGGCTTCGCGTTTGGTGTTCTTTTCACCTTCGTCTACATAGTGGGTCTCGTCTGTGACCATCCACTGACGTCGGCCGGGGACATTGGCAGAGTGTTGCGTGGAGCTGATGGACCGGAAAGCAATGGTCCACACCCGACAGTAATACAGGAAGTAGGGAAATCAGCGGAGAAGCAGCTCAAATCGGACCGGAAGGATACTGACACGCAGAACGCAGCCAATGCTTCCGTTGTTCAGATTAATGAAACAATAGCAGGGTGCGAATTGGTTCAAAAAGGTATTGTGCGTTTTTAGTATTAGATTATTATTCCGCTTTGATATCAACATGAACATGTCAAATGCAGTGGTACGTATTTTTAAACGTTGGTTTGCAACAACAGTTGATGAACGTCTAGAACTAGTAGTAGTAGTAGTAGTAGTAGTAGTAGTAGTAGTAGTAGTAGTAGTAGTAGTAGTAGTAGTAGTAGTAGTAGTAGTAGTAGTAGTAGTAGTAGTAGTAGTAGTAGTAGTAGTAGTAGTAGTAGTAGTAGTAGTAGTAGTAGTAGTAGTAGTAGTAGTAGTAGTAGTAGTAGTAGTAGTAGTAGTAGTAGTAGTAGTAGTAGTAGTAGTAGTAGTAGTAGTAGTAGCAGTAGCAGTAGCAGTAGCAGTAGCAGTAGCAGTAGCAGTAGCAGTAGCAGTAGCAGTAGCAGTAGCAGTAGCAGTAGCAGTAGCAGTAGCAGTAGCAGTAGCAGTAGCAGTAGCAGTAGCAGTAGCAGTAGCAGTAGCAGTAGCAGTAGCAGTAGCAGTAGCAGTAGCAGTAGCAGTAGCAGTAGCAGTAGCAGTAGCAGTAGCAGTAGCAGTAGCAGTAGCAGTAGCAGTAGCAGTAGCAGTAGCAGTAGCAGTAGCAGTAGCAGTAGCAGTAGCAGTAGCAGTAGCAGTAGCAGTAGCAGTAGCAGTAGCAGTAGCAGTAGCAGTAGCAGTAGCAGTAGCAGTAGTTGAAAATAATTTCTATGTTTTACAAGTATATATATATATATATATATATATATATATATATATATATATATATATATATTAATAATGGATGGTTGTGCTGTCTGCACTTACTGGTATATTGTGTAATGTTTTTCTAATTTTTGTGCAGTAGTATTGCATACTATAATCATAAGATTTATCTTCGGTATACTCCTTTTTTCTAACATAATAAGAATATTATGTTATAAAAAATCAGTATCATGTATTGGTGTGTTGGATAAAATAAACATTATTATTATTATTATTATTATCTTTGTTCCCTTCCCCAATCAACACTTCGCCATTCTTGTCCATATACGTGACACATCCTAAGCGTGACGTAGTGACGCATGTCTGTAACATCAACACATGGCATCATTTCTATGGTGCTGTATTTGGTTTGCATTGCGTGTTCTCCCTGTCTTTGTCGTCAGATGTCACGTACGTGGCCCGGCAGTTACGGCGACAAGTTCGGGTACTTTGTTGGGTCATGACGACTCCATCATCACTGGATAGACGTGCAAGTTACGTACGTGACACTTGGGGAAAGCGGTGTAACGTACTACTGTTCGCAAGTGACTACATGTATGACATACTGTTTTCATTGAAGATGAATAGTGTTGGTTGATTTAGGAATTTAATGCGTTCTTGTGCAGTCTTGTGCCAAACTACCTGATAGACGCATTGTGTAACTTCAGCAAAAACCGTGCATCCTTAAAATGAATTTGCGCTACAGGTGGAATTTACCTGTTTACAAAATTAATGTACGAAATGAAATACTCTGGAAAGGTTAAGACAAATCACATTGTATGAATAAAATACATAGATATGAACCAGATTTGTTTATTCATCATATCTTATTTAATGGGAATGATTTTCCGTGTACATAACGCAGGTAATAGCTAATAATTCTTAAACATTCAAACAATTTGCATGCACATATTTTTTTAAATACATGTATATGGCACACATTTAGAAAGTCAATCAGCTGTGGACGAGTTTGTTAAGATGTTAACACCCTCGTTTTCGTACACAAGCTGGACTGTGGTTCTGTTGTGCTCCAACAGGAACAGCAGCTTCCGGACAATGAACATCAGCGTGCCGCACGGACGAGAACACCTGGTGCTGAAGACGAACAAGGCCTTCGACTACGTCTACACCCACCACCGAGACGACGCCGACTGGTTCCTCAAGGTCACCTTTCTCTTATAACAACACGTCGCACGGTATAATGTTGCTGATGTCGACAGCTGCAGTGGTCGAGGGAGCTGTTGTCGCTCTTGCTGTTACTATGTTACTATATAATAGTGCAGTTGCTGAAGCTGCTTGTGCAGTTATTTCTGCTGCTGTTGCTGCGCTGCTGGTATTGCGACTACTCCTGCTATTAAGTATTTTTGCTACTGTTACTGTTACTACTACTACTATTACTATTACTATTACTATTACTATTACTATTACTATTACTATTACTATTACTATTACTATTACTATTACTATTACTATTACTATTACTATTACTATTACTATTACTATTACTATTACTATTACTATTACTATTACTATTACTATTACTATTACTATTACTATTACTATTACTATTACTATTACTATTACTATTACTATTACTATTACTATTACTATTACTATTACTATTACTATTACTATTACTATTACTATTACTATTACTATTACTATTACTATTACTATTACTATTACTATTACTATTACTATTACTATTACTATTACTATTACTATTACTATTACTATTACTATTACTATTACTATTACTACTACTACTGGTACTGGTACTGGTGCTGCTACTGGTACTGGTACTGGTACTGGTACTGGTACTGGTACTGGTACTGCCACTGCCACTGCCACTGCCACTGCCACTGCCACTGCCACTGCCACTGCCACTGCCACTGCCACTGCCACTGCCACTGCCACTGCCACTGCCACTGCCACTGCCACTGCCACTGCCACTGCCACTGCCACTGCCACTGCCACTGCCACTGCCACTGCCACTGCCACTGCCACTGCCACTGCCACTGCCACTGCCACTGCCACTGCCACTGCCACTGCCACTGCCACTGCCACTGCCACTGCCACTGCCACTGCCACTGCCACTGCAACTGCCACTGCCACTGCCACTGCCACTGCCACTGCCACTGCCACTGCCACTGCCGCTGTTGTTGTTGTTGTTGTTGTTGTTGTTGCTGCTACTACTTTTCTTGCTGCTGCTGCTGCTGCTGGTGGTGGTGGTGGTGGTGGTGGTGGTGGTGGTGGTGGTGGTGGTGGTGGTGGTGGTGGTGGTGGTGGTGGTGGTGGTGGTGGTGGTGGTGGTGGTGGTGGTGGTGGTGGTGGTGGTGGTGGTGGTGGTGGTGGTGGTGGTGGTGGTGGTGGTGGTGGTGGTGGTGGTGGTGGTGGTGGTGGTGGTGGTGGTGGTGGTGCTGCTGTTACAATTACTGTGTCAGTTGCTGCTCTTGTTTTCCCACCGCTGCTGCTGCGGCTGTTACCAATACTGCAACTCCTAAACTGTTATGAGACATATTTATGTTTAGCTGCTGTAGCTATTATTAATACAATGTACGCTACATTGTTTCATGATGACGACACTAATGACTATTCACTGAAACGTTATTCCTATGCTGCTTGTTAAACATATCCGACAGTCACTCAAATGTATAACTTTACATCAGACCAACGGGTTTTGACTCAATTATCTCACTTATAATGCGACGCGACTTGCGATGTCTTTGCAGAGTTTCTTTCTCTAGCGTAACGTGCATTACTTTACATATGTGTTAACTTCTAAAACATAGTACTCATGACCGAACAGTGTATAGCGTTTATATTCAGATAAATGATGATACGAACCTGATTTTACACTCAGACCGATGACGACACGTATGTGATCATGGAAAATCTGCGCCATTTATTGGCACCGCATGATCCGGAAAAAGCGATGTATTTCGGACATCACTTGCTCGGCCCTAGGTATGAGTTCTTTAGGTAGGTATACGTCAGAGAAATAACTTACTGGCCGTTCACTGCAGTCTGTGTGTCTTTTTGTTCGGTGAGTCGACGGGATGTTTGTAAGGTAAAGGAAAAAACATAGGTATGTATAATGTCCAACGTAAATGGTCTTATTCGTTATAGTTGGCGGCTATACAAAGAATTGTAAAGTTGTGTAGTAGGAAACTTCATTAAGTATTGTGTCGATCATCAGTTCAACTAAACTGTACAAGGAAACCTGTATGTCTGTCACCATAATTAGTCTCATTGTCAATGTCATGACGATTACAATACAAATAGCTAACTATAAATGTAGAAACAAATACTGTTTGTTTATTTGTTGATGTTAAAGATATTTAGCATCCGTAATGAATGACTAAAGGCCGATGCAGATTGTTAGGTGTTATGTTATACCTTTTATGGACCGCTGCAAAATCTCGTATATTTGGCGCCTAAATAGTAAAAGCAACTGAAAATGACTAAACAATAGATCATCTTCTTCGCAATATACGTAACATACACGAATTTGTTTTTAATTACGTTTCGGTATATATACCAATAATTATTATTAAAGATCTACGATCTATGGACAATTAGCGCGTTGACTATTCGTGAGGCGCAACGTGATGGATTTGACGATGAAAGAAAAGGTGCAAAGTTGACTCTAGGCATACACTGAGATATATTTGTTAAAGCCCACATGTGACTGTGATATAACAAACCAAACGCATTCGTTATCTTATAGCATGGATTTTGCTAACTCTTCCGTCTGTCTGTCTTTCTGTCTGTCTGTCTGTCTGTCTGTCTGTCTATCTGTCTGACAGTCTGATAGTCTGACAGTCTGACAGTCTCTCTCTCGCTTATTTTTTACGGTAGATTCAAATGTAATGTTGATAATCGTTTATATTAGTCTCGCCGAAACTGCCGTTTTCAACAGATGTCGATATTAGGCTTTTTACTTGCCCTATGAGCTTAAGTTTCATGAGATAATCTACCATGGCTTAATATTATTAAGCCATGGTAGATTATCTCATTTTCTAAATGACGAATATGTTGAGTGTATTCTCCTAGCGGTTAGCCTCCTGTTTTATAAATATGTCACATCCAAAACAATTATTTGCCATTTTTGGCAATCTAACCTAAACCTTAACCATAAATAACTGTAATCGTATTGTACTATTGACACTAACTCCAACTATATACATACTAAAAACATTAACTCAAATAAGTTTATATAATAACCATTTACGTCTTCTGATTGTTTCCACACACTACACACTCGACTGCAGTGATAGAGTTGTTGGGTTTACACAATCTCGTCTTTCCTGCCCGTAGTGGCGGCGCAGGTTACGTCCTGAGTCGCGAGGCTCTCAACAGATGGGCGCATCGCCCGCCCGGGAGGTGTCTGGAGGACGGGCCGGGGGAGGACGTCATGATGGGGAAGTGTCTCGGCTCGCTCGGGGTGCAGGTGGGAGACTCTCGGGACTCGCGCGGGCGTCATCGCTTCCACGTGTTCCGTCTGACGACCCATCTGCGGGGCCAGTGTCCAGTGTGGTTCTACCGCCACAGCAAGTACAGCGACAAGAAGGTAGGGCGGGTGTGGCGTTGGACCATGTAGCAGGTGGTGGGTCTCAGAGGTGATCAAGGGCGATGATAGGGGTAGGTGGAGGGAGTGCGACAATGTGTGTGTGTGTGTGTGTGTGTGTGTGTGTGTGTGTGTGTGTGTGTGAGTGTGTGTGTGTGTGTGTGAGTGGGTGTGTGTGTGTGTGTGTGTGTGTGTGTGTGTGTGTGTGTGTGTGTGTGTGTGTGTGTGTGTGTGCGTGTGTGTGAGTATGTGTGTGTGTGTGGGAGAGAGAGAGAGAGAGTGTGTGTGTGTGTGTGTGTGTGTGTGTGTGTGTGTGTGGGGGGGGGGGAGAGAGTGTGTGTGTGTTTGTGTGTGTGTGTGTGTGTGTGTGTGTGTGTGTGTGTGTGTGTTGGTGTGCGCGAGCACGTGCGTGTGTACGACTTTGTCAGGAAGCACTCCTACCTCTTGAAGTTTGGATAACTGCATGAGACAATGATGTAGCATGTACACGAATATTAAAATGAGTTGTTTGAAAATAGATATGTGGTTGAAAAGGGAATAAATGTAGTCACTCATGAAACATTAAGTTACACCTTTGTTATAACAAATTAATTCTAGTACCTATATGAACACTATTGTTTTAGGTAAATTTCCGCTTGTATGAAATTATAATTGTTACGGTCTGGGCATGCGGACCTTTACTTAGACGAGTAAGTGTAAACGGCGGCAATGCATCCTTCGCATAGTGACCGTGTAGGGCATTATTTTGGTTAGAAAACTCTGCAAAGATATTTGGGTCACAACTGACCGACTTACGCTTGACACATTTTTATTGCAGGGAACAGACAGCGTGAGTGACTACCCGGTGAGCTTTCACTACGTCTCAGGTCACCGCATGCTGGAATTCGAATATTTCACCTATCGCCTCCACGCTTACGGCATAGTGGGCGGACTCCAATCTGTCAACCGACCGTAGCGCCCTCAAACGAGTCGACAAACCAATACAATCGCCATCTAGCGATTAACGCAAAACGAAGTAGCGCACTATTTAAGGCATGAAGAAATACAATGGGCATGATAAATAGACATGAAAACGGAGGTAGTTGTTTTGAATAATGTCAGATGTCAATAAAATGTGATGTTTGTATTAGTAAACCAAAGGCCTTCACAGGAATGTGTGGTTTTATGACGAATTCACGACCAACCGTTCGTTTAACTGCATCCTAAAAGGTGTGCTAATTAACCCATTAGCACTCCTCAGAAAAAAATATTGTTTGTGCCAGTTTTGTTTGCTCTAGCGCCTTTATTATTCAAATTTCACAATTGCGTGTTGTAGGTATTTTGTAGATAATAAAATTACGTACATAGTGGTACGTTGGTAACAAAACGGCTGTTGCATTAAAAATATGTTGACCATTTCTTGCTTGACACCAAGATACCGCAGTGCCATATGAACTGACTGCCAATGGCCGACTTGACTGCTAATGGGTTAATGCACGTCTGTAATTTATATCCCGACAGTACAACACACCAGCACATTACTGACAAAACCCCTGCTACTATCACTTGTCAGCACCAATTTGTCACCCAGACTGGCAAGCCTAGCCGGTCTTGAATACATCAAGTGAATAAGAATGAAACCACAACATAGGTTAGACCATATACGATCTAGACACGGGCCCAGGCATAAAACAGCAAACAGATTAAATCAATTACTTATTACTATTACAGTTGCTCCAGGTTAGTGTTAAGTATTGACGCTTTATATACGCCAAAGGCTCTTACTTCGATGACGTCACCGGTTGCTACGTACCGCAACAAATGATGCAGAAAAAGTATAGAACCAAAAGTACGGGACCAAAAGAAATATTGAACAGGATATTTTAATTTTATGTTAAAACATGGTTTGAATAGCAGCACATTAATTTGAAAGTATATTAAATATGAGATTGGAAATAAAATGTGTTATTTCATGTAGTCTTTAAACATATGTAATTTATGTATATTCTTAATAGCATCGTCTCTCTTGGTTGTCCCGTGGATTTCTGGCCCGCCGCATGTACATGTGTGTGTACACGTATGTGCAAGTGTACGTGTAGGCCTTATGCATGTATTCACTGTGAAACGAAAGATAAGCACATACACTGGACATCAAAATAAAACCAACGGCGTTTATTTACAATAAATAACATTAAATAACACAGTTTAAGTATGTATTACTCATAATTATTTAGAATTATTATATAAGTTATATCACAGCACCACGAACACACACAAGCGTACTTACAGTACAAACTCTTTAATAACATTAATTATGCGATTCCTTTAACGAATGCACTGGTTTTGTGCTTCACATATCTATTCACGACCTCATTCATATATATATATATATATATATATATATATATATATATATATATATATATATATATCGATGTGCTTATTACAATGTTACCCTACATGACAATAACGAATGTTGGTGAGTGTATACATGAAGCCATTTGACCTCGTTACAATTGTTATGCTCCTTCAACGATAACTGGCCACGGGTCCGCGTATAAGTTTACGATATTAATACGACGTTTACATCTACGAAAAATATAAACACTGTCATTTGTGTATTGTCGTTTACAATGGAAAGGCATGTTGACTATAATATAAAGCGAAATAAAAATTTTGATTGAAGAGATACGTTTGAAGATAAATATGGATTGTGCGTTGAGGGTCCATTGACCAAGAATGGCTTCACATGCAGGGCATCCAATAGCACAGTAGGTACACAGAATACGTTGACGTGACTACCAATGGTGTAGTAGGTTAAAAGGATCACGTTGACATGGTTACTAACCAACAGATGACCAAGTTGACATGGCTACCAATAACACAGTAGGTACAAAGGATCACGTTGACATGGCTATCAATAACACAGTAGGTACACAGAGGATCACGTTGACATGACAACACGTAGAATAGTAGGTACGCAACACTTCAAGTTGCAGTAACTTTTCACAAACTATACACAATACAATAAGATAATCCTGCTATAGTGATCACACAGTGATCGTAATACTGTTATCGCATTATGCGCACTAGAGCTGCGAGTTTATTATGTGACGTTCAAACACGACACTATTCCTTTCACCAATAAAGCATTTACATGTTGAGCAAAATTCGAGGGTAAATTTACAATATTACATACATCTGATTCCTTGGTACCCTTTCAGCTGACACGTGTCAGTGTTAGACTCGTCGCTTCATTGGCAAATACGTTTTGACAGTAATACGTACTTGTTGTTAATCAGATGCACGAGTTGGACAGTGCGAAAATAGTTTGCAAAGAATGAACTAAATAATTGCTATCTTCGGTATACAAACGGCCCGTTGGAACGACGAACAGCCGCATGCCATGAATCACCTCCGCAAAGGATTACTGCGGGCAGAGATACACCAGAGAAAGTGTTTTTGAAACCTAGCTAGATTTTCAGCACTTGAAATGCCCATAATGCATTGCATACCAAACAATAATTAATGGTCACTTCCGGTCGTACCAGTCACCACGTGACCCACCACGTCGAAAACCACCGGTTGCTAGTACTCAATCGGAATAGTAAGATACAGTGGACACACTAAACTGACCATTTGTACACAGTTCATGTAAATCTACATTGTACGCGATAATATGTACACAATATAGAGGAGGGCGTAAATTAACTTGAAAAACGCCTCCATTAAGTGATATGAAGTCACGTTGATATACCTGAAAGCCAAACTAGGACTTCACAATGTTGTTTTGTTTGTCCAATCGGTGGCACACGATGGACGATAACAATTTAAATTTATTATATACATATGTAAAAATCACTGGAAATAATGACAGGCTTTAGCGAAACATACAAGCACCTGCCTTTAAATAACAAACCCGGAACACTCCCCATCACACATTTCTCTTGGTGAATCGATGACATCACGCGACTGGATTCACCTGTAGCGATTGCGAACCTCTGGTGGCGCCGCCGCCCGGGATAACGCAGACACACAGTTTGGTTCACAGTTAGTCGTCAGACGTCCTCGTCTTCGTCGTAGTCGTCAAGGACAACGGGCGTGCTGTTCGCTGATTGGCTGCTGCTGGAGGTGGCGTGACTAGAGTCGGCGCTCAGACTGCGTCTGTCGGCGTCGTGGGTCGTCGTCGACGATGTACTACGGGAGGTTCGTTTCGACGTCGTCTCTGGTTCGTCGTCGTCCTCCCAACACTGCTGCTTGATGCTGATCTCTTTGATTCGGTTGCGTCGGTCGCTCAGCGATATCTTCTTGCGCATGAAGTGTGTCATCCGCTTCATATCCTTCCGCAACTGTAAGATAATTTATTCGATTAGGCGCTAACCAGCAGGTGGCAGGTCGATCGCAGCGATGAGAAATTGATAAATAGTAGGCTATGTTTATTCTGCGTTTTAAAGGGAGGGTGCCAGCTCCTCTGCCCAGAATTAGTCGCGCGGTAATTTGTAACGAATTACTTTTATATGGAAACACGTCATTAATCCTACACGGGACTGATACGTGCGCGAGACGGACGCAGAGTATCCGAGAACGGAGTTCCTTTAACACTTAAACGCCTTTTGGGAGTTTATGAAATAACCACCCGGGGTAAGCGAAACAACGGTGGGTGGATATAATGTATAGTGTCGGGGGCCGTAGGGATGAGTGCTAATGACAACGTGAACCAGCAGAGGAACCGCGGTACATTGGCCGGCAGTTGGCACCATATACGTTAAACTCGACAACTCGTTAATTAATTAATTAACGTATATCCCTACTTGCAAGAGTATAAGTGTCAAAGAGGTACATTGTCACTGAAAACAAAATAAGTAACGTATTGAAGCCAGGACTACACATAGAAGCCTGCTACAGCGATGATAATCGACTGTCCCGTCGTCAATGCGTGCACAATTTCGTACGCGATGATGCCTTCGTGACGTAACCAACTATTGTCGCCGTGATCGGCTTGATCGGACACGTCCTATTGTTATTTACAACTGCATTGCTGAAAAGTATCTATTGTCGTATTCCGAGCATGACTGGTATATTTTCATAAGCTCTCAGTTCCATTTGTGTTATTTTGTAAGGAATATATACTTGATATAGGAAATAGTACACGCCTTCAATTGGGATACATCTATATTGAACGCATTGTGGATATCTTGATGATTGATCAAGGATAGCCAGTTTTGTACGGTTTCTTAATAAGAACCGCAATCACGATAAACGTAATGCACAGAAACCCTACAGGTGATTGAATTAGACGCAGTCCTAATCCAGATGAAACTGTCCGCCTCTGCCCTTACCTGTGGCCAGATGCCGCGTCGAATGTTCTCCATTGAGCTGCTCGAGTCTAGTGTCTTGGTGGCTGTGTCGCTCGACATGGTGCCGTCTCCAATCAACAGGGTCGACGCGGTCGGCTACAACAAGGCCAGCATTGCGGTGTAAGGACAAGTCAAGTGTATCGAGATCGCCGACTGTTTGTGGCGAGTTTCACACTGCATTGCCTGCCATGTAATGTTGAAGACAACAGCTCATGAACCACGTATTGCCAGTGTACAGACAATTTATGAGTAAGGACATGTAAGACATGTGACTACAGAACATGGCACGGAGTAACTGATAAATCCATAATTCGGATCGCGGGCACGCACGCACGCGCGCGCATGCACGCACGCGAAACCGCGCATGCATGTATGTAAACGCACAGACGGACGGACGGACGGACGGACGGACGGACGGACGGACGGACGGACGGACGGACGGACGGACGGACGGACGGACGGACGGACGGACGGACGGACGGACGGACGGACAACATCTACAAACACACGCACGCGCGCACATACCTAAGCCGCTGCCGTTACTCAGTGTAAAATTACAGCTTGCTTTAAAACGTTATGCGATCTTTAAATGCGTGCGTCGTCTTCTCACGTCAGACCACATTAACACTGACATTAACATCCGTTACAAGGAACAACAGCGAGTGAAGCTAATTACGTTTGATCGGATTGTCGTAAACCGTATGCACTGAAAGTCTTTTAAATAGCACTCATCCGGCAAACCTGGATGATTAACTGCGCCCGTTATTTCTAGAACGTGATCATGAATACGCCGCTAATCAAATAATGTCAGGAGAAATCATCATCGCTGGTGTATGCACGTGTCTGCACAATACGTGATTTACTCCGACTCGCTGAAGATACAATAACTTCAGTGCTAGAGCACGACCACACTATACACACACGGTAATCGAACAATCCGTCGCTATGCGGTGAAGAGTCAACAAATATAAACAGTTATTGTGTGTTTGTGTACAGTCGTGTCCCGCACGCTAATCCCCCACCGTGTTTGCGAGGTGAGTTTGTCGTCGACACAAAGAAGGGAGACGCAGCGTGAAAATCGGGAAGATTACCTCTAAGCGTTCGTGATAAGAGCTGTCATGTAATACGACCAAAGTGCGCAGTGTTCTGACTTGTTAAAACTAAATCATAGCAGAATTGTTGAGAAGGCTTTAGTTCGTTATTGTGTCCGTCTGTACGTGTAGAATTTTCCATAAAATGCAAGTCATCCGCAGTAACTAATACGATCACTTAATTGTTGATCACGGGAGATGTCTGCTTCGCTGCATCACTGGTTGTCAAAGGCACCTTACCCCCCCCCCCCGGGGGTACGCCATAATTTATGTGAGGTATAAAATCTGTGTTTAGAAGTAAATTGTGAATGTTATTTCGTCTGTAGTTTACACGCATTCGTGTGATGGGGATAGGAATATGTTCTCCAAAACCCATGGTGAA
The DNA here is from genome assembly GCA_964017155.1 of Oasisia sp. SBJ-2009. NCBI lineage: Eukaryota > Metazoa > Annelida > Polychaeta > Sabellida > Siboglinidae > Oasisia > Oasisia sp. SBJ-2009. Next base: position 13,205,908 of record OZ024854.1, read on the forward strand.
ACGTATATGGGTGAGAAGTTAGCAAACCATATAGCTGCACATACACTGAGCTTCGCGTACTCGTGTGACCCAGAAAATAGAACAAATATAGGTTAAGATGATGAATCCACAGTCTGCGGGCTGCGTCAACAAGACTGGTGTCGCCACTACCACCCGCGAATGTTAGCTGAACAGCTTATGCATAAACGGATATCTCCAAGGAACAACAAGTTACTCCAGTGAACTAACTGACAGGTGTCTAAACGGAGATATCGCTAATACATGTAGGTATAACATATGCATCCGTACATTTACTATTCACAACCTGTAGAACGGTAAGCGATAAAAGTACACTATTTACTTTGCGATACTGATTACTAGTGGACAACCATTCCTTGTAGAGCACACGTCATACACTCCCAGTTCATGCTCGACAGGTTACACATCTATCCCTCTTTGGGGGTGTTCTTCTTTCCCCGGCTTAAACACCAGACAGGTGACGGGCGGTGTGAAATCACCGAAATGGTCCCACAAACACCACACATAATAACATGAGGTCGGAGCTATACTGGACAACGCTGCTGACCAAACATCTAAATAGTATTTATGCTGACACTGTATTTGGACGTCGACAGGCTGCTGGGCTGTTCTCACGGTGGACATCGCAGTGCCCATAACAATCACACGGTGTGGGGGGTCCACTACCCTTACGTAGGGTGTATAGCTGAAGGTCATACACCTCTATCTTAGATAAAGGCATCCAATATCAAAAAGTATACAAATGGTCTAAGTACAACTTTAAGGACACCATTAAAAACATTATTTCCGCGAAAATTGCCCCGATTATAGGCCACCCATAGTTGTTGAAACATACCGAAATATACGCGTCGGTAACCACGAATACTGCCATAAAAGCCCAACGTTGTTCTAGGCAGAGTTCCTCGAAATGATACCCTTTCTTGGGAATTGATGTGTAATGTTGACCCTCGCTCTAGGGAGAAGTCTCTAGGCAATACCGTCCGTGTGTCATGGGACGCCCAATCGCTACTTCAGATGTGTTTTGAATTTTCACACACGTGTGCACCTAGAAACGTTTGTTGATTTAGCCTGCTCTGTATGAGTAATATGTCTTCTTGTGAACCACCGCCCGTCACCCGTTGTCTGTGTTTACTTGTTGATCTTGTGGTCGATGCAGGTCGTCATTATAATAGGATGCACCAGCACAATAGTATTTAGCTTTCACCATATATAATCACATGTTTACACGCGACCGTCACTCGAGAGCCCACACACGTTTATACATGTTTCGTAGAGGTCCATGTTAAATAACATGACCTAAGGATCTGGTGCGTTACCAGTGCTCGATGTTATCAGCGTCCATTCAGCCGACCATTGATGAGACTATAATGTATTGTATTACGTAGGCGGTCATTGTAGACTGTTCTAGGCCGGACACAACTCTGTGTGTCCACGTGTTGTCTCTACACGTATTCAACACACGAATGAATGAACTGACCATGTAGATAATATGTCTGTGCCTGAAGAAATCAACAGATTCCCCACATGAAAATATAAAACGTTCTATCGTAGAGTCACAGAGAGAATTGTCCCAATTTACAACAAAAACCAGTCCGCACGAGCGCTGCAATAACTGTTCATTACCAAATGTTTTAGAATAAATTTGTGAGGAGTAGGTATTAGGGAATGGAATATGAAAAACTGGCAAAGAAAATGCAGGGAAAGGGAACGAAAGGACGACAGAGATTGCGCAGGGAGGACTGCGTTAAGAGACACCTGAAAATGGGAAAAGAAAGGGGAACAACAGAAAAAAAAATTGGAGGAATTGTGAACATACAGTGAGATAAAAGTGATGAAAAAGGGGAAGACGATAGAAACGGCAACGACGACCAATCTCACCCCTGACGACAAGGACGTCAAGAGGAGAAGGTATGCTCCGTTATCAGGAATTAGCCAGGGTAGTAATTTTGCTTATTGCCCTCTGGCGAGATGAAAACCAAGTTTAACCTATCGCGGGCGTTCGTCATGGTAAGTCAAATAACGATATCGCACATCTACATCATATCATCCGTCCATGTCAAAACCTGCTTAACCCGTGACATTGATAGGGCTATCACTCACATCTGGTCAATACGCAAGGATGACAACCTTCCTAAAATAGATCCATGATTTTGGTCCGTTAGGAGTTTATGGTATATCGGTGTCAAACTCTATCGTGCACTATCGTTTCATCGGGCGCTAGGCCGCAATAAAATAATTAACTAGTACACATGACCCCCGTGACGACATTTATAAACACTTGCTAGTACATCTTCTCACCCAGTCTGTTCCGATAGGTGCACTTGTCGTACTTCCTGGCGTGGTCATTGTGTCACCCGTCTTCGTGTCGATTAGTATCGGCTTGGAGTTGGCGTCGCTTATTGACGAGTCGACCGATGTGTCAATTGACGCGAAGGCAGACGTGTTGATTGCAGCGTTTGTCAACATGTTTGTTGGAGCGTTCGTTACGTCGTCCGTGGGCCTAGTGGCGGCGACCGTCACGCCCTTTCTTAGTCGTGTCTTCTTCCTGTGTTTCACCGTCACCATGTCCGTGACACTGTTCGTTGTAACCCGTTCGTTCATAGTATGTGTGGTTCGCGACGTCCTCGTCAGCCAAATAGCGCCGTATTAATAGCGACAGCGAGACGACGGGCCGAAGTATAAGTGCCGCGCCGTCTTAACATGTTCAGTGCTCGCTCGTATCTCCAAGGTAAACAAGAGAAAACATATCGTGCTGGACGGCGTGACTGGCAGTCGGCGTTCACGTCAGCTTGACTCAAGTCACGACGATCGTTATTGTCCCGAAGTCTGTGTCCCGGCGCGTCCCGGGGAGGTCTCACGTTGTTTTGCCGTCACTGATGACGTCACGTGAGTCACTGTGGTCGTGTTTGCGTGTCTTATTGACCACATGTATTGACATGTCTCACCAAACAACCAGCGAAAACACCTGGTCATGTTGTGGTGATAAAAAAGGTATTGCGAAAAGCAACGGACGTACGTACGTAGCCACACATACACACACCATACACGCCGCAGGCACAAACTGTCACTACTGATGATGACTTTGTATCCATTAGTAGAGAAAATAGCCTTTACTTACTACACTTTATCAGGGAAAAGTCAGTAAAACTGTTTCAATCACTCTGTGAAAGAAACGTTCTTTTAACATTGGTCAATTTCTTGGTATATAAACTACCATGACATATTCCACCAACAGATCAATGGGAATACGCAAAATAAGCGCTTTGGCTAATTTGTTTAGGTGAGAGGTCCTAATTAAAATAGTTTATGGCTAAGTTGCCACGTACATACAGGTGTCCCAATACTTGTGGTAGTAGAATATTACATTACTGATATCGTGATATACACACATTTTGGCACGACCACACATCGATACGCTTAAATGGATAAGTCGGTTCGCTAAGCTGCTCCCCTTAACAGAACATACTGCTTGAGACTCGTGTATGGTCTCTGTGTCTCATCGGATTAACTTAATTGCAAGTTATAACACCACATGTCTAGTACGCGTGAAGCCAGTAAACTGAATATCCATTGATAGCGGCCAATACATCACATAAGCTGACTATGGTCAGCTGGTCAATGATATGCGAAAAGCGAAGTATATATAGACTAGCTGCGTCTACACGGGAGAAATAAAAGTGAAATTTCTATAGACTAGCTGCGTCTACACGGGAGAAATGTTAACCCTGGTTAAAACGAGTTAGTGTCAACCGGGAAATTACAGTCGTCTGTTACAACCGATAATGTAATAATCGCCCGGTAATGTAATAACTACCCGATAATGTAATAAAATCAACCGATAATGTAATAACCACCCTATAATGTAATAACATCAACCGATAATGTAATAAACTTGCTAACCGATAATGTAATAATTTTCAACCGATAATGTAATAAACTCCTCTTGCCTGATAATGTAATAACTTTCGCCTGATAATGTAATAACGTACACATTTCTCGTAGGACTTAGTCGTTTTCGTGGATTTCATGTTGGTTTCTTGTACTTAGTCGATTTCGTCGATTTCGTCGACTTCTTCTATTTCGCAATACCACAACCTTTGCTAGCGGAATCAATTTAGATTACATCCAATATGCTGGTTCCGATTCGGAAGTCATATTTATCCCAGCAGGTCAGGATTTTGAGTTATACATTCTCTTTCCATTTATTAATGACGGGTTGGTGTAATACAACTGTGGGCTTCATTGATAACGAAATTGTCGGCCCAAATCCTGGTATCGATGATCTCACAAGTGTTCCCTTTCCATGCTATAATGTCAGGGTATCGAATGCCCACAGGCGTGGGGTTTGCTGGTTCAATCCTAGTGTGAAACCCAGATGAAGAAATGGTTTCTTAAAGAATGTGTTATGTATACGATGTTTGTAATTCTCCCGTGATGTGCTCAAGATACATACATACATACATACATACATACATACATACACACAAATATATATATATATATACATATATATATATATATATATATATATATATATATATGTATATATATATATATATATACATATATATATATATATATATATATATATATATATGTATATATATATATATATATATATATATATATATATATATATATATATATATATATATATATATATGTGTGTGTGTGTGTATATTTACGCGATGAAAAGCCGAACTAATCGGCGGCAGATTGCGCAAACAGATAAGCATGTAATACATATATTGCAAAATATATGTTTGCATTGTGGTCGAACTGCCTATGTATCATTTCGTCACAGTTATTCTTGGTACTTTATTGGTACAGTTATTCTTGATACTGTTTGGTGTTCATTTTTATTTCGCGTTATATAGATGAACGCATACTTACCTAGTGTACTTTAAGCATAGCCTAAATGAACCGATTTCGAACAGGTGAAACGGTGTTATTGCAGGTGACTGCCTTTTGTTCTCAGGCATGGCGGGGTAACTCGGTTAGTATGTGTGTGTGTGTGTGCGTGCATATATATATATATATATATATATATATATATATATATATATATATATATATATATATATATATGTGTGTGTTACATGTTACATGTTCCATGTTACATGTTACATGTTACACGTAAATATTACATGTTACATGTTACATGTTACATGTTACATGTTACATGTTACATGTTACATGTTACATGTTCCATGTTCCATGTTACATGTTACATGTTACATGTTACATGTTACATG
>OZ024854.1:13213680-13296180 GCA_964017155.1 Oasisia sp. SBJ-2009
GCATATTGGATTTAATCTAAATTGATTCCGCTAGCAAAAGTTGTGGTATTGCAAAATAGAAGAAATCGACGAAATCGACTAAGTACAAGAAACCAACATGAAATCCACGAAAACGACTAAGTCCTACGAGAAATGTGTACGTTATTACATTATCAGGCGAAAGTTATTACATTATCAGGCAAGAGGAGTTTATTACATTATCGGTTGAAAATTATTACATTATCGGTTAGCAAGTTTATTACATTATCGGTTGATGTTATTACATTATAGGGTGGTTATTACATTATCGGTTGATTTTATTACATTATCGGGTAGTTATTACATTACCGGGCGATTATTACATTATCGGTTGTAACAGTCGTCTGTCTAGTCTACATTTAAAGGCGTCTACCGTGGTTGCAGATACAGTTGTTTCGGTGTGTTCCCATTACTCCGTTACTGTTGTATTAAAACAAAAACATGTTAGCATAAATTAGGTTCCTGGCCGGCACTTGATTAAACCGTTCACTGTCGCTTGTGTGTACGCAGGCCGAGGTATGCGTCTGTTAATGTTTTCCTTCTCTTGAGTGTCAACCTTTCAGGAATTAATTTACGAATCTTCGCAAGAAAAATCTACCGCTATTCACTTTGTAGGAAGTTTCCCGTTAACGAAATATTCTGGCCGATTTATGTGTTCGTAAAGTCGGCTACGCTGGACGAACGTAACGGATTTTTGTAATGACGCAAATTTTCCGCGCGATTGTTCCACGCGGCCGTCGAATGGACGGCGTGCCTTTACGTCACAGTTCAAATGTACGTCATGGCACACGTCGTTTACGAACAAGCGAGGAAACGGTCTTCTGCGCATAATCGTAACGCATCTGCCACGCGCCCCATTCCCACCCGTTGAGCCAACTGCCGCAGTTTTCAAAACAAACATTTACCAGTACGCCTTCTATTACGCGCTACAATAAACTAATCGTGGTTTAGTTCGTTCGTTTCGAAGCGATTTACTTAGTCACTAACAGCAAACAATTATTCCATTATGCAGTATAGTTTTGTGACGCATGAAAGACATAATGTGGGTAAAAATAATGTCTCCATAAATTTAGTTAAAATCCGTATCAAAACGGGGTACGGCCGTATCACTTAAATAACTGCCAAAATCCGTATCGGATACGGGTGATCCGTATCATGTGGCATGTCTGGAAGGAGAGACGCTGAAGTGTCGCAATGATACGCGACATTCTTTCAACAAGTCTTTCGGCATGAGACCCAGCAGCATAACGCGACAGCAGCACGACAGATGGAGTGAGCACTGGCGACGGGTCTCAAGGGGTACAGATTTGTGTGCCCCCTCTCTGGGTCCACACGTCATAAATATGATTGATAAATAACATTGGCTGAACGTATGTAACACAAAATGCCGTTAATCGTATAGTGTATTTTATAGAGCCTACAGACACTGTCAAAACGGAGCATTTCGGAACAACTTATACCGTGGCTAACTTATATCATGAACTTACCTAATACAATTAAACAAGCACTATAATTCGATCTACTAAGACGCCGTCTTACATTCATCATCCATTCATCTTGTTAATCCCTAGTGCCTTAAATCGAGTAGGATATTTGGTAGGGCAGGCCTACTGACGGAGACAAAATGCAGCATTTCTGAACAATTGATAACGATTATAACCAAACTATAATAAATAAATAAATAAACACTGTAATTCGACCTACCGAGACGCAGTCTTACATTCAATATTCTAAAACTGACAGTTTTAATCAACACACCTCGCAATCAATGTCCATAAACTGAGTTTCAATCAACATACCTGTTAACGATATAGCAGACTGTAGACGAGGATTGACGCTTGGAATCAACTATACTATATCTCGTAGGTCTACGCTGGAGACACACACGGGCGACTGGACCACCGACTACTGAGTGCACTAAGGGTCGGTCGTCACACAACAGTATGTGTCACTGTTACAAGACATGAAAAGAACATCATAACGCTATACAACGAGTCTTGATAAACAAACGAGACGTCAGTACGGGGCACCGGTGCGTGCCTTATTCATCCAGTGCGTTCCCGTGGTGTCTACGTCCGCGTGAGGTCAATGGAAATGGTAATTAGCGAGATGATAGATAAGGCTGAACCGTGTCGATTGTGTTTGCGTTCAATAGCCGAGTCCACGTGTGGTAAGGCTCACAGTGATTTGACAATTAGACGCTTCGCTGACTGTTAAGAACGACCAAACACAGGGTGATAGACGGCGTGGCTGAACTGACTAACACGTGAGGCGCCTTTCTTGTGGTTTACGGCGACTCTCTCGCCTAATTCATGGAGACCCCCTGGACGCTGACAACGTACAATACAATCTCAGTGTAATTACTATCAATGAAAAAGTACGTTACATGCGAGTGCATTGAACATAATATTATTGACAAGCCAGTGTGTAACTAAATAGTTTTTACGTTATGATATTACATAAGGAATCAATGTTCTCTAACTTAAGTTCTCTTGAATAGTACGTTTTGACATTTATTCTCCCCTGTCACTTGTGTGACGTCTTACGACCTCTCAACATAGACCCGAGAACGGGGATGGCAATTGGGGGAGGGGGGGGGGGGGGAGGCAGCTGCGATGGGGCGGCAGATATTATGGTTTTGCCCCCCCCAGTAAATCCGAAATCACGCTGAGATGGATGCGAAACTGTGTGAGTAGTATACATAGACTAACACACAAGAAACGTCCGAAAAATACGGGGAAAGGGTGAGCAAGGTGGTCACACAAATTTGGTTTTGGGGCAGACAGATGTTTGTGCATCCCGCAGTAAAACAGCAGTAAGATCTGTTTGAGCGCCGCGGCGACGAATGTTTCCCACATTCAGCAAGTCATACGAGCGGATGAGACGAGACGAGACTGGGCGAGCCGAGACGCCCAATTTCGGGCGCACGGCGATGACACACAGGGAACACATTAGCCTCGGTTACCCAGACTCCGTGAGGTGGCAGCACTTTTAAGCCCCTACAACTCCGCCTGGGACAGTATATGGGCTTAAGTTTCTACATCCGGGCAGCCTTACCCCAGATTAGGGTAGAGACGCTGATTGGCTCTCAGGCCAATTATGAAATAAAAATTAAAATAACGATACACTTTTACAAGATAATAATATCATATGAAAAGTATTCACCATTGAACTTATATTAACACAAAAGTAAGTAAAAATTCAAATTTACCGTTGTTTATAAAATAAGAATTACGGCAGGATTAACCAGTATCCGTGAGGTGGCAGCATTGTCTAGGTCGACACGGATAGCATACAAATTAAATAAGGAAACCTTTTGATCAAATAATGCTGTATTATAAAAACTATTAAAAATTAAACTTATATTAACACAAAATATATAGAAATACAAATTTGCAGTTGTTTATAAACATATATATTACGGCAGTGTCCGTGCGGTGGCAGCATTTTACAGATCACGGCTGCTACCCAAACAAAAGCCGTTAATGTAGCCAGACTGTCTTCTCGGCGTAGTTCCGCAGCCGAACGACAGTCGGTTAAGCGAGAATAGGAACACATAGAACCCGGCCTTTCGTGTTCCGGTGTCTGTCGCGACTCGAGAGTAGCAAGACACGCCGTGGCCCACGACAGCAGGGAAGACAGGAGCTTTGGAGTTCTTGCCCGCCCCGCCGAACTAAAATTAGTTCCCGCGTCACTAGCTCTGCACCACAGTTAGGCCTATACTGTCATCAGTGGGTCCTTTGTTGATGTTTCCCGAACCAAAAAATATAATTGCGAACGATGTGTTTGCATTGATTAAATGCAATGTGATAGACAGGCTACCTGCAGCTTGCTCTTGTAGTTATATTAATCTTATTCTCCTCTTGCATCAACACTCTCCAACGCCTTCTACCTTTTGCGGTTGTTCTCCATTCTCCTCCCACTCTTTCCAAATCTCACTTAACACAGCCTTCCCATCACATTCTCGGTCTTCCTCTCTCCCTCTGTCTTTGTCAACTTTTTCATCTCCAATTCTCTCCATGTTTCCGGGCCATTTGAACCTACTCCCCACCAGTTTTTTCTTAAAACGAAAACAAACAAAACGGGAAGCTTGCAATGACCATCTCACCTGTGTACGACTCAACGACACACCAAGGGTGACAACTGTCAGCATTCGGTCGTTCCGCAATTCACCATACAATAAGGGAGGAGGAAGCGAGGTAAGCGTTACACATAAACAATCTTGGCTCATGTGTGCGTGCATGTTAACTGTTCTGCCAACTGTTTGATAGATTTCGCTAGCAACGATCTGAAAGAATGCCAACAAGACAACGGACAGACGAACCAAACGAGTTCACTATCTGACAGAGCGAAAACAGACAGATCTGGAAACACCATACCGAGGCCTTCCCTTAACCACAGTGACACGATGATGATAAGTCACTAACATTTATTCCACCGAGGAACAGCTATGTGTTTCTAATGGGCTTCCACAAATCCACGTTAGTCGCTAGAGGCGCTTATACGCTGAGACCGTAGTTGCGTCTCAGCGCCTCCAGCGACTAACGTGGATTTATTTGCATGTTTTGCTGAACGCTTGTTTAAATCATCCTCAATTAGCTATTTACCGTGCAGGCGCGTAGCGAGCGAGAGTTTGTATGTTGGCATGCCGTATGCGTGGTCAATAGACGGAACAGCATGCCGTATGTTCAATAGACAGAACAGCCAAAACAACGCCATCTTAGACTTAGGCTTAGCACTGAATTCAATCGAACGTCCCGCGACGTTTCATCGACTGTAAATGTACATTAATGTAGATATTATGCTTTCATATTGGCGGACATGTTATACGATATCAATATTTAACTGTCTGAAGACGTAGTACTCTCGTGCGATGCATACGGTGAGCTATAGATGATTTGAAACATCCTTTCCGGTATCGAGCCAGCAAACCTGTCGTCGGGCCACCAGTCGACGTTCCATCGGTTGTAAATGTTCATTAATGTACATATTATACCTTCACATTGACGGACATGTCAGACTGTATCCATATTTAGTTATGTGTGAGGCTTCGGAGCCATGCGAGTTCAACAGCTGATTGTAGGATGATTTAAACAAGCGTTCCACAAACTGTTTGGAAAACAGTGCCGCATTTTACACACGTCAAGAATACGTAAAAGACGGCACACAGACCCTAGTTGTGGTACCTCATTACTTTAATATACTTATAGTTTACGCGTTCACCACGACTCAATATAGGCCTAGCCATGTAACTAATATTTGGTGTAGCTTTAGATCATTCTGCATAAAATAGGGGAAGTCTGGCTACACTAACGTATTTCCAGGCAGTGCATATCAACGTAATAGGGGCGTACGAATCGTGAAATCGGTGCCTCAAGCCCGATAAACTGGCCACAAAATATACAACTACTGAAATGTGTTGTATGCATGTGTCTGGCGTTATATTTTTGTGCCGACATTTCAGTTCCTCATGTTGTTGCTATTAGCAAGTTCACGACAATGTTGTGACTGTGTCGTGCACACGCTGCTGAGTTGTGACGTCAGTCGATCTTTAAGTCTCCCTATTTGCTAGAGATATCTTCTTGTCTCTGTTCGAGTCGAGTGGACATCTGCTTCTGTTCCGCCCTCTCGTGTCTCCCCCAGTAATGCTGCTATGCCGTAGTTACCATTCCACGAGGGCAGCTTGAGTTCTATCATTTGTCTCACAGGTTCCCGTCGTCCTTCAGTACCAGTCCACCAGCTTCCGTGGCGCCGGAGCCAAGTGTACGACAAGAGGCGATGTTGCACTTGAAGGTCTTTTGGAAGCGGCAATTATACAACTAATGTCGATGCCCTGTTTCTGAGACAAACATCGCGGAGTGTTTTGTAACATAATGTAATTCCTGAAAGCCGTCCATGTCGGTGGGTAGATGGTGTAGGTGTTATGTCGATTGGTCGACAGCAGAGTGCATAGTGAATGAGATGTCAACGTTGCTCGTGTGCATTGTGAAGTAGCCACGGAGAAACTCTTCAGTGCTGAGTCCGTGGCTTACTTGTGGATATGTGTAAACAATAATAGTAATACAATAACAATAAATAATATGAAAACACCTGATGCGCCATATATACATATATATTATATATATATATATATATATATATATATATGCTTAAATGTACTATCGATAGCACACCAACTACCGCGATGTGCGGTAGTTCTATGCACTCCAGTTTACCTGAGTGAGCCGTGACATCGACGTGAAGGCCGGGTCTTCCCACGGCCTCGCACACCTCACTCGCTGCGGGCGCAGGAAGCAGGGTGTCGGCGGCAGGAACCCTCGATGCATCACGTCTCGTGCACGTCCAACGACGCCCGCCGACAGTGAGTCTCTGCCGGTGAAGTCGTCACACGGAGCCCTCCTGGCAGCGGATCCTGTTCTCGTCGACGCCGACTGCGAGTGTTGATTGGGAGACGTCGCCTTGACACGACAACGCAATGTCGCGCAATCGATCAGCAAGTATCGCGTAGTTGCGTATAGCGTCGACCGAGGTTAGACGCACAACAGTTTACTGGACCACAAACAACACGTCTACCTAGATTAATAATAAAATAAGATCCGTTTTTTTACTATTCGTAACGCTTTGTTCACTGATGTTCGTGTGCGTAAAACGAATATAAAAATGGCACATTTTAATATACAGTGATACATAACTTCGGATAATAAACATCAGTAGATAAAAGTAAGTTTTAAAATACTTGTTGTGTTATTCAGGTTGAATTAATAGCGTTATTATATACCAGAATAAATACGAAGTTCGATATATGCCGTACATTAGTTTGTGTTTAAAAAGCAGGAATGTTGTTCCAAATAAAAAATGAAACACTCAACTAGAAGACACCAGCTATAGACTAACTGTGTGTATAACCACACGTGCTGTGTGTATAACCACACGTTCATTAACTTGCTTCTTGACATCGTCTGAGCCCCACAATCAGGACAGATAGAGACAGCAAATACGTCCAGGTACAACTGATTGAACGAACGACCAAACGACCTATTTACTTTTTGCTATCAAACAGTTTTGTGCAATTAAACTTGCTACTACCACCCCCTTCCTCGTAGGCGTGGTCCCGGGTAGACAACTCAACAATTCAGTCTGGTGAGATTATTTTATGACAAAGCTAGTGCGAAGCTCTCGTGATACGGTAAACAAAGAAGTTTTAGGCTATCAGGGAGCCGGTTGGTTAAGGGTCCAACAATGTGTCAACTCAGATCCAACCATATCATCGGAGTACTGTTTGCTATGTGAATGAGTAATCGCGTTCGCAGTTAAATCAGTGCAGATATGTTCTCAGGCGGTTTTATCGTCAGTGTTCGGTCAGAAATCAAAAGATCAAACACAGTACGGTGTGTGTGTGTGTGCGCGCGCGCGCGCGTGTACATGTGAATTGCACTGCTCCAACATTATCCTACCTCAGCGGTTCCCAAACAGGGGTACGCGACTACGCGTACCCCTTGTTTTTCGAGGGTGTGTGCGAAGGGTTACCTGAAAGTAACCATTTCGCCATATCGAGTACTACTTGTACCACAAAAGTGGGTGACTTCAAAGAATAAACTCCAAGGAGAATACACTCATTACAGTTCATTGTGAAAGTTTAGGGCATGTTCCTAGAGGTCTCTGAATGGGTTTATGCCGAGGAAAGTTATCACGAGACAACGTGCCCTGTGTGCGTGGACGGTGCGCGGGCCGTCCTTAGCAATGTTTTCCAAGTGAGCGAATGCAAAGTAATTCAAAAATATTTCAAAAGTAATCCCGCCAGACTGAAAGCACACCTATGTGATATTCATAATATGTTAACATGACACAATCCAACACTGTCGAATGTCGATATTCAATTTGGTGTTGCTAAGAGTTTCCTGCGGAACAAGAAATGCAGCTCTTCCACATCGCGTTCTCTGCCGACACAAATCACCTACTGACCAACTACGTTCTGACTTCGGGGATGGCAAGGCAACACGTTGTTAGAGCACAAGTTGAATTTAATTCCTACACAGGATACAAGCTATCGACCTATGCGGTTTGAAAGCGACATAACAATGACCTAATGTCTACAATAAATTATTTGTTCTTGATCAGTAGTCTCTAACATAGTCTCTCCCGACGGAAATGTTTTCTTTTTGTCTCTAACAGTCTCTCCCGGCGGAAATGTTTTCTTTCTGTCTCTAACAAAGTCTCTCCCGACGGAAATGTTTTCTTTATCACGATCTAGAATGAGACGTTTTCTTCAACGTCTTCATCACGTGGCATACAATCGGTTGATTGAACTACACAGGTGGCTCAACAAGAACATGTGTGCTGGGGAAATGATATGTTACGACCACAGGGCGTTACTCGTTGAAACAAAGTGTCCGTTACTCGGTTACATCAAGTCAGCAGCTACCGCTAAAGGCACCGGTTAATAGGATACTAGTGACAGCGGACACGTCGTGTTATTGTCTCCTGAACGTGCCGATGGGACGTTGTCGTCACTTGGTAGTCGCTCGTGAATAATGCACCGACACGACCCTTCTCAATACGTCACAAGACGAAGGCTGATCAAACAATCGCTTATACATCTACGACTCGACTACATAAACATATCATGTATCAATCGTTGGCTGTTCAATTATGTCTACCGTCAATATTTCTCTCCCAAGGATAAAGCCGATCCTATTCGTGTCTTCTTCTGGACGTATTGCTAAATGACTTCTGGCCTGTGTGTATTGCTTTGTACAGTTTTGTCTAGAAAATCCTATGCTGGACCACGTTCACCATTCTCTCCGAATAATAGAATTAGTTCAGCAGCCAAGGGGCATTTTTTTACCTAACCCTTTTTTCGGATATAGTTTTTTCTTTGCGGATTACTCAGCTCTAAGTTTGTGTCATTTAGAAACGTTGGTTGTGTGAAGCGGCGTGAACGTATCACGCGTATCAAATGGTATTACGTTTACATGTCATTGGCGTCAGGACGTCGTGAATTATTCGAGGGACTGAACCAAAAATCTCCAACCCCATCCCCTTGTATCTCTCATTGACGTTATGAAAAACCTAAAACTGCACTCATCCAAAAATCAAACCACATTCACCAACATATCAAAACACAAACCCCCCTTCCCATAATATTGGGGATTACCCGGTTTCTGGTGATTTAGCATGAAAATGGAATGTCAATACAGAGGGCAGCTTCACCCGGACATAAAACCAGGAACAACGGGAGAACGACAACATAATTTACTATACTTCTGACTTCGAGGTTACATCATAAAATATGTATATGTGAAGCAGTTGTACGTCACAGACACGCTGGCACGCATGCGTACACGCGCACGCAAGACATGTCTATCCGTGCGATTATTTTGTCGTCATTCTCATCAATATTTCAGCGTCACTGTATGTGTGTGTGTGTGTGTGTGTGTGTGTGTGTGTGTGTGTGTGTGAGTGTGTGTCCGTGTGTGCGTGCGTGTGTGCGTGCGTGTTTATTTGGGTAGGTGAGTGCGTGAGTCAGGGCGAGCGAGTGGGCGTGCGACCAAATATTGCATCTGGTCCAAAGTATACAATATGCATTTGTCTGGAAATCACGCAAAGGAAATACTATTTACATACATCAACTTGTCGTTCAAACCCTGCGCAACTGTACTAATATAATAGAACAAACGCGCCCTCGCATGCCCACGTGTCATCTGATCGTGGCGAAATCTGACCACGAAGCCGACAACGTCGACTTGCAAATTCGGCGTCAATTAATGTGCGCATGAAACACGTGCAACTGTTTGTGCTAACACCACTAATCAGAGCAGTGCCTACAGGTGGAGCTTACACCGGCGCCCTCGTCGCCTTCCACACAGCAATTACGCGGTGTTATATCAGTTGCTCCAACAATTATCACCTGGTGACTAGATAAACACTCGCATCAACTGACCTCTTCGCACATACATCGTAAACATGTCATCACTGGTCAGCGTTTCGTAAACACATATCACATGCTCCTGTACATTTTGATGACTTTAACAGAATGAAAAGGACATTTTAAGGGCGAAGTACTCGTTACCTGTACACGTTGGTACTCGAGTACCGATCTTTCACAAAGTATTCATTATTTGTGCGCCGACTTATTCAAGTCCTTAGATAGTACTTGACATGCATTTCCTCATTACATATATTATAGTATGATCTTCAGTCAAAATGTATCATATTTCATAGTTATGATTTCCTCATTGTATAACAGCTCTGGTCTGTTATGGCTACTGTTCAATGACTGTTTGAGCGCACGGCGTTTCATAAATCACTTAGTGGTAAATAAGATAATTATTATTTCCAGGAACTTATGATGCGTTTGCAAATCGCATGCAGGTGGAACTGAACCAGACAATGGCGTAGTAGTACACGTAATGGAACGATGCTGTAGATGACGTCCAATTTTGTGTGCCACATCTCCCCGCCGAATGCAAGTACAGCTGAACGCATATCGCGTAGGTACCATGTTATATTCATTTTATTTCCACGTTATATAGAGTACTTCAACAAACTGTGTTGTTGGCAGCTTACCTCGTAGTTATACCATGTTTGTATCTTATTGTAGATTTTATGTTTTAACTTAATTTATATTTTATGTATGTTACATCATATATCTTACATCTTTTAATATTAGTGGGGCAGATATGTGATTTGATTGTGGGTTTGGTGGTAAAAGCACCAAAATTGGCATAGTGGATGCTAAGAAGGTACTAATTTATTTCAGGTATAGTGCCAAGCTAAAATTTTCCCATGGGGCCCTAACATTTGAAAAATCCAAGATGGCCGCCACCCGAGTGGCGAAATTCTAATTATCGTCATATCTTCCTGAATAAATATCGTATAAACATGAATGAAGTGTCGTTGTGTATGTTTTTCTGACATAAGGAATCAAATGCCACCACCTATTTGTCGATACAATGCATTTTAAATTCATATTACGTGGAGGTCATTCAATGCTGCAACGGAGGTCTTCGCTAGACTTGTCACACGACCGACAAGTTTGGACAATGTCTGCATGTCTGTACTCGAGTCATACGTGGTGCTTATGTATGATCGGGGGAGTGACGAAACTACTGTGGACTCAGCCAGGAAGCACATGTTCACGTCAAAAGCCAGATCTATCGACGCCATTCCACCAACCAGAGCTGCACTGCTGCAGCATGCAAGACGAACAACATACCAGGGTGGCCATGTATGGGGTCAGGCCCAGGTCCGAGATCCAGATCTTTCTTCTACAGAGTCCTGGGGATGGAGCAAGAATCCGACGCGAGGATGGGAACCGATGTGGGCGTTACTCCCAGAAGCGGCCGTGTCCTGCTCAGAGTTGTTAAGATGCGGCTGTAAGAAGGGATGCAGAGGGCTGTGCAAATGTGTTAAAGCTAATCTGAAGTGCACGTCACTGTGCCACTGCTGTGGCAACTGTGAATACAGTGATCACTATTAAGATGTGATGTCTACTGTCTAGCAGTTGTTCAGTGTCTATCAGAGTTATTGTTTTGTTCAGAACTGTATGTGTTTGGAATTACCAAATTGTTTTGTTAATGTTTCTAGTCCATTTTACATCGATATATCTGCCATTGTATCACATTGGCCAACTGTGAAGGCTTCAATTAGATAACATAGTAATCATACACGAATGGTGGTACTTGGTGTAGTATTAATTATGTCACTCAGTTGTATATTATATATATATATATATATGTTAGGGTGTTTTTTTAAATTTGTATTGGTGGCTTTTAGCCGTGAGTCGAGTCTGTGTATTTTCACCATTTTGTTTAAGATGGGATGTCTAGCAGCAGTTGCGTATTCGGCAACTGTGAACACAGTGATCACTATTAAGATGTGATGTCGAGCAGCAGTTCAGTGTCTATCAGATTTATTGTTTTTTGTTCACAACTGTATGCGTTTGGAATTACCAAATTTGTTTGTTAATGTTTCGAGTCCATTTTATATCAGTTTGTCAGTCATTGTGTAAAGTGTGAAGGCTTCAATTGGATAATGTTGTAATAATACAGGAGTGATGGCAGTATTAATGATGTCACTCAGTTGTATATTTGTTTTATTTTATATTGTTGCTTGTTTGCCAAAGTGATGAGTCCAGTCTTATAATCAACATTTTGTTTTGAATGGTGCTTTATTTTTGTTTCATCTTGTCAAGCTGTATAAAATGAGAGCAATTATCATTATTGAATATCGATGCTAACGTTTTGAATTATATTCAATATAAATATGTATGAACAGTTGCAAATATGATTCCATGCTATTGTATCAACATGATGGGCAATAAAAGAAATCCATTTATTGCACCCAAATTTCTTGTCGTTTTGCATTTTTACGACAATATTTTACACATTTTACTTGTAAATGTTAATTATTTTACATTTTACCATTCAAATGGTGGTTCCGTTGGAATCCCCATACCTGAAAACATAGAAATAGACACTTCATTCATCTTTTTATGTCAATTATTAATGAAGATAAAGCCTTTTCTAAATGTTCACACTTCGATTGGTGGCCATCTTGGATTTGGTCATTTTATGGACACCAGGGGAAAAATTTAGCTTGGCACTATATCTAAAATCGCTTAGTACCTCTTTAACATCAACTATGCCAATTTTGGTGCTTTTACCACCAAACCCACAATCCATCTTATATTTTCCACATATCCGCCCCACTATATTGCATGTATGTACGATTGTGTGTATGAGGACCTCACTGAAAAGAAATCTAGTGTATATTTTAATGTACACTGTATTTAGCTGAACCATCCTGAATAAATATATTATATCAATTTCCCTCTCCTAATTATCGTGAGCTGTCTGTTTCTGCGCCTACCTGTGACCGTTGCCACCCCGGACGCCCTCCGTCACACCGGTCTATCGCCGAAATCAAGTGGTGCCACCTGACGGCATAATATTGTGCTGTTTAACACCTGACTCTGTCGCCGGCTCCTAGCCAGATCAGAGTCGACTTGTGCTGGTGTTCCTCGCCTCCTGGTCAACAATTTCATGACATTTTCACATATGCTTTATTGACTGGAATTTTCAATTAAAATTATTCAGCTCAGTTACATTTATAATTATTCCGTAACCAGTAATGTTCACATTTAGTTGGACGGAACACCAACTTGTCCCACTGAAATAATTAACATAGTGCATAGTAGCAATTCCAAAAAGTCTGGAGGCTATGACAACATTGACCCTAACATTATTAAACATGTTATTCCACAAATTGCAAATCAACTAGCTCACATCTTCAATAGTTCATTCACTATGGGTATTGTTCCAAGAAAGTTGAAGATTGCTAAAGTAATTCCGTTATACAAATGTGAAAACCCTGAACTGTTTACAAATTACAGACCTATTTCGATTCTTCCATGCCTATCAAAAATACTAGAGCGCCTAATGTACAATAGGATTAATAATTTCCTAGCTGAATATAACATACTATCAAATAAACAATATGGATTTAAGGGAAATTACTCTACTTATATGGCAATGATTGACTTGGTAGATAAAATATCAAGCAACATTGATCACAAAAATCATAATATAGGCATATTTCTTGATCTTAGTAAGGCTTTTGACACAATAGATCATAACATCTTATTAAAAAAACTTCAGTGCTATGGTATAAGAGGCATAGCTTGCGAATGGTTCAAAAGTTACCTTAGCGATAGAGCACAATATGTGTTGTATAATAACACAGAATCTGAATACAAGAAGATAACTTGTGGTGTTCCTCAGGGATCCATATTAGGCCCTTTACTTTTTGTCATATATATAAATGATATTGTAAATGTATCAAACATTCTTAAGCCAATACTGTTTGCAGATGATACTAGTTTGTTCCATGCACACACACATTTCCACACTCTCATAGAAGAAGTTAATATTGAACTAAAAAAAATTGCAATTTGGTTTAATACTAACAAACTAACATTAAATGTAAAAAAATCAAATTTCATAATATTCACACCAAAAGGGAAAACTTATAATACAGACAATGCTGAAATAATAATAAATGGTAACAAAATAAAACAAGTCAAGTTTACAAAATTTCTAGGAATATACATAGATGAACATTTGAGCTGGAAAATCCATATTAATAATTTATCCCAACAAATTGCACGAAATGTAGGAATGCTTAATAAATTAAAATATTTTATCCCATTGTACACCATGAACACTTTATACTATTCATTAATATTACCTCATCTGCAATATTGTGCCCTGTTGTGGTCAAATACATACAAAATTCATTTAAAAAAATAAAGATACTACAAGAGAGAGCAATAAGGATAATTACGAAATCACAATATACATCACATACAGACCCATTATTTTCAAAATTAAAACTGTTAAAGTTAAGTGATATATATATAAACATCAATTAGGGATTTTTATGTATAAATCCGTAAATGATCAACTCCCAGACAACTTGACTTCTATGCTTAAACTAACAGAAAACGTTCATAATCATAATCTTAGAAATTGTAATGGGTTTTACATTCAAAACATAAGAACAAACAACAGAAAGTTTACAATAAATTATTCTGGTCCAGTCTTCTGGAATACACTACCTCAACATATAAGAAAGCTTAGAACAATAAAACAATTTAAAAGTAAGCTGAAGGAGTTATTACTGATGGGATATGTATCTTAGGCATTTATAAGGATTATGTACCGTAGTTATAGTATTCTTTTATTCTTTATCATTATTTGTATTAATTTTTTATACTTAGTTAAGTACTTAGTAATAGTAATATTAGTAGTTGTAGTATTCTAATATTATCATTCATGATACTGATAATATTGATTTATTTTTATATATTTAGTTTACTTTTATAATAATGTCCATAAAGTTTTATGTTCTTGGTGGTCCTCGATATAAGCCCCTAGGGGTTTCTGGAGGATCTCCATGGTTACATTTAATAATCATGTTTATGCTTATGTTTGTATGTTGTTGTGACCGAAATAAAGTTCAATTCAAAAAAAACATTGGACGCGCAATAGTCGATGGTCACTGAGACGCACCATTTCAATTTAGTTCTGCCGTCATCAAAAAAATTATATCGTAAGCAGCAAGGTTGTTTATGGTTAAATGGATTATTTTCTTTGAAATATTTGTTAAATAAAATTCAAAATAATCTTATTCATTTGTACAGATCAAAACAAGCCTTGACTTGCTGTCATGTTTATGAAATAAGTGATCAAATTCAATTATTACAAACATAAAAAGTCTTTATATAATAATAAATAACTGTATTTGTCTAGGCCATATCTCTAGCATTCAGAGGCACATTACACTTTACAGGAAAATACAGATTACTACACATAGAGTAGAAAGTAAACCTTTCTGGTCTGACATACAAATTTATACCACAATGTCTATAAGTACGTATGCCATGGTTAACGCAAGTCCTGGTTCTTTTTTCTGAAAGCAACTTTGGGTCTTATAAAATGCTAAATTAAATAGGCATACATATACTGTACAAAGACCCAAACCACATAGCCCAACATTTACCATTGTCTTGTGTGTTTGTGTCTTGTCATGTATGTTTGTGTCTTGTCTTGCGTGTTTGTGTCTAGTCATGTGTTTGTGTCTTGTCTTGCGTGTTTGTGTCTTGTCATATATGTGTTGTGTCTTGTCTTGTGTGTTTGTGTCTTGTCTTGCGTGTTTGTGTCTTGTCATATATGCGTTGTGTCTTGTCTTGCGTGTTTGTGTCTTGTGTATTTGTATCTTGTCGTGTGTATATGCATCTTATTATGTGTATTTGTGTCTTGTGTCAAATTTGCCATAAATGTAAGTGTCAGATTAATATAAGATCACGCTGTGGTACCTTAAGGAAGGGTTTTGTTTATTCTGGCTCATCTTTGCGAGGCAAAACTTACATGAAACATGACACCCAACAGCAAGTGATGTTAATTTTCAGTACCCGTAGAGGTCTAGTTGCTATTCCAAAACAAATCAGGATTCTTGCACTGTGTGTTCGCATCACACAGTGGCAACAAAATAGTTTAATATTTTGGGCCAATACAAACATGGTCACATCTCTAGGGGTGTAGGTCACACAACTTAGAAACTGTACAAGTGTAATTTTAAGTGTATATTATACATCAAACAGAAAAAGAGATCTATTGTTCTTCTTGGTTTGGATTGTATGAATTTTTTTTAACTTGCATCATTATAGATAGCAGCATATATTAGCAGTATATAATTTATAATATTGACGCAGAGCCACCCTCTAGGGGAGTCCCTGTAATGTAATGTTTATGGTTGCATAAGCTAAATGCTTGTCATTACAAATGTCTTGTGTATTTATGTCTTGTCTTGTGTATGTGTCTTGTCATGTGTATTTGTGTCTTATCGTGTGTATATGTGTCTTATTATGTGTATTTGTGTCTTGTCATGTGCATTTGCCATGAGAAGGAACCAATAGTTCTGGCGACAGATTGACAGAAGAGTGAAGTAGTGATTGTAACTGGCCAAGCACACAGAGAAAATAAATAACAAACTGCTGCTTACAAAACAACATGTCGTGTAGTGGCTCAATGACTAGAGATTCATCTCTCTATTACGAAAACCAGGGTTTTAATTCTCTGTTGCCATGTCAAACCTTGGGCAAGTATGTTGACTCTATGCTGCTCTAGGTGATTGAGCTGTAGACAGTGGTGGATATTGGCATACAAATATTTAGTCTTTGCACATAAATTGCAGTGTGGCTGGAACTTCCCAGAGAAGTTTAGACATTGGTATTCGATTAAAGACAAGATCGGCTTTATTGCCATTTATTTTCATGGCAGTTACAATAAAACATTGGAATGTGTTGTAATGTTGGGTCGTCATACAAGTATGTTCACATGATAATGCACTCACAAGCACCAAACGATTATGGCAAAATATACTACTTTAAATTAAATAAATAAATGAGCAATCACATATAATAGGTCCGAATAAGGAGGTGTTCTTTATAATACCGATAAGTAATAGTTGATATAATCTAGCATAAATATAAAATCATAAAATATAAAAGGTCAGCATGATCTGTGTGATCAAAAATCTCAACCATCTCAGAAGGTACAGTCACTGCTGCACCTGTTTGACAATAGTATCAATATTTAGCTCACATTTAGGATTATTTGAGATTGTAGAACCAAGAAACTTGAAATGTTAGACGATTTCAACTGTCCAGGCGATTGATCAATAGGTGAGAAGATTTCTTTTTCCTAAAGTCCACAATATTTTGTTTTGTTTTGTTTACATTGAGCTCCAGAATCCATATTGTTTTGCTGCACCAACTGATGAGTTTGTTCACCTGATCACGATATCAGATTCATCAGAGTTGGTAATAAGTCCTATCACTGTATCATCAGGATATTTCAATCATATGTAAAAAGAGAGCATAGCATTGGTGACAGAACACAGCCCTGATGCCAGTAGACAAAGGACATGATGATGATGAGTTGTCATCTATTGTCACAACCTGCGGTCTGTTCAATAGAACATTGAGGATCCACAGACACATGGATTGTGGGACACCGATAATTGATTTCAGAAATTGCAGGACCAAGTGCTCGAGTGTCTTCATGATTACAGAGGTCAAGGCAATAGGCCTGTAACCATTTAAACAAGAGGCTGTAGATTTCTTGGCAACTGGCATGATAGTTGACTTTTTGAAGCAATGGGGGATTTTACATTGGGAAAGAGACACACTGAACATGTCTGTGAAAACACCTGAGAGCTGGCCGCACACTGCGTAAGTATACAAGGAGAGATGTCATCTGGGCGAGCAGCATTCTTGCTATTTAAATGTTGAAACATGCATTTTATGACAGATTCGTCAACTGTGAAAGGAGGGAAGAGGAGGAGGAGGAGGAGGAGGAGGAGCCAGGTTTGTCAGTGAGGAAGACAGGGCTTTATGCAGGATAAAACAATTGCCAGTCACATGTTTTGGTGGACACATGGATGTTAACTGTTAAGCCAGTTTACAAACTTTCAAATGCGCATAAGACCTGAAATGGGCTACAAACACACATATGACACCATTTACGCTCACTTTCCAGGCATAACTAACAATACCTATGGTTTTGGAAGACTTTGTTTTTTTGCTCCTTCATTTTTGTACCCATATTTCTACCCGTCCATATTCGTCCAAATGACGGGTGGACGGGTCTCTACACAAAGCTATGGAGGAAGGTGTAAAATGCTTTGGTCCACCCTGAAGACTGGATACTGTGTTACAAAAGAACATACTTTTTTACTTGAACAAATTCAGACTCACTCAGAAATGTGAAGTACTCAAAACTTCAAAATATATAATATTAACACATTCATTTGCATAAGATATAATAAGGTTCATTCAGTGTCAAATGAACAAGTTTTCTGGCTACCTTCCACCACACCACCTTAACACTGGCTGATTGGTTTTAGAAAAATATGCACAACAGCTAGGTTATCCTAAATATTTGAACTACATTTGACAATTTTCCAAATTCTGGTGGCTTTTAAATTAATCGTGATGAGCTAAAACAGTATTTTTAGGGCTAATAACAGTGTGAATATTTAAACTAGAACTTTGTACTTTGATATGCTATCTAAAATACATAATGATGAATCCAAATTTGCCATAAATGTAAGTGTCAGATTAATATAAGATCACGCTGTGGTACCTTCAAGGAAGGGTTTTGTTTATTCTGGCTCATCTTTGCGAGGCAAAACTTACATGAAACATGACACCCAACAGCAACTGATGTTAATTTTCAGTACACGTAGAGGTCTAGTTACTATTCCAAAATAAATCAGGATTCTTGCACTGTGTGTTCGCATCACACAGTGGCAACAAAATAGTTTAATATTTTGGGCCAATACAAACATGGTCACATCTCTAGCGGTGTAGGTCACACAACTTAGAAACTGTACCAGTGTAATTTTAAGTGTATTAGAAATCAAACAGAAAATTTGAGCTCTATGTGTTCTTCTTGGTTTGGATTGTACAGTCCTGATTAATCTTAGAATAACTAGAACTCTGAGGGAATTGAAAATAAACATCAGCTGCTATTGGGTATCATGTTGTGCCTTGCAAATATGAGCCTGAACAAACAAACAAATGCATAACTTGCAGGTAGCATAGCACTCCTTCTTTTCACCAGACACTAAAAAAAGTATGGCAAATTTGAATTCCAAATATAAAATTAAACTTTAGACCTACATTACAATTTGGAAAAACACAACTAAAATGTTCAGGACAAGCTAGTTTTTATGTATATTTCTCGACATATTAAAAATCAGCCAATTCTAAGACGGTGTGGTGGAAGCCAAATGTTCATTTGACACGAGGCTGAATTTCGAACAGTTGGTCCATAGTCGCATAGACATATGTCATAGACATAGGCATAGGGATGATAGGGCATATCACGACCATTCTCCTAAGTCTCTAAGACTTAACATAAGCGACTCCACTAATTCGAGATGTCCAGGAAAGCGGTAGGCTCCTATACATTTCAATGGCGTAGGCTAATTTGTATACAGCCATTATTAATACATTTATACAAAAACGCCCTATAGGTTAATTGGAATGCCATGGCAATGCCAAATGGTGCCACTACCAGGGAGACTGGGCTGCCAGGGTAGCACCCGTCGGATTACTGACCTAAAGAAGTAAAGGTTTAACTTTAGGTCGCGAAAATGCAAAAACATCGTGCAGACCCTAATGCATAGTACACCTTCAAAAAGGCTTTTGACAGCCGGACTAAAATAAACTGCCATACTGCCATAACTTATTTGAGTAAGGCAGAAATAAATCGAGTCACTCAGTGGACCTACACAGTGCACACTGCTTTTATGACTCAGTCTCAAATCACGACAGCTACCCTGCCTGGTCTCAGGTATGTCTGGTGTAAACACTATAATTAATAATGAAGACTACTTATAATGCTGGCTACTTAAGTCTTAGGAATGCGTAAAAGATTACATTTCTATAAATAATAACTATTAATGTTATCGTGTTTCATGTCACAAACTTGCAAACACTGCTGTTTCAAATTCAGTACTTCACCTGGCAAACGATATTTTTTGGCGCGTCATTGGCATTTACCTGATTCTTCGCAATACGGCGGCATTATGTAACGACGGTTATTATTGGCTAATCGCACCTCAGGACCATAGAAACCGAGGCTAGTAAAGGGAGAAAGTTAATAGGGTCAAGATTAGACACGGAGTAATTACCTGATGATATTCCATTGGTTATAAATAATCAGCACGCCATCTGGCAGATAATAAAAGAAGTAAACAAAACAACATTCGCCAGATGGCGCTGTAGCCAGAAAACGATGTGTTTTTGTGACCGTGCGTTGACGTTTTACACAACGACTGACTCTAGAACTTACAAATATGTGCCAAATATACATATTGCAGGTTCAACGGTAGTATCTCAATGTGGTAACGATGCACTAATATGCTGGTATCAAGTATTTACGCTACTAAACGAAATTCTTAGCAATCTGACCTTCCAATTCAAACTTTATTTGGTTAGTACTGGAACGGGAAGTGGCTATAGTATAGTCTATAGACTAGGTCTAGGTTCAACACTGACAACAGTGGCTATGAACTATGTCTATGCCATTATTTATTATTATTATATGCCCATACTGCCTATGTGGAGCGTATGGCTGTATCTACATGAAACCTACTGTTCCCGTCAACATTAGCCAAGATTTTCCTTGGTTTGGCCTTGGGAAGTGTCAGCGATGACAGTGTCAGTGACAGTGTCCACAAGTTTGGTCTTGTGGCTTGTGCTGTGATGTCAGACTCAGGTCGTCATACTGAGCTCATGTCCAACCGATGGAGTCACTTCA
This sequence comes from Oasisia sp. SBJ-2009, assembly GCA_964017155.1. Classification (NCBI taxonomy): domain Eukaryota; kingdom Metazoa; phylum Annelida; class Polychaeta; order Sabellida; family Siboglinidae; genus Oasisia; species Oasisia sp. SBJ-2009. The sequence goes on from OZ024854.1 coordinate 13,234,590, forward strand.
GTGCACTACAAAACATTCTCCACCGACATATTATGTAATATTTCTTCTAATTATTTTGTTGTTGTTTAATTTCAATTTGAAGCAGCAATTCACATTGGCTTTTGCTTTGAAACGTTTATTTAACAAGATTTAACAAGATTGCCACTTAGAGAATCAACTCTAGATGGCAGGTGGAGAAGGAAGCCCTTTGGCTTATCGAGAGTCCAACCTATCTATCTAAATGTATCCCGCCCTTCTTATGTATATGTCGATTTTATTTTAAAACATATTAACACTACTAAATTTCTAATATCTAGTCTACACTGCTTATTTGCTAATGTAATTCCATGTCCTCTAGTCCATGTCTCTTCCTTAACCGAGAAAAAATATTTCTGTCACTATTTTCATACCCATTCAATATTTTAAACACTTCTATTTGATCTTCTCTCAGTCTCCTGGTTTCTAGTGTTGTTAAACCACATTCTTTTAGACGCGCACATTTCATAACTAATATTCCTGAGTTTTGGTATCATCTTGGTTGCTCTCCTTTGTACTCTTTCTAGCATATCAATAAGCTTCTTGCGATATGGCCTCCATGCCTGTATGCAATATTGTAAATGAGGCCTAACTATTTTTTTGTACAGCAGTATTATTAGTTCTTTTTCCTTGTACACTATATTTCGCCTAATTAATCCAAGAATTTGGTGTCCCTTTGCTGCTGCAATTGTACACTGTTCTGATACCTTCATATCAACGCTAGTAATAGTTAACCCTAAATCATTTTCCTTTACGGTTGTATTTAGCACAGCATCACCCATTGTATATTGTGTGTCTTTATTCCCATGTCCTGTGTGGAGGCTCTTATACTTCCCACAATTAAACAGCATTTGCCACTTCTCAGACCATTCTGTCACCTTATTCAGATCATCTTATAATTGCCGTCTGTCTGCATCACTTTTAATTTTTATAAACACTTTTGTATCGTCCGCAAACTTCAACACCTTGCTTGTTATATCATCATCCAAATCATTGATATATATTAAGAATAAAATAGGTCCCGATACTGATCTCCACTCAAAACCGATTTCCAGTTTGAAACCTCCCCATCAACTACTACTCTTTGTCTTCTATCAATAAGCCATTTTTCTATCCAGTTAATCATACCATTTCCTGTGCCATGGGCCTTTAGTTTAAGTAGTAATCTTTGATGTGGCACTTTGTCAAAGTTTTTTTTAATCTTAGTATATTATATCTACTGGTGATCCCTCAACAACCCACTATGTTACATCTTCCAAAAACATAACATATTTGTTAAACATGACCTTGCTTTTAGAAATCCATGTTGAGATGGGTTAATCAAGTTATTTTTAACAAATAAATCAATCACGTGATCTTTGATTAGTCTTTCTAATAGTTTGCAAATCACCGATGTTAAACTCATCTATAGTTCTCTGACTTGTTTCTTGAACCTTTTAAAAATAATAATAAAAGCATTTATATAGTGCCATAAATCCAAGTTACCTTGTTCGAAGGCGCTGGTAATGGTATGTTTTTATACTGTTTTACTTCTTTCCATTCTGCATTGTGCAGGCATGTGTCGTCCAGTCGTTTTTCTTTTATAGTTTTACCAAGTATAATATCCCCCATTATCTTTGTCAGCATTTCCATGTCTTGGGAGAAGACACTGGTCATAGGTGTGAATTGAACAAATCAGAAATGGACCAGGCCAAGGCACACCAGTAGAATGTATATTTGTATTACCACCTCGAAACCTTATAAAGGAATACAATCTGGATGAACACTGGTGAGATGGAAAATTGAGCTAAGTTATTACTGGAATGGCACTAACTGGCAGAGGATAGCAGTAGACATATGTGGAAACATGCCGAGGCCTTTGCCACTATGGCTTCAAATGATGATGAGTAACAACTATAAGTTATATAATTATATACCTACCAACTTTTGAAATCGAATTTACTATGCGAGTATCAATGTGAGTTAACATGGTTCAATCCTATTGGATTAGACTGTACAATATTTGATGGGTGGAGATTTGAAATTAAATTCGGGAAGATTGTTTACTTGGCAGGTGTAAATAAATCGTAACTCCATAGATTATTCTAGGTTCATATAAAAATCCAAGCTACTAATTATATAAACCGTACCAATCAGACATGGGGTCAAATACATTTGTATTTGAAAGTATTTAAATACTTTTTAAAGTATTTGATGTTTAGGAATTAAAAGTATTTGTATTTAAATACTTTCCTAGTTATTTGACTTTTTCAAATATATTGTCAGTATCAACATTTCTGTTTCAAGATCACATCTAATGCCTGCCAAACTATTTACTGCAACTTCATCCAACAGTGCTAATTACTGATGAAGACATTTAACAGCAGGTGTTCCCATGGCCCTGGCAGTGACCACAACTTGTTTGCTCAGAGTCAGAGGATAGATTAGCACTTGACAGTGACCATAGGTCAATATCCCCTTTATTCTTTAGTCAGGCTCCAAGCTGGCACTAGGCTACTCTCAATTCCTGGCTGACTTTGAAATTGAGCTGTCACACTTACTCACAAGATCCTAGGGGTCATTAGCCCTTCTGAGGGCAACATAGGCATTTTATTATGGACCTCCTGGCTTAGCATGACAAACAACATATTTTGGTCTTTACCTCTGTGGATAGGTTTTTGAGTCAGTTGTCACTGTGATGTAGTTAGCAATAACAATACTCCCTAGCACTGGTCTCCATGTCATCATATGAGCAAAACACTAATTATGCTAGATATCTCAATATATTAGTTGCTTTTCTTTTACCTTTATCATAAGTAATACATCCTGAAAATTAAAAGTATTTGAAAAAGTATTTGAAATACTTTCCAATGTATTTGTATTTAAATACATTTGTATTTAAATGTATTTCTATTTAAATCCCTCGAGAGTAGTTGTATTTAAATACATTTCAATGTATTTGACCCCATGTCTTGTACCAATGTATAGTCAACAATCTTACTGTCACAGTTTTCTATGAACTCAACAACTTAGTTCAGGATCAGTATGTTTATTATGTTAATATTTCAATGTCTTCCAACCTGTTCAGGTTGCACGACAACACAATGAGAGTATGAACACCTGGTGTCTGTCTCGGACACGTCACCAACACTCAGGTAGGGCGGCTTCTAACTCGTCTATTTCTCTCTGCATTGCAGCGACGTCTTGTAGCATCTCCTCCACTCCCAGGCCCCCGGAGACGTCCTCTCCCTCCTCCACTCCCAGGCCCCCGGAGACATCCTCTCCCTCCTCCCCTCCCCCACAGGAGACCAATGAGGCCAAGTCAGTGAACTCCTGGGATGCATCCTCACCTAGACACCAGGGGAGAGGTCATTATCTCACTTCCACTTTCTGGGTAGACTAGCAAAGACAGTAATTGTATCAACTCAGTACATACAAATTTTACACCATGAAAATACAATTCCAAAACTGCAAAAAAGTAACATTTGTGACATGACAGAATAAAATATTTATACTGAGACACAGACCCACCTGGTCCATCTGTCACTCCAGACTCACCTGGTCCGTCTGTCACTCCAGACTCACCTGGTCCGTCTGTCACTCCAGACTCACCTGGTCCGTCTGTCACTCCAGACCCACCTGGTCCGTCTGTCACTCCAGACTCACCTGGTCCGTCTGTCACTCCAGACTCACCTGGTCCGTCTGTCACTCCAGACTCACCTGGTCCGTCTGTCACTCCAGACTCACCTGGTCCGTCTGTCACTCCAGACCCACCTGGTCCGTCTGTCACTACAGACTCACCTGGTCCGTCTATCACTCCAGACTCACGTCACTCCAGACCCACCTGGTCCGTCAGTCACTACAGACCCACCTGGTCCGTCTGTCACTCCAGACTCACCTGGTCCGTCTGTCACTCCAGACTCACCTGGTCCGTCTGTCACTCCAGACTCACCTGGTCCGTCTGTCACTCCAGACTCACCTGGTCCGTCAGTCACTAACACACACACACAACACACACACACACAACACACACACACAACACACACCCACACACACTACTCACTTGGGTCGTCTGCCAGGCCAAACTCTGCGGCTGTGTCAGCAAGTGTGTAGTCATTCAGTCTGTCATCTGGACTGTCATTGTAGAATGTCACCAGACTCGAGTACCGTTCTGATAACAAATTAAATGAATATTAATGGTTAGTAGAACGACTGTTTAAAACGGATAAATTATTGTGACATTACCTCTATTTATATTGTATTTAACACCTCAGTTGGTGACAGATAATTATTTTTAAATGTGTTGCTATCTTTATCTTTCAAATACTACTAATTGAAAATATATAATTTGGATATAAAGTAAATGAAATAAATTTTCTAATCTAGAAATCTCAGTGTTTGTCTTTCTGTCTGTATTAAGTCACACTATTACCCATCATGTAGTTTTACCTGGCCTCATTGCTTTGTTTATGCGACTTGGAACTATTGCCCGAGTCATGTGTAGGTCACAATCAATGTCTAGTGTGAACAGACTTTGTGAAACCGTTTGATGTTAGCATAACCAAAATTGACTTATTTATGAATTACCCCTTCTGGAGAACGGGGTATGTTTATTCTGCCTTGTACTGTGGGTCACGGTGGGTGGACGCAGACAGACACAAGTCCAGGTATAATATTTGAACGCAATACATAATAACTACATAGGTTAAGTGTGATTTCAAGTTATCACATAAACACACCATGTCATGTACACCAAAGTAACACTTATAGTTACCAAACATTTGGTCAAGGAAGTGGGCTTTCAGGTCCCACCTAAAATGTACCTGATCACAACTTATTGTGTTCATAGAACGAGGCTGAATGGAAGACTTGTCAAAGGAGGGACTATATATAGCGCATCAACATGCGTTGGCCAAATAGTTCCCTACAATGTAGTGACTCGCCAGTGACACTCGTGAGAAGTGTCCTCACCTGTAGTGTCCTCACCTGTAGTGTCCTCACCTGTAGTGTCCTCACCTGTAGTGTCCTCACCTGTAGTGTCCTCACCTGTAGTGTCCTCACCTGTAGTGTCCTCACCTGTAGTGTCCTCACCTGTAGTGTCCTCACCTGTAGTGTCCTCACCTGTAGTGTCCTCACCTGTAGTGTCCTCACCTGTAGTGTCCTCACCTGTAGTGTCCTCACCTGTAGTGTCCTCACCTGTAGTGTCCTCACCTGTAGTGTCCTCACCTGTCGGTGCTGCCTCGTCCAAGTAACTGAAGTCACACTGGGCAGTGATGCTGTCCATCTGCCCCAGGAGGTCCTTCACTTCGTCCAGCTCTGCCTGCCGCTCTGTTCAACAGCCACCACCCAGTGCCATAAACACATCATGTACAGTAGAATCTAAACTCAGCTCCTACAACCAGTTTTCAAATTGCCACAAGACTGGGGTAATTTTGTTATTATAGAAGCTGTCTGTATTATTTAGAAAATATTTATTTATTAGCTAATGTTTAGTGTTGAAATAAAAAGGCACTGATACACAAAATAGTTATGATGAATGCCACCTAACATAATTCAGACATTTTAGTGTTAATGTTTTAAAATTTACTTCAACAAGACAGATCAATAACCTGTATATTAATATGTTAACTTCATAGAAATGTAAGTGCATCTCCTCTCATGTTCTCATGCGCTACTGTCACAAGGAGTGAGACATCACCTGAACTGTTACAATCAAAGGACTGACTGTCACATCCACAGTCCTGAAGCCTGTCATCTCCAGGATCTCGGGTGGACACTTGGGTGGACACTCTGGTGGACACTCCGGTGGACACTCCAGTGGACACTCCTCTCCTGGCCTGAGGGTGGGGTGACTTGGGCTTGCACTGTGCAAGGGCATCCTGGTAGTCGAGGCCCGAGATGTACAGCTCATAAGGCAGGAGGTTCCTGACAACACACACCAGAGACTGGTTGTAGATGAGTGTCTGGTGTATCTCCTGCATCCTCTTTCGTGTCGTCTTCACTCACCTCTATGTTTTTGCTACTTAGAAACGGACCTGTAATCTATGAAATGTTGATGCATAAAAGTAGCTATTTTAACTTATTGACTTAAGCATACTTGTTTATGTTGATAAATACATCCATAATAGCTATCAACTTTCTTGATCATCTGTGTCACATGGCATCGACAGTTCGTTGTCCTGTCATACTCATCTTTACAAGCCATACAGGCAGCTCACTACTCCAGTCTCAGCACAACCTGGCACCCTGTCTTGTCAAAACACACACGTATGGCTGCATGCGCCTATTCAACTATTGTCATTTTCACTTCAGCCAATTTAGATTGGTGGGCAGGCAGACAGAACTGTTCGATTCATTTGTACAGAATAAGACATAGTAATAGTTATGATAATGATCGATGTCCTACATGGTATAACATTAACGATGCGTAACTTAAATAGGATGTTATATATTACACATATTAAAAGTACAACTTGGATATAGGAGACTCACTCCTATAAAGACTAAAACATCACTGTCATAGGAATCATCCTCTATAAGTTTATTTAATATGTGTATGCTGTACTGATATTATAAGCTGTTTGTTGAAGGCTTGGTGGGAGACAAGCAAATTTCCACAGGAAATTTCATGAAGTTTATGGACTTTACCCCTACAAATATAATCCTTTTCTTCTAATTCCTCAGCACACCAGTTGAGAACTGCCGGTGTACGGAGTGTGTCAGGAGCAGTGTCAGCTGACACTTCACATCTGTGGAATGGTCACCGACGTTTTGTGGACATTTTTACCTTTTGTAGTAGCATTTGGCCACTGTGCCCCCATTGCTTGACCCATGGTCTGAGGTCACTTCACTGTAGACTGCTGCCCATTCCCTGTGTCTACACACCTGGCAACACATACAACACACCTGGCAACACATACAACACACCTGGCAACATATACAACACACCTGGCAACATATACAACACACCTGGCAACACATACAACACACCTGGCAACATATACAACACACCTGGCAACACATACAACACACCTGGCAACACATACAACACACCTGGCAACACATACAACACACCTGGCAACACATACAACACACCTGGCAACACATACAACACACCTGGCAACACATACAACACACCTGGCAACACATACAACACACCTGGCAACACATACAACACACCTGGCAACACATACAACACACCTGGCAACACATACAACACACCTGGCAACACATACAACACACCTGGCAACACATACAACACACCTGGCAACACATACAACACACCTGGCAACACATACAACACACCTGGCAACACATACAACACACCTGGCAACACATACAACACACCTGGCAACACATACAACACACCTGGCAACACATACAACACACCTGGCAACACATACAACACACCTGGCAACATATACAACACACCTGGCAACATATACAACACACCTGGCAACATATACAACACACCTGGCAACATATACAACACACCTGGCAACATATACAACACACCTGGCAACACATACAACACACCTGGCAACATATACAACACACCTGGCAACATATACAACACACCTGACAACAAACACAACATACCTGGCAACATATACAACACACCTGGCAACATATACAACACACCTGGCAACATATACAACACACCTGACAACAAACACAACATACCTGGCAACATATACAACACACCTGGCAACATATACAACACACCTGGCAACATATACAACACACCTGGCAACATATACAACACACCTGGCAACATATACAACACACCTAACAAACACACCTGGCAACAGATACAACACACCTAGCAATAAACAATACACCTGGCAATTGACACAATATACCTGGCAACATAACCAATTAAAACACTAGGTAACACAACCAAAACATATACCGCTAGTCACATCTGGAATAAACCAACAAGCCTGAAAACAAAACTAACACACTTAGAATATTTAAACTGCACGTATGTTGCCAATTTGGTTATGAACTAATGTAACTGCTTAGATAAACATCTAGCTATGTGTCAATATGACCACGTGGCCATCACCATATTCCAAGTCTGAAAAGTCTCACCTGTTCATATCCGCCCCGTTCATGAACAGCCAGGAAGAGCCGGAAGAGGGTGATGGGGGTGCCCTGCCACAAGGGCTGCTTCCTCATGCGGCAATGGCTCCGGATCATGAAACGGCAGACATCATGCTGAAAGGCTGACTGGTTGTGCTGGTACATCTGTCAATCAATCACTGGTACATCTGTCAATCAATCACTGGTACATCTGTCAATCAATCACTGGTACATCTGTCAATCAATCACTGGTACATCTGTCAATCAATCACTGGTACATCTGTCAATCAATCACTGGTACATCTGTCAATCAATCACTGGTACATCTGTCAATCAATCACTGGTACATCTGTAAATCAATCACTGGTACATCTGTCAATCAATCACTGGTACATCTGTCAATCAATCACTGGTACATCTGTCAATCAATCTCTGGTACATCTGTCAATCAATCACTGGTACATCTGTCAATCAATCACTGGTACATCTGTCAATCAATCACTGGTACATCTGTCAATCAATCACTGGTACATCTGTCAATCAATCACTGGTACATCTGTCAATCTATCACTGGTACATCTGTCAATCAATCACTGGTACATCTGTCAATCAATCACTGGTACATCTGTCAATCAATCACTGGTACATCTGTCAATCTATCACTGGTACATCTGTCAATCAATCACTGGTACATCTGTCAATCAATCACTGGTACATCTGTCAATCAATCTCTGGTACAACTGTCAATCAATCACTGGTACATCTGTCAATCAATCACTGGTACATCTGTCAATCAATCACTTGTACATCTGTCAATCAATCACTGGTACATCTGTCAATCAATCACTGGTACATCTGTCAATCAATCACTTGTACATCTGTCAATCAATCACTGGTACATCTGTCAATCAATCACTGGTACATCTGTCAATCAATCACTGGTACATCTGTCAATCAATCTCTGGTACATCTGTCAATCAATCACTGGTACATCTGTCAATCAATCACTGGTACATCTGTCAATCAATCACTGGTACATCTGTCAATCAATCTCTGGTACATCTGTCAATCAATCACTGGTACATCTGTCAATCAATCACTGGTACATCTGTCAATCAATCACTGGTACATCTGTCAATCAATCACTGGTACATCTGTCAATCAATCACTGGTACATCTGTCAATCAATCACTGGTACATCTGTCAATCAATCACTGGTACATCTGTCAATCAATCACTGGTACATCTGTCAATCAATCACTGGTACATCTGTCAATCAATCACTGGTACATCTGTCAATCAATCACTGGTACATCTATCAATCAATCTCTGGTACATCTGTCAATCAATCACTGGTACATCTGTCAATCAATCTGTGGTTCAGCTGTCAATCAATCACTGGTACATCTGTCAATCAATCACTGGTTCAGCTGTCAATCACTGGTTCAGCTGTCAATTAATCACTTGTTCAACTGTCAATCAATCAATCACAGGAACATCTGCCAATCAATCATCATGTTAATCATACACTGTACTGTAAAAACTGCATAAGTGGACAATGGATATCTTTGAATGCCCTAAATTACTACTGTCCATAGAGCACTCTGTAACCTGGCCATAATGGACAGGTTCTGCAGGCCCAGTGATGTCCACTATGGATAAGGTGTACTGTACAACATGACATGAACACTGTATTGTCAGAGTTATATAATTAATGTAAGTAGCAATGACTGGACTATTGCCGCCACCCACCTGAACATCAAAAAGACACTTCTCTTTGCTGCGACTCACGACTGATTCCATCTGCACTCCTCCTTTCATCAAGTCTTTCTTTCTATCTCTGCTGGAATGTTGACAGGAATTTGTCGAATCCTTCACAGTGATCTTGTGATAACGTGATTTCTGTGAAATGTTTTCTTGTACGCGAGTGACTCTATTTCGTTGACGTGACTTTACATTGACCTTTCTCAGGCAGTCTGTCATTGCCTCATTGTCACTGTCACTGTCGCTGTCTGGAAAGTAAACTGTCTACATGTAACAGTTATAGTAAGTAATTGAAAAGTGATTAATTTAAACACCAAAACAACCAGGAAGGGCAATTACAACGTTGGTACTGAAGTACAAGAACTACGGGTTCACAAACATAAGACTGCAGTTCTAAGGAAAACAAGAAATACATAAATATGTATATATATATATATGTATGTATCATATATATATATAATACACGTGTGTCTATATATATATATATATATATACATATATATATGTATGTATATATATATATATATACATGTATATACAGATATATATATATATATATAAATGTATGAAATGCAATACTCTGAAGACAGTAGCCGAGACAGACCACCAAGACTGGAGCTTATCTGGTAGTCTTTGATGGAAAATAATTTTGGAATTCCAAACAGCCACTAGTGTCTTGTCTGTGGTGTACACTGTGGCAGCTATCACTAGAGTAACGTACATACACTGTCAGTTATTCCATTTTATGTAATGTATTCATAGTCATACCTTGGCTACTTTCTTCATCTTCATCAAGACACTTGAAGACACATGTTTCGAGGCGTTTATGACCAAGACAATCAAGAAGTTGATTAGCCTCAGATATGGCTGCCTCTACACTGCCACCGTGGTATGATGTCCTGTCCTTTCTCGGCTTTGTCACAGTCAACTTCTGTTGACACATAATTAAACAATAGTAACCAATAATTTCTCTTTTTCTAGTTATCGCCTCTTTCTGTCGTTACTATTGTTTACAGTAGCAAAATGCACTCAGTGGATTCAAAAACAATCAGCCCAAACACAAATGCATAGTTGAAACTCAGTTGAAGTTCAACTGATACTGTAGGAGTAGTTGAATTTCAACAGTTTAAAAATGCTTTCAACTCCTATTCAACAGTTAAACGCCGGTTGAACGCGAAGATAAAGTTGAACGCGAGTTGAAAGCAGGCATTTAGACTTTAACAGCAGTTAAAAGTGGGCACTTAGACATGTAGTGCATTAAGTAGAGGCTGCCTCAACACATAGTGAATAAGACTGCAAACCTTTGAGCTTGGCACTAGTCCGTAGAGTTCCACTGACTGAGACCTGACCCAACCATGAGAGTGGGATGGCCCAAGGAACTCCACATGGTAGTAGGTCGGTTCAGGGCTCACAGGATCTTCATCGTACTCCACGTATTCTCCACATTTTGGGTCACGTGAAATGATACCAGGCCACCTAAGGTAAGGGACAGTCTCAGAACAGCATAGTAAGGAAATGGTAGTTGTTCTTCTGAGCACATATACACAGAATGGATGGCGAAACGGACTCAGATGGTTTCCTCCAAACAGCCCAAATTTGGGCTAACACAGGAGTCATGAAACATGAATGTATGATTTATTCTGTATATTACATTCTGCATCAATTATGTCAAATGTAATGGTCATTTAATATAAATCCTAGCTATGTTGGTGTTATGTTCATGTAAATCAACAAATTTATTTATTTTAAAATCCCAAGTATTTTATATAAAAATACTAGTTCAATACACATGCACACTATTATTTAATTTGGTAATTTTAACCAACTTATTCACGACACCTGCAGTATCCAGCCATCTTGGCCCAGACGAGGGATCCAATGGGCAGGGTTGACGCAATACACTTGAGGTGACATTGCCGTGCCTGTCTCTCAAAGGTGCGGTAATCGTCTTCTGGGTCCTCACAGCTGTTGTGTTCAGGGTCTGCGTTCATGAAGCAGAACCAGGACGTCTCTTTGTCAATGACTGTCACCTCGCTCTTTGGCAGACGTCTCCACTTGAGGCATTCTGGGTTCTCGCATTGTATCCACACGTAGGATTTCAGCTGCAAATGATGTTGAAATTTGACTGCAGTTTTCGGACAGTTGCCTTGGTGAATTGCACAATGAGTAGACACCAGCAAGGTATGGCTAGGGTTTATAATGAGACAGTTGTTTCCTATCCAGACAGCATTTCTACACCGGGCCAAGGTTTGCAAAGAATGACATCTAATGATCATATTGCCAACATTGGGCGAAGGTTGTCTCAGAATGGCAACACACTGGCATGCCTACGTTGGCCCAATGTTACTCCAGTGCTGGGCCAAGCAGGAGCGCCACCTGCCCGAGTTGAACCAAAACTAACCTGAGGACTGACGATATATTTGTGTGTTGGCCAATGTTGGCTAACAACAGTCGGTCAACATTGTAGGTGTCTCTTACAAATATTTTGTTTGAAATATATTTTCTAGTACTTCTATGTTTTACTATTTATTTTGTAGGTGTCACTTACAAATATATGTTTGAAGTATATTTTCTAGTACTTATATTTTTTACTATTTATTTATAAACAACTGTTATTAAACTTTTATTTGTGAGAAAGAGACTTTTAAAATATATTCAGCTATAGTTTATACTATAGTACCCAACCAGGGCATAACGTGGGTGTGAAGGAGACTCACTTTCTCAACAATCTCCTGTTCATCTGTAGTTTCATTGGCAGTGTCAGACAAGCCTGTCTGACTGAGAGACCTTTCACGCTGCCTCTTCTTCACAGACAGGAGATATTCCACTTGCTTTGTGTCTACTCTACTGGCCCGAGTGACTTTATCAATGTCACTAACATTGTTTGTGACGTCTGACTTTGCTAGAACTACAAATGGAAACCACACATACATTTTCAGAATCAAGTAGTGGATATGTTTCAAAATTTACAATGAATTTCTTGTTTTCCTTATAACTACAATCTTATATTCTAATGATTAAATATTTCTTCATGTTTGATCACACGTCACAGTGATTTTTGGGGTAAAATAAACACTTGACATTTGATTTGTGTATAATCCAAATCCGACTGTGCAAAAAGAAAAGAAATTTAAACATCAAAAACATGCTTTATATTATAAATTTAGTTAATTAATAGAAATATATTACATATTTTGTAATACCCAAAAAATTACTTTTATATCTTCATAACGTACGTTATTTGACTTTTTGCTAGTGCCCCGTAGACTAGACGTCGTAGTGGTATATTGGCGAGGCCACTGCAGTGTGTTGTATATAATCGCTAGAGTTAGAGACATTTAAACAAGAAACGTAAAGTTTCTACTTTGGAAAAACATTACAAAAGTTCTTTAATCCTGTCTTTATGATGCCAAATTAGCGGTACTGTGTGAGTGTGTCACACATCATGGCGTGCGACGTCGACAGTACGTGCGTCTTAATTTTTGCATAGATTCGACTCACCATTTTTCAAGCGCCTCCTCGTTAAAACAAAAGACGGACTTGCTACCAACGCCATTTAAGAAAGATACAATTACATACATCGAACCAGGCTATACGTGTGCCTTATTAAATAAGAAACAGCCTAAAACATGAGATTATTTATGCGATATTCCTGGACAACGCCAAACTCAGATACTGCTCAGCAACAACTTGACCAGGTGCCCTGCCCCTAGCCCTGGTGCTAGCGGTTGACATCAATCAGCACCCACTTTTACGAGTTTTTCAAACAACGACATAACTTTCAGAAAACGATTTGGTTAAAATATAAACCTAATAAATATATATTTCAAAGGATATACAAATTCAATGTTCTTTTGTGAAAAAATTGTAGTTTGAATGGTTATCGATATCTCTGCTTTTGAACTATCCGCTGTGTGGCGCCACTGTCAGTGACCTCTTCACTACCAGACTCAACAGCGGCTATGAAAATCTTACAAATTATCTCAATATTAGATTTTTCCATGACATTCCAGTACAAAATATACAAAAATCAAAATGTCAACATTTTTGTCAATTAGCATTGAGATTACATGGTTCCTTAACTAAATCAAATTTATACGTAGGTTAAACAGAACACAGTTAGACAGTGTTTCGATAACGTATCGAACTGCAATAATTAAATTTCCGGTTGTTTCGCAATTTCAATTGTTGTCAATACTATCTGATTTTTATATGCGAAAACTATGTAGTTATTAAGAAATTTACCTACAGTGGTAAGGTGAGTCTTTATGTACCAACTTTTACAACTTTGTGTTGATCTTTCCTCGGTAGTCTAGATATGACGACTGAACTAAGAGTCGGAGAAAGTTTGACCCGAACTACGACCGAAGTTTTTTACAATTTCATAAGTTGACATAACAACATGATACTGATAGACTAAAGATTAGTCATTGCCATTTGGGCAACAGTAGGCCTACTCCTCTCTTGGTTTTCGTCCTCCAGTGTGTTTCAGTAGAGTAAATGCCCACAAAGTCCTTGTGTCTTCCCACTATCACTCAATTCATACTCAGTCCAATCACATCATTCATGGGAATCATGCCATTCGATTCATGATCAAGGACATACATGATCATGTCCATGATGATGATCATGATGATGTTTGTGACTTACATTCAGGCATTCGATGGTACATGAGACGAGTATTCTGGCATTGATGATCAAATGGGAGTTTGGAGAATGAGATCCCAGCTCAGTGAGTCCACAGTTGACTGAGTTGAATAGGCATTTAGTTTGATCTATCTTTCACTTTCTGACCACACCGTGAAAAAGACAATCTTTGAATCTACGGCTACAGCCGCCAAACTTCTCACATATCTTAAATATTATTAAAATTATAGTATATACATAGCATATTCATGCAAAATCAAATCACTTGCATTATTGAAACAAATAAAAGTCTTGACACCATCAGCTGCGGTGACATGTAACACTGACTTTACCATAATATTGGTATTAATTAGTTAGTGTTGAGGCGTCACTTATTAGCAGTTAAGGGATAGAATAAAACCATTTTATGTAGTGCACCTGATCACACCACGGAATACTGTTGTCATAGTAATTACTGAGCTATCAGTATGTGTAGCTACCAGCTAACAGGAATTTAAATGATTATATTTTGTAACATATGTGTGAATATGTATATAAAACATTTAAGAGGAGACATTTGGGGGCTGGTATTGGTAAGAGGTCGTTTTCATGTTTGGTCAGAAAGTAAAAGATTGTCTATTCATTTCCCTGTGTGTGACTTTTAACTTCCTCTGCCCTGGCACAGACACCAAGTTTAGAACTAGAAGGGCCCAAGTGCTTATACTGCTTATGCATCTCAGCTGAAAAACACAGACAGGGTGCAAGAGTTCTGTATATTGTGGGATTATTACATAATTCTGTATTTTTCAGAGCTCAAATCAATAATCGTTTCTGATTTTTTTCAGATCTGGGGAGTTTTAGGTGGGTGGTACATCTAATGGAATTTTTTTAGTAGACGCACGAAACTAGTTAATTATGAAGTAAAAGTAGCAACTTTATTTAAACATACATTCATTAAACTAAATGGAACTATGTTGGCTATATGTTATAAACAAAACACATGTATGCCATGGCTGCTGCAATTCTCTGGGTTTCAGACATTACAAGATGAAAGAAACTTACTAGTTTATAGTTTGCTAACACGATTATCATAAATACTTTAGGGACATTGCATTGTCACAAAAAATCTGCCCAGTGGTATTATTATACCTGACTTGTTAGTGTGTGAGATAGTGCCAGATTGTTTTGACAATGTCTACATGGCCATTTAAATAGGTTACATTGTTTTTGATAATCGAGACATGGGACATGTTTGGTGGATTTAGATGTTTGATGATTTCACATGTGGCTAGGTTGGAAACCAAGAAAAAATAAAATGCAATCTTAATCAAAACTTAATTGTTTTAGGTTCATCCCTATAATCATGAATCTCAGCTTTGAATTTTAGATATGCAGTCCATTAATTTTATTGTCATGTTATGAGTTCAAGTCAACATTTAAGTTCAAAAGTGTATCTATCGTAACACATTGATGCTGTGGATTGGATAATATTTGGATAAATTGGATAAAACATTTTGACATGGTGATTAAATATATGCATAAAATGGTGTTGATGGGTGGAAAGCCGCCAAGTGATGTAATTCAACCAAAAATGTAACAAAAGTGTGTCACAACTTAGTAGCTTTACCGTAGATACAACTATTTCAATAGAAGTGAAAAGTGTTAGTAGAAATTGTATTTCATTACTTGTCAGTCAGTAGAAAAATCCATTAAAGTAGAGTAATAAAGTAGTTTTACTTACACCATTTACACCGCTGATGCAAAAGTTGCTTAACATCCACTATTGCGTGTAAAAAGCCTGTATTTCACAGTTACAGTGTATTAAAATAATTCATGCAGAAAACATAAGTTTGCAGTTATAGATCATTAACTGAACACTGGACATAGTACATTCAGTCCTGGCGGCCAAAAACCAGACCACACGTAGTTGATAATGAATCCAGGCCATCATTCTGTGTTGTAATGAGTTGCAATGATAGATGTGGTTTGTCACACAGCACAAAGGTAGCGTCAATCTTGTCATGAAGAACTATTAACATTTGCACTGAGAGGCCCAGTCATGTGGCCCAGTAAGTTCAGATAGTTGGGGAGTTGACAACTAAATGATGACAAACAGAATATATGTTTCCACTTCAGTGCCTTTTCAACTTTTCAGCTGATACGACTAACCTAGATCTATCATGTGACCTATTGTCTAACAAAAAGGTCTTCACACCATCAACAATGGATGCCGGATGCATGGAATTTCGTATGATTGGTTGAAATCCAGTTCCTGTGTTGCTTTTGTTATACATGTCAAAGTTGTTTGAGCGAGAACAGTTTGCTGGAAAGATTTATTTTGTAGATGTCATGTTGACCTTCTAGAGTCACTCCTAGTGGAGAAATGCACAAATGTATACATTGTGTGCAGGCAATGACAGGTGACTTTAACAGAGATGTGATTTATTGTGATGAAGGCTAATAGTGACAAACAGAACAATCAGTTGGTAATTGGTATTAATGGTTTTTCAATGGAAGCAGAGTGGAGTATGGTAAATGAGTGAGGACTATAAATGATTGCATCATAGATGTTGCTTTTGTCAAGGTACTTTTAAATACATCTTCAACCTTGTGTTTTCCTGGATTGGTTGAAGCAATCAGCGAGGGGTACTGTAGCTTGCTAGGAAGGGCTAGGTGGCCTGCCATGAACCATGGCTAATTGATAGCAGTTTGTATATTGGAGACTCCCACTGCCACACACTGAAGGATGGACAGGTAGCCTGTCTGGAATGCATATATATATTTGATATTGCATCTGTGGCAGGCTGTTTCTGCAGGTTTTAATTAAGCTGTATCTTTAAAACTATTGATATTCTTTATATGCAAGTAGAGTCTTTGTTTTGATGCTTTGTTAAGTATTTTTAAAATGGTGTGACTGTGGTGTATTGTCATGTGTAGGTTAAAAACATAACTAGTAAAGATAAGGGTGGACTAGTAAACATGCGGATTCATGCCTAATAACTAGTCCGGTTGTCTAATAAATGTCAACGTGTCATCCACCCCACCCTACAGTAGTCAGACAAGCCTTTGTTGTCACATTAACAGTCACAATAACCTTAACCCATGGGATGTAACTGAATCCCAAGTCATTAAAACATTGATAAATTGGTGCCAGTGAACAACTGGCTACAGTAGTGGCAGCTTCACTTACTGATAAATGATGACTTTTTTGAGGCATAACTACCAGCTATGAACTTGCTTGGGCATTAATTGTAAATTAACAGTTCTAGATGCGTATCATTTTCTATAGTGTGTTATTTTTTATTTCTATTAATACAGTTCAGCAGTTTTAATAAGTCTGTAATATGAGGTCAATTTCCGGAAGTGATTAAGGAAAATTCATAATGGTAGGCTGCCCTGTGTCTGGTAACGTGGTACTACTAGTCAATGAGTGCAATTGGCATCCTTTTTCAGTTGTGCCATTTTGGGTTGTTTTATATTTTGCTGGACTAGTAAACCTTTTGGCGAATAGTAAACATTTGTCTTTACTAGTCCTGCTGCCTAGTGAAATAAATGCCAAATTCTACCTCTGATAATATATATATATATATATATATATATATACTCCTAAAGGCAGCTTATGTCGACCGATTATGCATATAGGACCGGCTTATGTAGACCGCTGTTTTATGTACACCAAAACTGGTCTACATAAAGATTCGACGTGTTAGTTTACAACTAACACAATTTAATTGATCAGTACCATTTCTTGTGCACACAGTTCATATGACAGTGAAGTACTGTGCGTAATTAATTTATATATGAACAACATCTTTAGTGTTTTTGAGCATGTTATCTCCAGCGCCGTGCATATTTTTGAGTATATTGTGTGCCGGGTTATGTGTACCGGGTCAAAGTTCTTATAAATCTATATTTATGGTATATATCGAATGAAGGGTTGGAGTTTCATGTTCAGTGTATGATATGCTTCATACTGATGCAAAAGGCTATATTATTATGTGTAAATTAGTAAAACTTGCATTTTGTCTTTGTTGCGGACTGATAGAACCCTCGAATGTCAGTGTTGCCGTTGGTATTCGGCAATTACTTTTACAGCATTCACTAAATTGTTAAATTTACTGCATAAGCATGTATCATAACATAGCTAGATTCGGCGTCTACCGCAAAAAAGGCTAACTAAATATATGTAGCTTCCGGCATTGCTCCGGTCTACATAAATCGGCATCTATGCATACGTGGGTTTTATGTAGACCGATTTGTTTTGCATATACATGTACCTTATTTATTGAAATATTTTGATGAACTTTCATTATGTGTTAAACATTAGTAGTAGAAACAATGTTCCAGTTTTACATCTTTGGAAAATGTATTAAATAAAAAAAATTGTCTGGTCTACATAAACCGGTCCTCTAGGCACTGGTCGACATAAGCTGCCTTTAGGCTTATATATATATATATATATATATATATATATATGATTATTATAAAAGTATTTAATTTTTTAAATAAAATTAACTGTTTTACTTACTGGTTTGGTCTAAAGTATGGAACCATTGCAGAAACTGTCTCAAATAATGACTGTACAATCAACACAAAACAACTTTTAATTGTCAACAATATTGCATAGTAGTAAGACAGTAAGTAAATAAAAGTTTTATTTCCTGATGGGAACTATGTCATGCGGTAAGCCGTGATTTTCAGTGGGCCATCATCATCCAATATATACATTATATATACATAATACAATAAAGCTTTAGATAAGATATATAGTTCATAACAATACTAATACATTATAATAGTAATAAATAAATAACACATATGTAATTAAACCGTAATTATTATAAAAAAAATACATAATAATATAAATGGATATATTATATATACTATATATATATAGTATATATAATATATCCATTTATATTATTATGTATTTTCTTTATAATAATTACGGTTTAATTACATATGTGTTATTTATTCATTACTATTATAATATATTAGTATTGTTATGAACTATATATCTTATCTAAAGCTTTATTGTATATTATATATATATATATACATATATATATATATATATATATATATATATATATATATATATATATATATATATATATATATAATATTTAAAACAATTATCATAAATTACATTAATAAAACATTATTTTTTTAAATTATATCAAAAATATGACAATAACATTATAGTATATACATGTATAACAATGAATTTAAACAATTTACCATTTCATTTGTTAACAAACATTCAGTGTAAAACTGTTTATACTCTATTGAAAAAAAATATATATAATATAAATAATTAAAAGTATTGTAAGCCTACAGTTCAAATTTATAATAACAATCACAACAGTATTTGCACCCTATGAACCTCTCAACAGGTACACCAGAATGATTGTTCTCATTCCACCGTCAAACTGCTCAAATAGCACCGTTGAAAACTC
Source organism: Oasisia sp. SBJ-2009 (assembly GCA_964017155.1). NCBI lineage: Eukaryota > Metazoa > Annelida > Polychaeta > Sabellida > Siboglinidae > Oasisia > Oasisia sp. SBJ-2009. The sequence goes on from OZ024854.1 coordinate 13,254,518, forward strand.
ATAACGAAACTATCTAAACTAATGACTCAAATTATTTGAGATGGTTTCTGTTAGGATTCAGTACTTTAGACCAAAACAGGAAGTCACACTATCTCATTGGGTGTTTAAACATTTGTTTCTATAACCCTTGATGTTGGCACTATAGTATTCACTTCAGTTGTCTTTATAGTGATACGATGACAAGGGAGGCACCACTACAATAACAAGTTTTTTTAACAACAGAAGACATTCAGAAACCAACTATATGCCATGGTATAAAACACAACATTCATGGCCTCACAGGCCAGTAACATGTCATACAAATCTCATTCAAACATATACAGTAATTTATATGAAACAACAATCAGGCATACACTATATTAATGAGGCTATATTATATACATTTTCTTTACAAATCCACATTTTAGAGGAAAAGTGAATTTGCGAGAACAAAAAATAGTGTTTCTTTTAATTATTACCAAGACCTTACAAGACACTCCACCATAAAACACCTGCTTTAGTTGACCTATCCGTTTACCAGCATGAGTCAGACGCATCCATTTAGGAGTCAGTTTATCACTAAAATCTTCTTATTGTCACCCTTGTTGTTGCTGATCAAGCCTCACCCTGTTTGTTATTGTTGAATCACCCAGCCCTGGGTTAGATAACAAGCCTTCAAACCTGCTGACTGAGCAACTGGGGTGTAGCTTTTGGGAAGCCCCCTAAACCCAGGCTGCTGGTGGCTGACCTAGATGCAGGCTGCAGCTGCTGACAGTGGGGACAAGATGGAGAGGGGAATGGCTGCTCTGGTGTAGTAGAATCGCTCGCGTCTGTGGAATTTCCCAGGTTGTATTTATTGCACTGTGAGCGTGGTCTATAGAGCTGTGGTGGCGTGTGTTAGCGTGGCAGCGTGTGGTTGTCAGTTCACCCGCAGTTTTCCGCGTTGACGTTGGAGCGAGGCTGTTTGTGATTCTTTGTCTATGGCAGCCTCTGTGTGCCCACACTGAGCATTGCCTGCACAGGTACAGTGACTCTAGTTCTCTGTGTTCAACTGCACTTTCGCTTATTGTTGTGGAGTAATGACGTATAGATTTAACTTACCGCTAGTGTTTGTTGAGTTTCAAACCACTGGATTTGAATACCTGTAGCACAATTAAACTTTAGAAGGGGTTGTTATGTAATTGTTAACAGGAAGTTTATGGAGTGAGTCATTAGGATTGTGGGTTCCCTGTGGTTGGGAGAGGGAGTATAGTTCTTAGTAAAGTTAGTAATAACTTAGTTTCAGTAGGTGATGAAAATGGTTGTTACAAAATTAATGTTTTGTTATTGTGTGTCTCTTTCAACCACTGTTTTACTTTTGGGCTATTTACACTGTGAGCAGCAGTATACCTTATTCTAGTAGTTATGATGATAATAATAATAATGTGCAAATAAGTGTGAATGTCTGAAGACCATACACAGTATTTATTTACTCTGTTTGTTTACTCTTGGGAGTTGAGAGCTTGCAACATTTAATTATCATTAGTAGATGCTTCATGATTTATAACAGACGATAATTTATATTTTGATTGACACGATATCAACGTTGTTGAACAGGCTGTATTTAGATTTGTATGTAAAATAGTTATTTATTATTTATAACATCTGAAGTGTCAACATTAGATCTTTGTTAATCGGTATATATTTGCTGTCTTGTCCCATTGACTATGGGCTATATACCCCTGCATACAATTAGTCTTATTGGGGATAGATCTATGCCACAACATCAGTGTAGAATCTGGTGGAATCACATTATTTGTTTTTTATTTCTGTAGACATTATATCTTGTACTTCAGAAAGTAGTTATTAATAGTAGTATTTAATTTAAACCATAAAATAACTTTATTTAGACACTGAGTTTGTAGGCACCCCAGAGATCTATGCCACAACATCAGTGTAGAATCTGGTGGAATCACATTATTTGTTTTTTATTTCTGTAGACATTATATCTTGTACTTCAGAAAGTAGTTATTAATAGTAGTATTTAATTTAAACCATAAAATAACTTTATTTAGACACTGAGTTTGTAGGCACCCCAGAGATCTATGCCACAACATCAGTGTAGAATCTGGTGGAATCACATTTTTTTTTTCTTTTTTCTGTAGACATTATATCTTGTACTTCAGAAAGTAGTTATTAATAGTAGTATTTAATTTAAACCATAAAATAACTTTATTTAGACACTGAGTTTGTAGGCACCCCAGAGATCTATGCCACAACATCAGTGTAGAATCTGGTGGAATCACATTATTTGTTTTTTATTTCTGTAGATATTATATCTTGCACTTCAGAAAGTAGTTATTAATAGTAGTATTTAATTTAAACCATAAAATAACTTTATTTAGACACTGAGTTTGTAGGCACCCCAGAGATCTATGCCACAACATCAGTGTAGAATCTGGTGGAATCACATTATTTGTTTTTTATTTCTGTAGATATTATATCTTGCACTTCAGAAAGTAGTTATTAATAGTAGTATTTAATTTAAACCATAAAATAACTTTATTTAGACACTGAGTTTGTAGGCACCCCAGAAATCTACATTATTTTGTCTCAGCTGTGTGTTCTCACCTTTTCGGACATATTTTTAGGTCTCAATACATGCAGTTAAAAATGACTGTTTTAGAAAAAACAGAATTTTTGTAATGTATATTTTAAACAGGTGATCATTTCATTATTTTATAATTTCCAAATACATTCATTTTGGTTTATAATGATAATTTCAGTAGTTTTCAGAGAGTAGTTAATTTTAGTATTTAAATTTTTTTGCATAATTACCGTATGACATACTCTTCTGTAAAAAAAAATTGTCTGTGTACGTAATAATATAACTAATATACACACTCAGTTTGACATAATTAAAAATTAATTAACGTCTTATGAACTCCAACAAGTATGATGTTTGTCAGGATGGCTGAGCAAATAATATAATTCACTCGATTGTAAATAATAATTTAATTCAGAATGACAGAAACAGTAACTTGGATGTGATCTGCAGCACTTATGTAACGTAGACTGTTGTTTCTTCTTGCAGTTTGAATTTCTGGCATGGAATAGCAGCAGCCGTTGCCAATACCAAAGTCCCGTTGCTATGACGACCGTCCTGGGCAACATGGAGACGGTGGTCGTGGTTGCTATCAGCATCCTGGCGTCAATATTCCTTGTGTCACTGCTGGGTCTCATTGTCGCGTGTCGACACCGCTACTGCAAACCTATCAACCTGTTCACGCTCAAGGAAACTGCGTAAGTGAACCTCAAATCTTGCCTCTTGAGTCTGACTAATTTATCGAAAACACATTGGAGGGATCTGCTGAGAGCTGAACAAGCCAATAGCCAAAATGTGTATAATTTTTATAGACCCTGCTAATCGTACATGTACAGGATTGTTACACAGTGTACAGTCTGCAGAGTGACATGGGATATTTGATGTTTGTAGCAATAAATACAGCTGTAATAAACAGTGTTTTTTTGCAAGCTGATAACAAAGAAGCTCAGAAGGATCGTCAACTTTCATATTATGCCCCCTGGGCTGGTTCTTTCCAAGTCATCATTGGTGATGTTTTAGTGTCTGTAGTTTAACACAGATTATAATTGTCCAAAATAAGTGTCAACAATGCACTGGAGTAGCCAATGGATGAAGAGAATATGTAACTGTGACAGGTATATACTATGGTTATGATTGTGCAAAGTTCTGAGAAATTGCCGCTATAATTAAAGAAAAACATCAGTATTTTTGTTATACATTTTATCTGGATAGTGATTTCTAAGGTCAAGTATCTACAAGTGTATCTGCAAATTGTCTGCATGACGTCCCGCTTGAAGGATATTAACTGCCTGTGTATATGTTTGGTTTCTCAGTAAAGTTCAAGCAGCTACATCCAGAGAACGAGAACGTTCTATAAATTCAGCATGTGTATGTGGGCCTTATGACTTGAGGCCATCACTCAAGGTGTTTAAGTGGTAAACCACCAGGTTACCAGAACCTTCTCAGCTGTAACTGGTACACTTTATTTTACTTCTGGGTCAGGGTATGTGTTGTCGACTTGTCGCCCTCATTATTTGTAGTTTAATTGGATACTTTACTCAGAAATTGCCTTGGGCAATTCTTGGGAATGTGAACTGAGTAGTTTTACAGGCTGATTTATGAGACAACCTGAATAAGTTGTAGATGGTTTATTTCTTTGTCACCCGGCTCATGTATTGCCCAGGTGGACAACTGGACATGCACTGGACACTGCATGTGATTGAAGCTGTCCATTTGCTATGGTTATTAAAGCATAACATTTTATAATTCAATTTTTCTGTTAATAGTACACAGGGAACTTAGTATTGTTATGCTTTGTTTCTGACTGTGTTGAGTGTTGCTGGATACAGTTAGTCAGTTATAGAGAAAAGAAACACTATCAGTATCAAAAGATAAATATTCTGTTGTTTCCGTACAGTGTACATACCTAATACTTATGTGTGCCGGTTTCTGGGTTCAAATTCCCAAGTTTCACCGTTCTCTTGTTAAATTGTCCAAGTCTATGTGCTGGTTCCATGTCTACAAACCTTTGTGGGAAAGCTGTTATAAAAGCCTAACTGAGATGATCTCCACATCAGACTACTCTGAAGTTGTTGCCAGTTTGCCAAACAAAAAGCACAGACCAATGTTGACTTCCCCTTTGGTGGCCGTGAGAACCTTGTGTCAGATCAGAAGTCGTTCTATGTCGGATGAAGCATATTTCTGTCAAATGGGAGCCAGAATAAACAGGACCTTAACTTGCAGGTGTCACTGCTTCTCTTCTATTCATAGATCTCACCCTTTACATTATGGCGTATTTCCTACGTCATTTAATCAACGTACTCAATTTTGAATTTCTGTGTTAAAGATTCATACTTTTATGAGCCTCTGAAATGGTATTTTCTCCCATTGCAACAAATCTGATAAAAGTGATACAACTTTTGATTGCAAAAAAAATTAATTTGAAATCATGATATCAAGTTAAAATCTTCGGGATAACCGGATAAGGGAGTTTTATGTACATTTTAAAGGACAAAAAAAGGCTACGGTTTCGTGTCATACACCTAATAGAGTTTATACAAAGTAACAATTTCCACATATACTCAATTTTTTAACGTCAGCGGTTTACTCAGACTGACTTTAAAGTCTAAAATTCTAACGAAATCCACGATGGTCTAGACACCGCCATAGGTGAAGGGTTAACTTGGCTTGGCCATTCAGCGCGCGGCATTCTATATCTCTGCTGACGCCGGTCAACTTCCTGCGACGTTGTTAAGGGTCAACAACTTCGAGTCTTCGACAGTTCGTTCAGTTGGCGTGACATGTAGCAGCTGCTTATAGACACAACCGGTAGTATTGAAGCAATGGATTCACATTGGTGATTTGCGGGCGTACTGTTTGGAATCCCTCGAGTCCAAGTACAGTTCACTTAGCTCGGTCCATTTTGAGGAGAAATGCTTTGATGTAGACATGTATCATCAGTTGATGGGATGATTTCAGCGATAACAATTAGACAACTTTATATTTACCGTCATCAGCATGTTACGCGCGTTGCCGAGTTGCAGACATTTCATGACAACAGCCAAACCCCACGCAGTGAATCTACGTGGAGAGCGCCTCGATCACCGTCGTGACGTCATTCTTCATCTAAGATGGGGTAGTGCATAGTATTTGGATGGCTGGGTGTTAAAAAATATTTTTCTGGTAAACCGCTGGCGTTAAAAAATTGAGTATATGTGGAAATTGCTAGTTTATATTAACTCTATTAGGTGTATGCCATGAAACAGTTAACTTTTTTTGTCCTTTAACATATAGAAATCAGCCAGTCATAAAACAATGTGGTGGCAGCCCATTTGTTCATCATAAAGAAACCTGTACTTCAAAAAAGCCTAAAATGTCTTCACAGCCGTGTCCAAGTTCCATTACACTGATATTTATTATTAATTTCTTAATGAGTCAGTTTGGTGGAAGTGTCTGGAAAGATAAACAAGAATATGAAAATAAATAAAATAAGCATTCTAGTTCAAGTAGTTTTTGAGTTATGACACTTTGTAATTTTTGAAGTTTGTGGCATGTTGGGTAGAATATATCACTAGAAGCAGGAGTAGTGTGGAAAGTAGGTAACTGATGATACACACTAAGTTTAGGCTAAATTGTAACCCTGATCACTTGTAACTTTTTACAATGAGGCACTTTGGCTAGCAACCTTAGCATCATGTAATAAATTACTTAAAACTGATGTATGGATTTCTTTTTAGAATTCTACCTTTCATAAAGTATCTCAAGTCAAAATATAGCATCTTCATCCTCAAGTCTGTTATTCATGTAGGAGAGCTGAGGTACTGTTGTTGGATATTACTGCATTTCTTATTGTTCTATCACAATAGCATCCATTTCAACAGTTTAGGTTTACCCTGTGTCCGTGTGCTGAGACTAGACTGACTGGTCAAGTGCTTAGTGTCCTGTTGACATCCAGTGCAGCCGTGACGGTGTGTCATCTTTACACCTCCCTGCCTCCTGTGGCATTATTGCCAGGTGGTCGTGTTCTTTGTATCGCGTCCGTCCCATCCAAACAAAGTCACTCGTCCGAATATGTAGCACCCGATTTACAAATGTTAGGTGCATGACTAGAAGTGTTTTGATGTGACCGCCGTGACAAAGATCAGTTTCTCTTTGTCAATGTTCCCTGGTGTGCTACGGCACCTGTCACTGTGACTGTGAGTGGCACTTGTTGCACAGAAAGAAGTCTTCAAGTGTCGCTGCTGAATAAACCAGCATCTTGACATTAAGCTCCAATGTAAGTTAATTATACAGCATCTTGACATCCTTCTATTTTTATTAACCCACATGGGAAATTCCCAGAAAATTTACCCATGTTTATATTTATATTAATATGTATGCTGACATTGGGATAAAAATATGTCCTACCAAGTTCACTTGCCTGTTATGGTGTTCAATCGCTGCCCTGTATCATTACCGTTAACCTCTTGTCTAGATAACTAAGTGACGTGATCATAAACACATCTTTAGAATTATTTTACTTATTAGCAGACAAAAAAATGATATTGCATAGGGTACCACTGTTATGAATAAAAAATCTGCACAATATATAAATGAATGGTTGTTGTAGAGAGCTGTACTAATCTGAGTGGAACTGACAGATGCTTAATGTTGCATCATGCAGTAAGAATCCATGGCTCTGTCTCATGTATAGTACGCATTCTTTTGCAAAATTCTAATAAAATTTCTGTAATATGTAATAAAACGATGCATATTTACTTTTGGCGTTAACCATTTATTCCTGATAGTACATGCAGGGCACTGTCATTTCATCATCAGAGTTTGTTTGTTTGTATGATGATCATCCAGTTGATATCATAATCATAAAGTGTAAGTTGTACAGTTCACAAGTTACACTATTGGTGTCGACTCATTGCCTGCGACCACGTCCCCTCACAAGTCACGTCTGCACCATTGTCCTTCCACCTGGTGGTCACCCTAAGTACCTGCCTGTAGAACTGTGCATCACCCGTAGCAGGCTGGTACAGATGGTTCAGTAGTCTGCCTTCATAAGTTGATGTACAAACAAAACTGTGACCGCAAAACAGTCTTGTGAAACGTGTGTGCAACTGTAAGTGAGCACAATTAAGGTGCGTGGGAACTTGTACAGAATGACTAGTAACGTCTTGTGTGCTTCGGCAAACAAAGCTACACATCGCAGAGAAGCAGAACACACATTTTGCTCAACATTATGATAGTTTTAATTATAGTTATTTAATCATATGACTGCTCAATATTATTTTCTGCCTTAAAAAATTAAAACATGGTGACTTGCATGGTGAGCAACTCTCCAGATGTCACCACTATGAACAAGTATTAATTTGCAAAGTGCATACTACATAGTGTGACTGAGGTAGTGCGCCACTGCTGACATCCCTGGGGTGTTTTAGGTGACTTTGGACAGTCCAACAGACAGCCCTGGGTGTGAGCATAAAGCAGACACTGTGACGTCTTTTCTTGAGATTTACTGGTGAAAACTCAACTTTTTATCTACCCCAGCCTCCAGGGTAGTGGTAGTTGAAAGGTTACAGTGTCTTCATCCTTACATGGTGTAGTTTATGGTGTTATATATCTAATAATATAGTGTGGATTATTTCATCTATGGAGCAACCTTTTAAAACAAATATTTTTTTTTTATGGATATTTTAAATAAATATTTTTAGCTAAAAAGTGGGTGTGGCATAAATGTAACGTCCCAAAACTGTATTATTTAACTATTAATCATGTTAGTAAAAACACTTATTTCATTCTGTAGATCTAACATAATATATGTGTATTTTTGCATGTCAATTTTTTTTTTGGAGAAACAGTTCATTGAAGAAACAGCCCCCCCGTCGGTGGTATGTTGTGATGGTCAGTGTTTTTTAGTTATTTTTTTGGTTGTCTTTTGTGTAGTGTTTCATCCATCACTTGTGACACAGCACAGGGCTGTCTTCTTGGGCAATGCTCGTCTACCATCGCAGTGTTTACCACTGCGATGACGTCTTTCTATCTGTTGTATGTGGCATCGTCTGTCTGTGTCCGTGCGTGCGTGTGTGTGGAGGAAGGTTTTTATCAGTTGCTTTGCTTTATGTATTTTAGTCTTCACCGGGCAGCAGGACACAAATCATGTGGATGTGTCATCCTGGTAGATTTGTGAGAGTCTTGCTGCTGAAGTAACTGAAGGTTGGACGGCACCGGTGTAGATAGTGACTAGATACACAGGAGACTTCTACACCAGTGCAGTGAAGCGATCTTTCTGATGCTTATAACTGATATATTTTTGTTTGCCAAGAGTTGTGTTTTTTATGTAATTATTTCGGCGATTTGTCCCCTCATTACTCCAGAAACAAAGCACAACATTTGAAACAATGGGTCACAAATGAGGAGGTTATTTTTATTTAATGTTGTGTTTGTTCAAGTAATGAAATATCACAGTCATCCATGTACATTTATCAGAAATGCATTCATGGATTGTTCAGTGTACCAAGTTTAGCAGTTGCAAGGCTGAATAAGTTTATAATCCAAGAAGTTTTATTCAGTTGTAAAATGTTACCATCGCAGATGTGTGTGTCTTCCCATGCTGTAGTCTTTAGTTTATATTTCTGTGGGAAAGTGTCTGTAAAACTCTGTGTACATTACACAGGCACATGTGTATGTTCTTGTGTATAGATCTCAACAGTATGTTTTAATCCGTATGCATACATGCATGTATTGTATGTGAATTGAATTGATTTCAATGTGTCCATATTCTGCAGGATTAGGCAAGTCTGATAAAACACAATACAACATATCTGTCAGACACCGAAGTCTGTCCATATACAGCCACATGGTTTGAGTGACCAGAGGTGGACCAGACCACACAAGTAGATGACAGTAGTGTCATGTTGTATAATTATTTTGTGCAGGCCTGACGCAACCCTGGTGGACAACATGGAAGGCATGGTGGACGACTCAACGGGTGTCGAACTACACGATGTTGGCATCAACATGAACCTTGAAGAGATACTCCAGAATGAGGCTTGGGTCAACGATGCCACGTAAGTAGAGCAAATACATTTGTTTTAGTGAAATTCATTATTTAAATCTTGAGTTACATCTTGATTTAAATCTTGTGTTAGAGCACTCCTTTTAGTTGCTTCTCTTCCATGCTATTAAATACACATTTGAAACACGTTATTCAACATGTTTTGTTGGGAATCGCCCAACAGTTGTACTAGAACTGTTTTAACTTTGGTCGTTGTTCAATTTTTTATTATTTTATAATAAAAATAGAAGATTGTATGGCATTAGTATGTTCTCTCATAATTATTATACTTGGAAGTAAACTTGTATTAAAATTGATTATGTCAGCATTCCTTCTAAAACTAATTTTCCTGAGAGGCTTGTGAAAGACCAACTTGCATTTGATTTACCAATACAGTGTAGCATAACTTTGTCAATAGCATACTACTGTAGGAAGTTTGATGACTAAGATTGCAGAGTGTGTTTATTCTGCAGTTGCCATGGAAACTCTGTAGCAAGTTAGCAACTGGTGGTTACAGTGAATCAGCTAACTGTAAACTGATATGGCAGTATCTGTTTCTGCTCATACAGTCAGACGTCTCCAGATCTGTTTCTCTCTTTCTCCTCGTCCTAGTCATCCCGTTTCCATTTATCTGCAAAAATCAACCCTCTGTCTATGATGTCTAAAAATATCTAACCTCCTTGGCTCTACTCTTGTTGCTGTGACAACGAATCTGGCAAACTTAACCTAACACAGGTTCTGTTGACAAGTTAGGGGAGTTCTCAAAAATATGTTTTTTGTGGTGGCGAGTGTTTTATTGTGCCACTGGAGTGGTAATAACGTACAGGTTCAAGTTGAACAGGTTTGTTGGTAATGTTTGTGATATGTTTTGATTCTTTTGAACAGTATCTTTGGCAACAATAAGTATGTTGTTTTAAAGAGACTGTTTGTGTCATTCGAAGTGAAACATTGTTCTTGCGATTCCTAGCAAAGGTCATTAGCATTTCACTCACTTTGACTTTGTGAGGTTTGACTACTAGCCAGGTATTCATTGTTAGTTATAGCACACATTGCTACAGTGACGTTGAAATAATTTGTGCATATCAGTGCTTTCTATGTCTAATACCAAACTAGCTTTATTTAACCTGGCCTATTTGTATTTCACAATATTGTATTTAAAAAGGTATAATATACTATCATTATACGCAGGCTTCTTGTGAGCCTTGTTCTAACCACTGCCTCTGTTCCCAGTGGTCTAGCCCCACACTGCCTCAGCATCCTCAAGATGTGTCACATGCTCACGGACAAACTCGTTGGCATGACGATGGGCAGCGCCACCGAGCTGCAGTCACCGGAAACACTCACAGACCTTGTCGCTATTGCCAAACGGATTGGACCACGTGTGGACGATGTCGTTCATTCTATGTACCCACCCCTCGATCCAAGACTACTGGAGGCGAGGTTCGTATCATCGTGCATTTAGTATGCTATCGTGTTGTATGTATCGTTTTTTTTTTAAATTGAAAAATATGAAAAATGGCAGTTCTATAAAAAAAATTGATTCAGCAGTAATATTTCTATGAAAGTTAATTATACTGTCTATATCCGAAGATGAATTATTTGATAATTCAGACAGATTAATTTAATTACTTAACTTCCCGGAAAATCAAATTGTGCTTAATTAGCAGAATGGATCAGCAATATAATATTTGTGTTGCTGCATCTGTCTTGTACATGTGCAATTTCACATAAACAAATTATCAACGCAAAACTACAGTGGTTATTGATTGGTTGAACAGTACATATTTGCATGTTAATTTTGGGTAAACTGCTTTGCTTTCATGTTGAAAGTATTGCCTTATTGGACTAGTCATGTGTGCCCTGCCGTATGCTTAAGTTAAATGTATTTTCTATCCTTCTGTACAAGTTTGTTGTTACTGTTCTTTGTCAGTGGGTACACTTTATCAATTTTATGAAATTGTTATGTTACTTTTACGCAAAAGAATTATTATTTGTTTAGGAAGAACCATTCCATTGACCTTTAACCCTGGTAATTAACCATGTCAGTTATCATGCGATGTTTTATGTTTACGTAACAATGTTTTATGTTTACGTAACGTAAGGTACACTTTGACCAAATGCACTTTGCCCATGCTGAACTCAGTAACATTAAAAACCAGCAGTCACAATCCCAGGTTAATTCACCAGATCCAGGGCGTTGTTTCATGGGAATGTATCCAGAATGTAGTGGACAGCATCGATGTGAATAGAAAGGGTGGTCTTTATCTTGTTATGAGTACTTTGTGTGGAGTTGTGTTGTGGAGAGCCGTGATTGTGATGTTGATTGTGTAAAGAAATCAAGACTTTGGCAATTAAAACATAATTAACAGTTTGAATCATCAGTGATAACATAAACATGAATGACGTTTCCGAGAGTTCAATTGTAGACATTATAAAGTACATAATGTTGTGTTAAATATTATTCACCATTCATAGAACATGTTAAAGTTTCACCACAACAAAGATGTAGATTTACCTATTCATTTAAACAGCCAACCAACTTTAATTATGCAATGGTTTCTGCTACTCTATAGCATTTGTGACCTTATTACTTAGAGTTAAGTATCTGGACAATATTTAGCCATACTAAATATTAAATTAAATATTAAATGCTTAGTTAGTCAGTACTTTCTGAGATAGCAATTGTTGTCAGCCTTCGGAGAGATGCTGTCACATAAATTTACGTATTGTGTCTGCAAAGGGAACAGCAATAAACCTGATTGTGGTTACCATAATGCATCTCAGTTTGCATGGTGTATATGTTTTTTCAACACAAAAAAAGTTTTTGTGCAGAGAAACGTTAACGTGAGTCAATTAGCGATGTATGTGTTTTGTCAGTCACCTGGCACCTGCATGGTTGGTTGGTGTACAGTTTATTAGGTGGGATAGACGTTTTATGATGAGACAAATCATTACCACACAGCCCTTTGTGTTGTGGCCTTTTTGCTGCATGTCGGCCTCTAATTTCTGGTGAGACGATGTCAACACACGTTAGCACATTTAACAGTTCCTAGACACTGTTAGCACGTCATGTGGACGTGAACACACATTCGCAGATACACTGGTCTGATTTATATGAAGGTGAAGTTCGTTTTTAGGTTGCTTTTTACGTGTTTTTTCTATATGTAGATTGCGACCTTTACTGGAAGGCTGTAAAACATACGTCCACGTTTAAATGGGGGAAAAAACAGTGTAGTAAAACTCAAGAGAAGTGCCACATAATCACACGAGTGCCTGCCGTGGATTTTATTCACCATTACTATGCAAGATTCTGACTGGGTTATACCGTACCGATTTTAATGAATTTCTCTTAAAATAAGTGCATGGAAAATGAGGGCAAGAGCCAGTGGGAGTCTCAGTACGGCTCTTTGTCAACCAATAACATTTATTTATAATTAAATGTTACGCAGCGTTTTCATTATCTTCTATACAAGGTGACTTGTTGAAACTTTATCAGTCTCACATAAAACAGCCAGACTAACACATCTATATCTAATCTGTTTACAAAATCAAACACACGTTGTGGATTTAATACCAGTTCAACTCTCCAAAATGGCTACCAGCACCAGCCTTCACCAACAGACAACTATTTCACTTGCTAGGTGGTGGCATGATTCTGCATGACTCTTGGTGTGTTTTGGGAGTACACTGTATGTGTACTTATGGGGGAGGTGTGTCATCTCACACCAGGCATAAACAGACAGCTTAGTGTCAAAGTACAACCCGCATTGCCGGAAATGACTGTTTAATCTTCAACTTTTGTTGTGTAACTTAATAGTACGTCACTTGTTTGTCTGCACGACTTGTTTATTTTGCTGCCTCTGCTAAAGCATTAAAGTTCACACAGTGTAGTTACAGTAGTAGGGTTGTAGCACATGTCTAGTGTTACATTTAATGATACTAAGTACTGGTTGACAAGTTTTTGTGGCACATTTATGTTGGGGAAAACATTTCCTTCGCACAACAACCAATGCTGCTGTCACTGCATGTAGTTCAATACGCAAAGCTCTACTTGTAGTGATGTGTACCACAAACTGAAGCTAAGGAAGGTTAACATAGTGAGTCTGCACAGCTTAGCAGCTCAATTCTATGTGTTTGTTTTCAGCAGTCAGTCTGGAATTCATCCATTCAATCCTATCTTTAAAATGGAACATTATAAGTGTTCTTTGTAGTAAATTTATAATAATAGTAAACATTGATGCTTGCAAGAACTGAGAATAAAAGTGAAAATGATATGATGTTTGATTTATCTAAAAAAAAATAACAGCATCTAAGCAGGGACTAATACAGGACAGGGATAGTTTGCAGGGAGGGGATGTGAGACGTGACGTGATATTTTTGCTGATGTTAATATATGTTGAAAATGAGTACAGGTGACTGTTTGTTTCAGGTGTGCCGCACTTGTGCTCTCGGTCAGCCACCTGGTGTTACTGACAAAGAACGCATGTCATCTGTCGGGCGTGCTTGATTGGATCGACCAATCACTTGCCGATGTTGAAGACCACCTATCGGTAGGTATTGCAGGCTTATACCGGTAGTAAAGTTTTGTTTTGCTATGGTTGCTTTTATTTAATGGCTGCCCCCAGTATATTCTCTGGGGGTGTGTAATGCTAAATTCATTACTGTTTTCTGGCTCCAAGCAAGAGAGCTACCATAAATTGTGCCTTGAAAGCTGCACCTGTAATTAAAGCTGCAACCAGCTTTACTTGTTTGTTTCAGGATATAAACTTTTTTAAGTTGTGCCTAACATTTCTCATGAATTCGAATGCACAGTATTGTCATTGCAGCCATGACTACAAATGCAGAATGTTTTGTAATTGTGTGTAATTGTTTTGTTGTCAGGTGTTGCGTGAGGCGAGCATCAACTACGAGACTAACTTACTCCAGAGCAGCAACAATGCCAGCCCTGCAGGCGACAGTCCACAGATGACCTCATTGGTCAACTGTCCGTCCAATCAGATGCCAGCATCAACCAGTCCTTCAACGCCAGTGATTGACACAAACTTTGAAGCATAACAGCAGTGCCGCAGCGACATCTGTCCTGCTGCCGTTGTATTCTGGCAGTGCATTATGGGTTACTCGAATACTTGAGTACTGAACTGAAGTTTGGTGTCCTGAGCTGTGGCTTTGTGTATGCTTAGAACGACGCTTGCCAGGAGGTGGGATAACATGCGGTTTGTCCAAAATACTCTGCCGACAACTCCAGATTCCAATGCATTGTTGGATATCAGAGCATCTGGGTGCCGAGCCTGAGGGTTGGAGCAGCGCTTATTTGAATCATACAACAAAGCTTGCCTGGATGAAAGAAGGCAGACAATTTCTCACAATTTGTTTTGCCAACTTTCTATGCATAAATTGATGTTATTTTGACACCACAACTCAAAGGGGACAGTATGACTTGTACACCAGCCATCAAGAAACTGGACTTTTTGGTTTAAAAAAAACAGAATCTTTTGGTGCAGCTACTGAGATATTCTAAGAAGACTTATAGTGTCCAGTCACTATACAATCATGGACACACAAATTGGTGGGTCAGCCCAGTCATTGAGGCCAGTACTTGTGTTCTGAGGTGAGGTGAGCAATTTGAAAAGGTCATATGTCAGTCTGACCTCATTTGAATCACCAAAGACACGAGCTTCTGTGAGGTCATCATAACTTCCTACAATGGATGAATAACAAGTCGAATGGAACAAACAAAGGATGATATTCATAATGCTGCTGTTAATTTGAATGTTCCTCAAAGGTTATGCAAATCCATGAGTAGATTAGAACACAAAGTATGAAGTCCCAATCTCTCCATGTGCCATTTTGTTTATTTTCTGGATGTTTTGCAGATTTGTATATTTTTGTGTTACGTTAGTTTCACAAGTTAAGTTCCCTTTTCGAGGAGGTGCCATTTTCAGTGTTTTGTGTATCAAATCTGCATTGTACAGATGTTATATATTTCTATATATTTACTACTACCCCCGGTAGTAGACGTTTGTTGAGTCACAATCTTGCTTCTGTGTAGAGATTATGCTTGAATGCGGTGGCTATGCTGTCTGCAAGTGATGTTTAAAAAACAGATTGTTAAAAGCAGAAAGTTGTGTATTGAGTGATTAGTTGTAGTATAAATCTGTTTAGTTTATACAATGTGAGCTAAGACGTGTGGAATCAAAAGGCAGGATCTCACCTGATCATTGTTGCAAGGCTGAAGTTTGAGACAGTTGGTTTGTGTCGAGCCATGTGTGACTACTCGACCAGAGAGTAATACCACTGCTTGGACAATTTGTCTGTGGTCCACAGAACTTGTCCAAGTCCAAGGGTCGTGTAGAGCCTCCATGTGGCTCATCCCTGCACCTTCAAGGTGGTGGACTTTACCTGTGTGACTAGCCTAAGTCAATCAGACCAAACCAGTGTGTGAATACAACTAGAAATTGGCTTAACTTAGACATGCGTGTCGTTTCCATGGCTGGTTCCAACATCAGGAGTGAAGTCCCATCACCTGAGACCACTGGTGCCTTCTACGGATAAGTAAATATGTATTTTTCATGAATGTCTTTCTAGCCTAAATTCTTTGTAGTCTTATATTTCCATGTTGACTTTTGTACATCCTTGGACGTTATACAACAAATAATGACTAGTTTGTGGTGTCTGAACTCATGGCTTGGATTATTTAGAGTATTTATAATATATGTTTATTATCATGAAATGAAGTATAAAAAATGTAAAACTCTTACTATTGAAATTAACATATCGTTACATCGGTCATTAATTAAATTAAAAATAGTTTATTCTCTGTCCTAAAACAATATATTTTAAAACATAATGTTTTGCAGGTGCTTCCATTACTTAAATATGATTAGAATTGTTGTAAATATTAGAGTACCTTAAATATTTAAGAATGTATGTTAGACATCACAAAAACAGATAATTGACTAAAATCGACAGTAACAGTTTAACAATTAATTGGTTTGACTATTCACGTTGTATCACTTTATAGGGTGGTGTTTTCAAGTCGGTCTTCCTACCTTCCAATAACCACCATTGCAGAAGGTAATAAGCCTGTTAATGCTATAAATTTAGTCTACCTGCCAAACTGTTGGCTTTCACGAATAGTTTCCAAGTCCTTATTTTGTCAAGTGACGAGTGGTCCGATGTTTATGTTTGCTCGCTGAGGTAGTGTTATCATAATTTTAGCATAGGAAATCTAAAGGTTTTACAGCCGGATGATAGGTAGATTATTGAAGAAGAAATGTGAAAGGTAGCCATTGTTTCTGTTTTGTATAGATGTTAGACATGACGACAGTCGTGTTCTTTATTCTGTGGCTGTATGTCACGAGTTGTACCAGGCCAGTTGGTTTGTATCCAGGTCTGTTGTATCTACCAGGTAGAACATCTGTTTTGATGAGTGATTGTCTTTGATTTGTTGGTAGTGTTGAATGTTTAAGTGCCTTATGTGTAAACAAGCTGCCGATGCTAAGGTTGGTTACAGCTTCAATTGTAATATATTGTAATTGCTTACACCTTAGTGTGTATTTTATTGGACATTATGCCAGTGATGTAGTAGCTATTAGGTAAGCTGATTGTTATACCCGTAGATAATAGTATTATAAAATGTACCACAGGTTAACAAGAAATGCATTAACTTCTCTTGCCAGACATTAGTCGTGATTCAGACAAATGTATCGAGTCCAATAAAACAGTTGTTGGCAGGTAGACAAATCAGATAATTGTAACGACAATCAGATTTCTGTAAAGAAGATTTTCGAAAGTCTAATGATAATTTTAAAAAGTGTGTTTGTATACGTGTACTCTTGCAATTATTCTGTTGGCAGACACGACAAATTATACCGTCTCCAATTAATATTTTGGTAATAACGTACATTTTGTAAGCCCTGTAGTCTGAGCAGTATAAGCAGTTCGGACCCTGTAATAGGACAAGTTGATTTTTGCATATACACAGTAGCTTTGGACATAAATAGCCACTGTCCAGTACCTGGGACAGGATTGATATATTATGTGACCTTGTTGTATCTATTTTTACAAATCATGGTTGGTGCTAGAGCCATTCATCAATGTCTAGGCATTGATGCTTTGTCTAGACACTGGATGCCCTGTGTTTGAAAGAGTAACAAGTTGATTCAACAAGTGTTTCTGCTCCTCTACACGCAGTTAACCAGCGCAGTAATAAACGTATTTGTAGTCTAGAATTTTGAACATCAAAGAATATTGCTGTTAATCTGGTATTATAATTGGCAATAAAGTTTGTTTCGAAACTGGAGGTTTTGTTTACCATTTGAATGTGTTGTGGGAAACTTTTAAATTGCAAACATTGTGAAGTGCTTAAAAAAGTAACTGAATATTATTTGGCAAGCAGTACCTTTGATGAATGTATTATAATTGTAAGAATATTAAATAAAACAAACTAAACTTAGGAGCAGACACGCCTGTTAAAGACCATCTCTCATCCTGTCACAAATGTATGGTTTATGTAATTATGTACACTATATGTATGGCAATGTGTATGACATAACTAGACTTACTAGCAGTGAACTATGCAATACACAGATTATATTCAGTATGCATGAAATGTTAGATATTATAAAGATACAGCTTACATGATATTGAGATAAATATTGGCAAATGTATGTGTTTGTAAATTGTTCTCTGAAATTATGGTTTGTCAGCAACTGGGAATTGTGAAATTTATTTTTAATTTGTGAGAGTAAACATTCACATGTAGTGGCCTTGTGTAATATCGAACCACAGTTTACGGAATATTTCAAAACTTTGAAATCATGCCCTGCCATTTTTTATGTGCCAAAGTGGGACAGTTCAGCTAAGTGCCACTATGTTGTGACGGTGTACTGCATTTAATTGGTGGATGAAAATTGACATGCTTTGTAAATTTGTACTGATTTGTCATGGTATCCCTGTAGCCTGTTGGTGTGATTGTCCTATAGATATTTTGCTAAGATTATTTTCCTAACTTGCCAATAGTGTGGTCATCAGCAAATTATATGGTCTGCAGTCTTAACATAGTGATGCATGTGTAATGCTAATATTTTAAGCATGAATCCAATGTCATTTGTATAATCCCAGATTATTTACGTTTTTGAGTTTATACAAATGTGTACATAAGAGTTAAACTTCACAAACATGGCTTTTTATGTGAACGTAATTTGTGGATGTGCTTATTTGCAAATGTGTTTAATTATGCTGTACTCAATTGTTTGAGCGTAGATGGTTTTGACCGGGTACTGGTGCAGACTGATTGTACTGTAATTCTGTGATGTCTGGTGAGAAAGGATTAATCAGTTTGGTGACCTAAAATATGTTTCAATGTACTCTGGTACACATTGTAAGCAGAACTTTTTTCTGTTTTATTACAAAGTCATTTTAATCACAGAAACAACCTGATAATATTACCATGATAGAATATGCCATCCAATTATTAGTAAATATTTATTTTGTTCATGCTCTATGTGTTTAACTGTTTGTGAATGACAAGTTATATTAGCCTAAATTTGTGTAGTGTTCGATGATGCTAGTTTGTACAAATATGTGAACAATACTTGTGCACAGAAACACCTTATCAAAATTATATCAAGTGCTTCCATTATCAGTTGAGTTTCATGAACAAATTGATACGTTTAGAAAGTGAACTGTGGGATATGATCACTGAAGAAATGTGTTGTATTAACAAAATATGTTATATATATTGTTATACAAATGCTGAACTTGCCCATGCATTTCTGCTGTGAACACTTGTAGCAGTGTACTTACAATTTAGAGCAGATAAATGCCTGACTGGAATACAGACTCGCAGAGTACACCTTGTATATCTTTTTGTGTCTTAGTTGTAAGAAATTAACTTCGTTTGGAGCATATCATTTGAAATGTCCATTTCGACCCGTCATCGTCTTAGTCATATGTGTTGGTTCATATTTTGCCAGGATAATTTGGCTGCAGCTGGTATCCCTGGTCTCTGGTCGGGCTCTGTTGGATACATCTGTTTGTTCGACAATGGTCTCCTACTCCTGTTGGTTTGTCCTTTGTGTATTCTTTGAACCTCTGGCTGAGTGGTCTCAAAGTTTCCAAATTATCCCGCCAAAATCTGAGCCAACACAAAATCTGAGCCGACACCATTATGTAACCAAGACCTGTATGATTGGTTGAAATGTCATACATTTTACGTTTCAAAAGATATGCTCCAAAGTAAGTTAATTTCTTACAACATAACCATATCTTGGAGCCATGAACATATATTCCATATTATTTGTGTCTACTTGAAAATGTAATAAAAGGCCAAGCTTACTGCTGCATTGTAACATTTTATTGTTGTTTTTAGTCTTACAAAACAAGTTGCCGGTTATGAGATATGAAAGATTCAAATCTGTTCACAGCACGGTCCATCAGTAAAATTCTAGTCGTAACAGTTCCACAATAAATGCCTTGCCTACAAATTAATTATCTGTATGCAAACCTTCATGTGTAATCCCCAGATGGTCACATCATGAGATAAAACACAGGTCACTGTAGAGAAGAACAGTTTTGTCCCAATCTTAGCTGTTAAATTTTGATTAATATCATATCATAAGAACATGCTAAAAGTATGACTTTTCTGCATATTTAGTAATTCATTGTTGGTAGTCTTGACATAGATTTAGTGCGCCAAAGTCTGTTTTTGGCATAGCTACACAACAAGGACTGTCAGTGCCATCATCTTGAGAACTCATGATATAACAGGTCACCATTTAAACAAATGTGACTTGCTTAGGAAAATACCAGTACTGTGATTCAAAAATATAGAAGATAAACACATTCTGGATGAAACATAGAAATTAAACCAATAATGTTCAAATTGTACACAAATTGTTGTTCATTAAACAACAACTTGACAGTCAAAATGTTGGAACAGATCTAGATTGTACTGAATAACACAATTTTATGATCAGACAGTCGGTTTTGTTAAGTAATTTTTGAATAAGCCAAGTAATATGCAACTTGACTAATGTACATTATTTTGGCTAAGTCCTCCGTGCTTCAATTAAACATTGGTTTTCTGAGCATCTAATTTTTTTTACTATTATGTATAATTCATTGAAACACTGTCTTTCAAGTGATAATTCTTATTTACTAATATGTAATATTTGATATACCTGTGCAGGTTTTTAATACTCATGCCAAAAATGTAAAATATGGAGAAAATATCGTTTTTCTTGAACAATTTTAATTATGCAGTAAAGTCATACCATAATGGCAAAAATCCTGTAAACTAAAACACAGCCTTCCCTTTGCACCGGAAGTGACAACACATGCCTCTAACACAACATTAAATTAAATACAACCTCTGGCCACTGACTACTTCACCAGCTGACCACACGAGAATCCATCAACACTTGGCTGACCAGTGCTGTTGCTCTACCAGGCTGGCCGGGCTGGATGTCCAGCCTCGCCCTGTCCATCAGTGGCTGGTCAATCCACAGATTCCAGCTGCCAATATTTCTGTGCGCGTCGTTTAGTCCCAGCGCGATTTCTTCTTGCGTTTCTTCAGCGGTGCGTCGCTGTCGAGACTCGGGTTTGTGAACTCTATCTTTGACGAGTCGCGCTGACCTTTGATGAAGTTCATCTGATACTGGGCCTGGGGAAGACAGAGGAGGTTCAGGAACAGGATGCCTTTGTTAAGTGACAATGTAACTCTTGCATTACAAAAGTTTCCTGGTTGTGATTCATCATAAAGACGACACGAGGAAGACACAAACAGATGGACAGAACAACAGAGTTGGTAAAACAGTGAGAGAGCAAGTGGACTTGGGAGAGGCTGGAGAGAGATGGGTGAGTAACAAAGGAAAGTGGTGGAGAGAGCCAGAGGGAGACAGAGAGCACTTCACAGAGAACACAGAGATGCCAGAGACAGTACTAATAACCAAGTGTGAGACTCCACAAGTGATCCAGAGAGAGACATAACTCAAACAAACACCACAACTAGGTCGCATCAGCTGCTTCCATTTTGACCGATTACCCCTTTCCCTATCCCATTCGATGAGCCCCCCTCGTTGTCCCACAGTGAGCCCCTCGATGCCCCACAGTGACCCCACAGTGACCCCCTCGTTGCCCCACAGTGAGCCCCTCGTTGCCCCCCTTGTTGCCCCTCAGTGACCCCCTTGTTGCCCCACAGTGACCCCCTTGTTGCCCCACAGTGACCCCTTGTTGCCCCACAGTGACCCCCTTGTTGCCCCACAGTGACCCCCTCGTTGCCCCTCAGAGACCCCCTCAGTGACCCCCTCGTTGCCCCAGTGACCCCATCGTTGCCCCACAGTGAGCCCCTCGTTGTCCCACAGTGACCCCCTCGTTGTCCCACAGTGACCCCCTCGTTGCCCCACAGTGACCCCCTCGTTGCCCCACAGTGACCCCCTCGTGGCCCCACAGTGACCCCCTCGTGGCCCCACAGTGACCCCCTCGTGGCCCCACAGTGACCCCCTCGTTGCCCCACAGTGACCCCCTCGTGGCCCCACAGTGACCCCCTCGTTGCCCCACAGTGAGCCCCCCTCAGTGACTTACAGAGAAGGCTGTCTTGAGGGAGGAGATGCGTTCACTCTGAGGTCCGGCGGTGTCTGCTGCTGGCTGGAAGCCCTTGTAGCTGTTGGTCAGAGAACTGCTGTTTGTGCTGGAGCTCTGACAACAGACAGCAGCAAGTGGCCACAGTGGCTTCATGCATCGAAACAAATGTCATTTTCTATAAATAAACAAGAAGTCAGACCTCATGGTATCTCCTCGACATAACCTTTTTTCTAACTAAAGAAATTTCACAGAATATCATGGTCTTGAGAAAATGGCTGTAAAAGGTTGCATATAATGATACTGGGTTATTATTTGATATTGGCATGTCTGATCAATGAATAAAAGTGATGTATAAGTATGTAACTGCTATAAAAGTTAATTTGATTGTCAGTAGTAAACTGATAAAGCTAACATACTCGGTCAACAATATATTTTGATAAAAAAACACACAATTTCACCCGGTGTGCATGGCCTATGTTGACTATATTTGTTGCTGTCAAAAATAACTGTTCTGATGAAATCTCATGGATTGTTATACTTTGCAGATATGTATAATTTACTGTCATTTCATGTAATCATAATCACATTACATGGCCATAAACCCAGGTGCTTTAAATTCTGACTGATGTGCAAGTGTTACTGGGGATGACAGTCCATACACATAACAGAGTGACATGTCTGGCTGTTATTGCATTTGAACCCTGACGGCCAAACCTAGTTATTTTATCCAAACGGGACACAGCTTGACGACTGCTCTAGGCAGGAATGTTAGACATTTGTATCTTGTGAACAAAACACTCAAAGTTCTCTTAGTTACTGGTAATGAACAACTGGAGAATTACATAACAAGCCTGGGTGTTCCCTAGGGGGATGAGACCCACCGTGCTGGCTCCCAGTCCCGGCCGCTCCCGGAAGCCCAACCCTTGTCCTCCAATGTTCAACTTGCGAACCTTCTGTTCCTTGAAGCGTGTACTCTTGAACCAACTCGTCTGTGAACAGTGACACACACCACGTTAGCTGAATCAATCTATACTCTAATATACCACCTTTGGAGCACTGTGAGTGCACTTCCAGTAAGGTGCTGACTGCTGGTCGACCTGCCTGTCACTGCTGGTTGACCTGCCTGTCACTGCTGGTCGACCTGCCTGTCACTGCTTATTTCCTTCCTTCTACTGTTTCCTTTACCGGTGTGTATATGACAAAACATCAATTATTTAGAGTTATATTTACTTAATTCCAGACAAATGTGTTGTCAGTCATCCAATAGCTGAGTCATGTTAAAATGCTGAATTTGTGATGATTGCAGCCAATGGTTTGCTGGTTCAATGGTTTGCTGGGTCTCTTCACTCTCTGTCTCCTTCTTCATTTTTTAAAATCTAGTAAGGGTTTCTAAAGTGCAGAAATTGTATATAGTAATAATATTTAATATGTACGCATTCCGATAGTTATTCATGCATAATACTGTTAATTTTATTATTTGATATATTTATATTATTGCAACAACCAATTTTACACAGCAATGACACAGATGGTATGAAATTACATGATGTAATGCTGAATAGTAACAGAAATATCTAAATGTAAAAAATATCACACATACACAGAAATGTGCACTTGCAGGCAAGCACACCCACAAATAACACAAAAATACAAATTAGATGTAGCCGTTATATACAATAGAATGTTATGAGACAACCTACCAAGAACAGGTTATCTTTAGTAGATTGTGGCGGTAAATAACTTCCTATATTATTACGATGATGACAGGAGTTGCTTTTAGATACATGCTACGTGCCTGCATTGCGAGGTCAATGAGTTCTGGTGGCACAAACTGATTAGCGCCCTCTAGGTTTCGCACGAGGTGGCCAGCGAACTCCCTGTCTTTGGGTGTCACCAGTGTGTAGGCTGTCCCCTTCTGACCTGTCACACAACAGATGGCACTAACAGTCACACTTCTTTCTCAAGTGTGTTTGTGCTGCATTGGCTGGCTATCAGAACTGACAAATGGCAGCTGTGATGTGTTAATGGAACGATTACTATGCGGTCCAACTCCCCCAATAATCTTGAAAAATTGGCCCAGTTAATTATTGAGCCAACTTGGTGATGCTCAAGGGATTAACGTCCCATGAATTATTGTGTAACTGTATCATTTTATGCAGCAATACTTCAATGTTCTAGGTTAGTGAAAAGGCAAAACACATGTGGAAAGACATGTCTCATAACCTCAATCTGTGAACAAATGAACAACATAATAATAATAATGTTTATTTTGTGTAGCGCCATATCCGGAGCATTCATAGCGCATACAGGAAATAAGACTAAATTAATTATACAAATTAATGACGTTAATTTATGAGTTAGAATACAAAATTATAATACAAAATAAATTCATAAAAAATTTGATTTAGTTGTAAAACATATAAATTAATTAATACTAATAAAAATTTAATAAATTACAGCAAAATGCTTCCACGAATTTAAATAGTTTAAGCAGTAATAAAAGCTATGTCTAGATCAAAGACAAGTTTAGAAGTGACAATTATTGGCAGATCATTCCATACTGCTGGTGCGTGAACACTCGACTTATTTTAGTTTGTAATCTATGAACCACAAGACTATTACCTTCAACAGCATGAAGACTTCTGACTGGTTTGTAAATAGAAACGAGTGTCTGTCACCTGTTAAAGACCACGTACCTGCTCGGCCTGTCCGCCCGACTCGATGCGTGTGTGTGTCAATGTCACGAGCAACATCGTAGTTAACGACCGTGCGTATGTGGGTGATGTCGAGGCCCCGAGCTGACAGGAACAGACGACAGGATAATGGTGACACCGTATAACACCAACAGTGTTTACATCACAAGAACAACCTCTGGTCTACAGTCAGTAACAAGACAGTTACAATAATATTATTTCCTCTCGTTAGTGATTTCTGCAACACTTTGTAAATATATCTCACTGAAGGTTTAATGTGGGTTTTAATGATTTAAAGATGGCACCCACCAGCTACATCTGTTGCAATGAGAACGGGCATCTCCTTCTTCTTGAAGGCTGTGATCACTTGATTCCTCGTGTTTTGGTCCATGTCTCCATGCATCAGACCCACTACAACCCACAAATCAACTCCCATCATACAACAGTCAACTCCCATCATACAACAGTCAACTCCCATCATACAACAGTCAACTCCCATCATACAACAGTCAACTCCCATCATACAACAGTCAACTCCCATCATACAACAGTCAACTCCCATCATGCATCAGACCCACTACAACCCACAACAGTCAACTCCCATCATGCATCAGACCCACTACAACCCACAACAGTCAACTCCCATCATACAACAGTCAATTTCCATCATGCAAACTACCACTCACACACCATACAATAAACTCCCACAATGCAACAATAAACTCCCATCATGCAACAGTAAGTTAACGGCATGGATACACAGATGCATTTCTTATGCATTTCAGAAACATCCATGAAGGTCATTTCTATTATACTTTAACTAAAATGTTTAAGCATGGCTTCAAGTTAAACAGTATTCACTGCTATTTAGCCAATTTTGATGAAGATTAGCCTTACTATAAATGTTGTACAAAATTAACTACTAAAATGACATTATGTATGACATTATTTCTGTGTGAAATAATTTGTCATACTTTTGAATAGCCATACACTGCCAATTTGCATAAACTACCATCACACAACAGTCAACTCACTTCAAACAACCATTATATAACAATACATTTTTGTCATTAAGTCAACCATGACCTCTCACCTTTGAAGTCATTTGCTTTGAGGTTGTCAGCCAGCTCGACGCTGTTGGCCTTCCTCGTCACAAATATCAACACACTGCCACCTGCAGGCAAACAACTGTATTAAAACAGCGAATGGATAAGGATTGTAATAAAAATGGACTGATATCAGACTTTGTAATATAGAGTGTAAATTTTTTTTTATCATAACTCATATAATTATGCTAACTACTATGCAACCTCATATTTCATGTACTTCTCAGTTATCAGTTTTGTGGCACAAATTCCAATTTCAACTAAAATATTACTATGTTGCTGGCATCAACTTCAATATCACACAACAGTCAGGGTTGTTTTATTTCAACTAATATCGTTGTGTACTTCAAATAACCATAATCCTGGTTTTAATTTGTCTAACAGTCTATCAGTTTAACAACAAACATAAAAAGTCGCCTTTTGAACAAGAACCTCTGGCTTCTGCACTGATGCTGATGACATGTTGAACTGATGTCCTTAAGTTACAATGACATCATTGTGACTTAGCCATTTCCCTCTAATGGACGTTCTTCTTCCTCTTGTGTATGTTGTATCCCAGGACCAAATATCTCAGTATCAAATAAAACCAGTTAGGGGAACGAACAAAGGTGCCATGTGTCAGAATGGCTGAGTTGGACTCAACTCCAGTCCATGTGATCCACTCTGTGAGGCCGCTTCCTGTCTACTTCTCTACACTTCTATCAGGACACAAGATGGTACACACTTGATGTGAACTCAACGAGTCGTGACTTGAGCCACTTCCACTTCGCTGGGCCGTCGTGCATAATCTTTGCGATCTGAGTGACATCCTCATTGGCCTGACAACACACAACACAAACACTGTCCACTCAACCAAGTCCTCACGGGTATGTGCCAAAACAAGTGTGGAAGGGAATAGAAACTGTAGAACTTGGGGTACATACGCCGAGAACATGTATGGTATAATTGATGCAGTCATTAATGGATACTGGGAACTACATGATTCAAGATATGTTCATGATTTTATAGTTAGAAAAAAATGCCAACCATGTACTGTGCATATTTTGTTCATGAAATAGAAAACAATTGAAAGATAAACAAAACAGTTTGAATCACGACCATCCTACCAGTGTTACTCTGGAATGATCTCATTTATAATCTACTGGAGAAAATAATTTATAGATATAAATATATATATTTAGTATGCATGATTACCATATACATATATATATAATATAAATATAATATAAATAAATTTACTCTTTATGATCAATTAAATGACCTATTACATTTTAAACACTGTTCAATGTCATAAGCATCCAGTGCTGCCACCTACCTCCCCGACGTCGCCTTGTATTACCCTAACAGGGTCAGTGAGGATATCTCGACACACCCTCTCGACACGTCGCTTGAATGTTGCACTAAACAGCAGCGCTGCAGGACAAAACACAGCGTCAACTGGGATTAAACTCAAAACACCCAGCATCAACTGGGGATTAAATTCAAAACACCCGGCATCAACTGGGGATTAAACTCAAAACACCCGGCATCAACTGGGGATTAAACTCAAAACACCTGGTGTCAACTGGGGATTAAACTCAAAACACCTGGCTTCAACTGGGGATTAAACTCAAAACACCAGGCATCAACTGGGGATTAAACTCAAAACACCTGGCGTCAACTGGGGATTAAACTCAAAACACCTGGCGTCAACTGGGGATTAAACTCAAAACACCTGGCGTCAACTGGGGATTAAACTCAAAACACTTGGCATCAACTGGGGATTAAACTCAAAACACCTGGCATCAACTGGGGATTAAACTCAAAACACCTGGCATCAACTGGGGATTAAACTCAAAACACTTGGCATCAACTGGGGATTAAACTCAAAACACCTGGCGTCGACTGGGGATTAAACTCAAAACACCTGGCATCAACTGGGGATTAAACTCAAAACACTTGGCATCAACTGGGGATTAAACTCAAAACACCCGGCGTCAACTGGAGATTAAACTCAAAACACTTGGCATCAACTGGGGATTAAACTCAAAATATCCGGCATCAACTGGGGATTAAACTCAAAACACTAGGTGTCAACTGGAGATTAAATTCAAAACACACGGATCATCAGTAAAATGAGGTTTTACCACAAAGTCCACACACCACCAGGTAACAAAAATGAGGAATAACCTTAAAATCGACAAATTGTCAGGTAACAAATGGGGATTAGCTGTAAAATACAGATAGTTAACAAATGGAGAACCATAAAATCCACATATCATCATGCAACAAATGGCAATTAATCAACATCAGGTAACGAATGGGATGACACAAAGTCAGATGACAATTGACGGTAAAACACAAAACCAGCAGATAATCTGCTAATCATTTTCTGTTTGCATGAATCAAAGCACTTGTAAGCAAAATATTGTTGTAAAGAAAAGTTTGAAGTTGATTAAAGATAATAATTTTTAATAAGTTTACAAGTTTTTAAAGAAGAGAGGACTTACTTTGTCTGTTGGGCCGTACGTGGTTGGCAATTGACCGGACTTGTGGCTCTGTAACATTACAAAGTATGTCAGGTCCATGTCACCAAGCATTCACATTGTCTGTGATTACATGAACTCAGTACATTTAACATCACCAAGACTGATAATAAGATTGTGGTGAAAGAATAGTAAAATCTATAAATGTGAACTAAACAAAACAAATGTATTTTCAAAACTATAATTTCCTACCACCAACTTATACACTAGTCACGGTAACTTAATGCTATAAAACTAAAAATAGTAAGACCATTCAAATTCATAAAAGTATTAGTTCAGACATTTGATCATCTAACACAGGCACAGTGTCTAAAACAAAAGGAAATCAGCTACAATGTTTTTTAATGAAACAAAAAACATTGTTTAGATGTAAATACTAAACACCATGTGAGCATTTCTGGAAATATAACATGATTACTACAGGCGACTCACCAAAACCCATGTCGAACATCCGATCAGCTTCATCATACACCACATACGTCACCCGCCTCAGATTTGTCGCTTTCTTTTTCACAAGGTCAATGAGACGACCCTGAAGAGAGGAACAAGATACCACAGCTTGTGTCGGGTTGTCAGAAATTAGGGACACACCGTCCTTTACATATATAAATTGGTACTCGCAAAAGAAGCATATCCATCTCTTGATAATCATTCAGATACCCCATAAACCAAAATGGCTTTAATTTTAAATGTATTTAAAAGTGTAGTTCAGTAAATCTGGGGTAACAATCCTATTATAGGTGTGTTAAACAGGTTTGATGGTTATAGTGTAGCCAACTATGATTCATTGACATCTAATTAATTGTTATATGAATACAAAAGAAATTATGTATCATAGAATATGCAACATTATTTCATCGGACATCATTTCTCTGATACAACAGCATGAAAAATGTAATGACCTAAAATGGTTTTCAGATTGAAATCATGGTAAATGAAGTGCTACTCAGGTAAATGGTCATAATAAAAATATCTCGTCACGGTTGTTGGACATTTGACCAGCCAGACCAGCAGCTAGGGACAAGACGCGAGAACACTGTAAGTGTGGGAAGCATGTCACACTTACTGGTGTACAGACAATGATCTCTGCTCCCTCCTCACAAGCCTTGCACTGTTCCCACATGTTCCCCCCTCCGTACGCACACACAACCTGAATGTTGTAGATCTTCCCAAACCGCTTCGCCTCGTGATATATCTACAAGTGGACACACATATCTCTCATGATATATCTACAAGTGGACACACGTCTCTCATGATATATCTACAAGTGGACACACATCTCTCATGATATATCTACAAGTGGACACACGTCTCTCATGATATATCTACATGTGGACACACATATCTCTCATGATATATCTACAAGTGGACACACACATCTCTCGTGATATATCTACAAGTGGACACACATATCTCTCATGATATATCTACAAGTGGACACACACATCTCTCATGATATATCTACAAGTGGACACACACATCTCTCTCATGATATATCTACAAGTGGACACACGTCTCTCATGATATGTCTACAAGTGGACACACACATCTCTCATGATATATCTACAAGTGGACACACATCTCTCTCATGGTATATCTACAAGTGGACACACATGTCTCTCTCATGATATATCTACAAGTGGACACACACGTCTCTCATGATATATCTACAAGTGGACACACACGTCTCATGGCACCACACACAGTATGGACTAACTGTACGTCTGATCACTAGATGTACTTGCAGTGCATCATGGGATCATGCTGAGTTAGGCATAATGGATATTGTAAGTAAACTGTCATAGAGATTTATCAGGCAACAGTTTCTACAAGTGTGGGTAAAAGTGGGAATAAGTCATTTACAAAGTATACACAACTGCAGAGTTTGTCAATGTCCATCTATGATCATTAAATTCCAATACTCACTCAAATTCACGTAACAAAAGTTAACCATAATTTTTTTAATGAATTAATGTGCATACAGGGGTGATATACATGTCATGTGTGATGTAGTTATATGATTACATAATCATTATATAATATACACACAAATCACATATACCTGGTACACAGAAATGAGTAAACGAAAAAATTACATTCAGTGACATATTGTTTTGCGGGAAAACCATTTTAATCCAGGCATCACTGCATAATAAAGATGTCTAAGTCTATAGTCTCTACTGAGTCTAGTCTCATTCTGGCATCAATTAATTAGCAATTACCATCATTGCAGTTGTCACATTCTGGTTACAGTCTAACAAACCTCTTCAGGTCTTCACTGGGCTTATGTTTGCACCGGCAATCATAATCTTTTTAACTGGTTACACTTTGGACTTTTTGGAGGTATCTTGATGTTTTGTCCTAGCCCTAGTATTTGCCTAGCATGTGATACTGGGAAAGTGTGATTGTTGTCTAGGCATTTCAGTGGTTCGTTGAAGCAGTCCCCGGCCAGCAGGTAGTTCTCACAGAACAGGACACCCCTAACTGACTTCCCAGTCATCAGTTTAATCCACTTATAAATTACTGGGCAAATTTTGAACAGCAGCTTAATTGTCCAGCTTTTCTTGGTCATTAAAAACCATTGCTGCACAGAAATACTCCCATCAGTGTGAAAAATATCCTTCAGGGACATACCAAAATATCAGATGCGCAATTCCTTTTCATTCAATTTCAATTCAATTAAAAATCTCTCAATTCCAATTCAGTTCATCTTGTTACCACTCCAATTCTGGATTTGAATTGGAATTGATCAATTCCAATTCTTTTTGAATTGACCCCAGCCCTGCGCCAAAGTAAGTGAATTCTTACAAAATAACCAAATCTAAGAGCCATGAATAATAGCTGTTGTAGGATTATACTGTGAAGCAGCATGACAAATAATTGACATTAAACGTGTCCTTTTGTGTCTTATTTTAAGACTGTCAACACCACATCAATAGGAAGTTTAGTGTTACTTGGCCCTACATACTCCCTCACCTGTTGGGAGAGTTCTCTTGTTGGAGCACAGATCAGTCCAATCGGCCCGTCTCCTTTCTTCAGTTCATCCTACACACAAACAAACACACTTCAGCATGTGTGTCGACTCAAGAGTCTGTTGAAGTCATATTGATATTGTTATAAAGTTTTCCTCAGATTTCATGGTTCCAATACATGGAGCTTTTCGAACCTTTAAGGGTCCTTTGTCAGTGTCATGGCCCACTACTGTCCACTGTCAGGTGATACAAGTCACATGACAGCAGCTCTTGTGCGGGACCACCAAGGAGAGACAACCAGCATATACAATGGCTACAAGATCCCCGCAATGTTCTTAGAGCTGCTATCATGTGACAGAGAGTAGTGCAAACTAATGCTGATGAAAGAACTGTGAAGGTCTACAAAGTGGGTTGAGCAGAAACAGACATTCCAAGGTTACCTAATATATTTCTCAAGAAAAACAAATGTCTATTACAACTGTATCCAACTCTGAGAACAAAGTCTGACCTGCCAATCCATCGACAAATACAAGGAGCTTTTTCATCCCTTGTGGCTGATCAACATGTTCTTAGTTTATTACTACTTTATAGCCATGTCAATAGAAATAATTAAAAGTAGTGTGACAGAGAGGTGTGACATAGTACAGTTGTTGGCAGGTGGCTATGAGAATGGTTCTAAATAAGATTTCTGCTTTTCAGAACAGAGCCAAACCATTGCAAACCTCCACTGAATTTTAACCAGGTCAGGTTCGAGATTATTCTATAGTAGTCTGATATGATTTCACCAACACTAAATAACACATTTCATGTGGTAGCCTATACTAATGGATGTGTGTGTGTGGTGTACCTGTGCCATGGTGTGTGTGGTGTACCTGTGCCATGGTGTGTGTGGTGTACCTGTGCCATGGTGTGTGTGGTGTACCTGTGCCATGGTGTGTGTAGTGTACCTGTGCCATGGTGTGTGTGGTGTACCTGTGCCATGATGTGGACCAGCAGGGGCCAGAGGAATGCTGCTGTCTTGCCACTGCCCGTCTTGGCAACACCGATCATATCGCGTCCACTGAGGATGACAGGGATACCCTGTAGACAGAGACAGCATACAGATGTCACAACATCTCCCAAACCACATTAAATATGTGACTTCACCTGACCAACAATGCCTATGTGTTTACATTACTGTTACATTACTAAAGCGGCCTGATGACATCTGCATGATCAATTGTTCTCACACACAGTTCTCACTGATACAACTTTGCCCAATGATTTTGACACTAAGACAACCATTTGAACAGAACTCTCTCAAACAATATGACAAAGCCATTTTGAAGGCTGCATGGCAGATGGACTTACCTTGCAGATGATCACATGATGGATTCACAAATTGTATTATTTCTGTAGTTGATTTATGCCAACACTAAACAGTGCCTGAGAAGCAACTGGCTGATGGGTAAATGGTGGGATCTGCAATTTTGTACAATACTAGACTGGTATTTATGTATTTCACCAAGATGGTTCCTGCTCACAACCATGGACATTGTTGAACCTACTGACGTACCTGTGCCTGTATAGGGGTAGGCTGTGTAAACTCCTGAATTAGCCACACTGTGACAGCCCTACCTGTGCCTGTATGAGGGTAGGCTGTGTAAACTCCTGGAGTAGACACACTGTGACAGCCCTACCTGTACCTGTATGAGGGTAGGCTGTGTAAACTCCTGGAGTAGACACACTGTGACAGCCCTACCTGTGCCTGTATGGGGGGTAGGCTGTGTAAACTCCTGAACTAGCCACACTGTGACAGCCCTACCTGTGCCTGTATGGGGGGTAGGCTGTGTAAACTCCTGAACTAGCCACACTGTGACAGCCCTACCTGTGCCTGTATGAGGGTAGGCTGTGTAAACTTCTGAAGTACCCAGTAGTCACACTGTGACAGCCCTACCTGTGCCTGTATAGGGGTAGGCTGTGTAAACTCCTGGAGTAGACACACTGTGACAGCCCTACCTGTGCCTGTATGAGGGTAGGCTGTGTAAACTCCTGGAGTACCCAGTAGTCACACTGTGACAGCCCTACCTGTGCCTGTATAGGGGTAGGCTGTGTAAACTCCTGGAGTAGACACACTGTGACAGCCCTACCTGTGCCTGTATGAGGGTAGGCTGTGTAAACTTCTGAAGTACCCAGTAGTCACACTGTGACAGCCCTACCTGTGCCTGTATAGGGGTAGGCTGTGTAAACTCCATCTTCAGGATGGCCTTTATCAGTTCATCGTCAAAGCCGAAGTGTCCAAAACTTGAGACGGGCTTGTAATTTGCTTGTATACCGGATACCTGAATAGACAACACTGTTGGTGACAGACTTCTGTTTGTGGAGACACGGGACAAATGAATCCATTTACAATTAAATTGTGTTATGCAACATCTTGGATATTACCGTACAATACACAAGGACAATGTTAGTTAACCTTAGACCAACTCTCACCATGTATATGAAACTAGAATCAGTGTGCACCTTCAATGACGTTACATTCATTTGGTGGCATTGCAGCGGTGAGAATTCTACTTTTGATTCACCCTTATTTAGTTAACTAACATGCATTTTGCTAATGTGTATACATTTTATATATTTTGTTTGCACATAACTTTGTTTACACTGTTTTTTTTGGCTTACATGTTTTTACTTATTTTACTTTTACTTACATATATTTTGCTTTCATATCCACACTTTTCTACCTGTATTTTGTCTATGTAATCCATATTATGCATCTTGTTTGCTTACCCGTATTCCAAGTTTCTGTCTCAATTCTTGTACTTCCGACTCTGTGAGCTTTGCGATGTCCTCATGTTCTTCATAAAAATTCTTGTTAAACTTCTGATAGTCTATTTCCCAGTGGTCAACGGGAGGCAAAGGGTCAATGATCTGCAAAAACATGCAAGATCAATTTTACTGTACTTTAAATCATCACAGCTTATTTCTCTTAGTCTACATTTATCGATCAACAAAGAGTAGCATGTTTTTATGGAAAAGCTGTATCAAATAAACATTTTACTTCACAACAATAAATTATGATATTTTTATGGAATCCTAAAGTTAGATTATAGGCTGCATCTGTCGATAGTTTACAGCAAATAAATCTATGTACATGGGCAACAAAGGCAACACTGATAATAATAAAGATATCTGTTTATATATAAATCATTGTGAGGGTGTACATCCCTGCAAGACAACTGATATGGTCACACACAGTGTCATTGCAGGCACTACCTTTATTTCACACTCAATTATAACTACCTGGGGTAAACAGCAGCGACAGTTTGGTCATCAATGATCCTGATTTTGTAGGACCATAAGGCTAATGCTGTCTCCAACTGTGGCAGCCTGTGACAGCAATTCAGGCTACCACTACTTTCACCTCTGAATAGGATGTCATGGAAGAAGACGATAATAAACATTGGGAACCACTGACAGCAAATAGGACAAACCCTGTTCTTGTCGGGAATGATGACATTGCCATCTTCGTCGTACTCGAGGGGTTGGTTGTCATCGTCAAGAATGACTCCAGCCATGGGGTTCTCCTCCATGTAGCGGTAGTAGCTCTCCTCCACATCCTCATTGTCTATGTCATCTCTCACACCCCTACAACACAGCAACACTAAATGTGCCAAATATTGCCAAAACATCAGTCTAGACTTCTGACAGGTCACATGACAGATGACACATAGACTGGGAATAGATGACAGCAGTAGACAGGGTCAGGGAGTTACACAGACAGAACGATCATCTTGACAAAATTACAAAACAATTTACAGATCAACATCACATTTCTTCCGATTATGTTAATAAGACTTTTATTTACATGGATATCATCTTGGATTTCTCAATTGGTGGAAGCAAATACAGTGGAACCCCATTTAAGACCACCCCCTCAAATCATAGTGGGGCGGTCTTAAAAG
Organism: Oasisia sp. SBJ-2009; assembly: GCA_964017155.1. Lineage (NCBI taxonomy): Eukaryota > Metazoa > Annelida > Polychaeta > Sabellida > Siboglinidae > Oasisia > Oasisia sp. SBJ-2009. Next base: position 13,289,930 of record OZ024854.1, read on the forward strand.
AGGGGTGGTCTCTCGCGAGGGGTTTGCAACATTTAACACTAGGGGGCGCTTACAACGACTAACATCAACACTAGGGGGCGCTTACAACCACTAAGTAGTAAAATACACAAAATAAAAAGTAGAAAATTAAAAATGAGACAACATATTAACAACAACAAAATTATTTATTCTGTTTATTTTATGTGTGACACGTTTCAGTATAAGTTTAATTTTGAATTGTTTTTTTATAAATAATGTCTGATAAAAGGTATCCTCATTTTGAATTGTTTTAAATAATATCTGATAAAAAGTATTCTCATTTAATTTATTTCAAATTCGGTCTGAGGCGCTAAAAAGTGCTGCCACCTCACGGCGTCTTGGTAATCACACCGCGGTCGCCATTTTGTTGTTCTTTCAAGTGCCGCAAAACGATCTTTTACTTTCGATGTAACCAGGGTAATCATGAAAACGACCTCTTACAGCCGCAAAAATCCTCTCTAATAACTCATATTACATATACATATGCTAGGTCATAAAAATAAATCATTTAAATTGCTGTGAAGAATAAAATTCCCAAATCAAAATCGTGCCAAACTAAAGTCAACATCGTCAGCAGTTGCTACGTGCAGGCCATAGATTACCGTGGCGTTACGTCGATGCTTTATCGCGGTTTTATCCTAAACTAACCTAAAACTTAGCCTAAGTTTCTAAACTTTAATCATATACAAGTTTCTAAACTTTAGTCATACACAATATGGATATTATGTACAGTAATCACAGAGTTAGGTGTAGCCACCGACGGTGACCATGTCCGCCATGAATGATGTCTTGCCGGCGAGTTGTTGTGCGAGTTTGTTTCATGAATTTTATTTGTTTCAATAATGTAAGTGATTTAATTTTATAACATAGTGTGTGTTTATAAATAAATAAGATATGTGAGGAAAGTCTAGCGGCTTTTAGATGTTGTTTTCATAATTAGGTCAGAAAGTAAAAGATCGCCAAAACGAATGGTCGTCATCGGGCGATTTATTGGTTTTATGGCATTATGCGCGTCCATGTTTAATGAGAGTTTGTTGCGATATTTAGGTTAAAAAATGTGCTGGCCACCTATCGGATGGTTGTTCGTCAGGGGTAAAATTCAAATTGCCATGGTCGTTGGTCGCGTCTGCCGGGTGGTCGTTGGTGAGGGAACATTTATACAGCGTGTCAATGAAAACACGGTCGTAAAAAGCAGGTGGTCGTAAATGAGGGTGGTCGTTCATGAGGGGTTCTACTGTACATCTCATCACATATGGTGTCATTTTGGTGCTTACTTCTTTTTCTTCTGGTTTTTCTTGGTGCCTTTCACTTCCTGTTTAACGACTTCCTCCTGTAAACAAAATGTGTCACTTTGGCAGATAGGACTGTCACATAGGCAGGTAAGCTATGTCACATAGGCAGGTATACTCTGTCACATAGGACTATGTCACACAAGCAGTCAGAGTGTCACTTAGGCAGGTACACTATATCACATAAGCAGGTAGGCTCTGTCACACAGGCAGATAGGACTGTCACATAAGACTACATTAATGTCACATAGGACTATGTGACGTAGGACTGTCATGTAAGCAGGTAGGAGTCACCATAGGACTCTGTCACATAGGCTAGTAGCACTCTGTCATGTAGGCTGTAGGACTGTCACGTAGATAGGTACTACACTTGTCACATAGACTTCTGTCATGTAGGTAGGCAGATTAACACAGATAATTAGTGCAACATAAACATTTACATGGATCAGAACTATGTCATTTGGAAGAGTCTCATAAGACTATGACACCATGCAATGTTTCAGTGACTCAATCAACCCACCCACCTGACCCAGTGGTCAAGTCACTGCCCACCTCTGGCCTGTTCACATCTCTACAACGTTGATGATTAAAAAGATTTTATATTGTTTTTATTTATATGTGCTGGGCAGTTATCCTTCCTGTAACTGGCTCCTCTGGACCTATTGGATACATCCAATACCTGTATTTCTGCCATGAAGGCGTCAAGGGGATCATCACTGACATCACTGTCAACGTCATCCTCAGGTTCATGTTTATCGTGTTTGGTCTTGTCGCGTGTTGGACTGTCGGGGGCGGGCTGGTACTCAAGGTCCTCGGCCTTGTCCTCCTCATCATCGTCAAAGTATCTGCAACAGTTTAGTCATGACGTGGAAGTATGCAGAGGCAACACGTGTTATATTTAACAAGTGGGTAATTACTATAATATTATTACTACATATTAATTTAATTCGGGACTGATAAATGGGTGTTAATATTGATTGTTTAAGTAATTGTGGTACATAAAAACACTCAATTATACTGCTGAGAACTACAAAGTTAGTATACTATAATAATATATCCAGAGTAATCACATCTGTGGTTATCTAGTATATATATAATATATCCCGCCTTAATATTCTCATAATGACTATAATTCAAGTGTGTTGGATGTAATTCTGATAAAAACGTATGGTACATTAAGAACATTCATTGCAAATTAAGCTATAACAATATTGAGACTGTTAAAATCAACATATCTCTCAAAATCAAACCCCAATACTCACTCCTCCTCACTTTTGATCCTCCTCTTTCCAAGCCCTGTGCCATATCCCCGGGAGTGCATCCCAATCCCACCCACCATACCAAAGCCCATCTTTGCCAGTTGAGCCTCTGGACCAGCCTTGCTCGAGGGAAGTGTAAATCCAGTGAACCCAAACCCCCGGGGTCTGTCCGAGCTGCCCCCGCCCCGGTTGTACATGACGGTTTACTGCAAGATTGAAACAGTACATTAGACATTTAGCAACGAGGCTGAACACACTTTATAAACAAAACGAAAACAGTGCATTTATTATCATGAATAATTTTATAATATAAACAATAAGTAATATTCTCCCAAGTATCATAAGTTACAATGTTATGATCTTAATAAGGTCTCACTGAACTTGGTTAGCATGGAGTTCGTCGGTGTCGCGGGCTTTCCTATTTTGGTCTTTTTCCGAGAAGCATACCTTTATGCAGAGACACGTCTACCCGTCACTTGGACGGGTAAAAACAAATGAATATGGACGGGTAGAAATATGGGTGGACGGGTAAAAAAATTAAGAAGCAATAAAAGGTCTTCCAAAACCAGATATTGTTAGTTATGCCTTGAAAGTGAGTGTAAATGGTGTCACATGTGTGTTTGTAGTCCATTTCAGGTCATCAGGGATATTTGTAAACTGGCTAACAGTTAACATCCATATGTCCACCAAAATATGTGTGACTGGCAATAATGTTATCCTGCATAAAGCCCTGCTGAAAAGGTTTTGTGGTATTTGCCACTGAAAATGCAGCTGTGTGTGATGGAATAGTAGTTGAGAAGTTTGTTAGCTTGTGCTGCAATCTTGGGCTGATTCTTTTTTTATCCGCTTCGATCATTGTAGGGCCTACGCGAATCACGCAAATAGGCCTATAAGTGAACAAATGTTGTGTCTTCTCACTCTTCTGCACGTTTTATCTTCTCGGATAAAACACCAAAAGAGGAAACTTTATCACTCAGACACTCACTGCGACACAGACGAACTCGTTTTGCCTGCGACTGGTTCAGTACTCATGCACTCGAGGGTCATGGATATATTTAACAAACACTGTCCAGTAAAAAAAGTTCCCCGAAAAAGCTTTGAAAATAAAAAACTTGGTTCACCAAAGGTTTAAAACGTGCTTGTACAAAGAAATATAAGTTATATAAAGCATTCATTGTAATGAGATCTGCAGAAGCAGAAAATACAAAACATACAAAAATAAATTAACATCTATATTAAGAATTACAGAAAAAACTATTATAGCTCGATGTTAGAAAAACAAAAAAACAAATGTTAAAGAGACCTGGAAAATACTATTTTTAATTAAATGAAGTAATTAACAAACGCAAAAATAAGCCAACATATCCAGAATACTTTATAAAAAAAAAACAAGAAAATTTCAAAGAAAGAAGATGTTGCTAATGGATTTAATAATTTCTTTACAAATGTTGGCCCCAACTTAGCAAAAAATCCTCTTACCTAAAGACAATACAACTATTTATGATTACTTAGAAGAAAACATTGAACACACTATGTTTCTAAGTCCTATTGATGACCTAGAAATTATTAGAACTGTTCAAAACTGTAAAAATAAAAGATCAGCTGATTTCAGTGACATTAGCATGAACCTGATTAAGAAAGTAATTTCTAAAATAGTTAAGCCATTTGCTCATATATGTAATGTTTCATTTCAAACAGGTGTTTTTCCAAACAAAATGAAAATAGCTAAAGTTATTCCGCTATATAAGTCTGGAGAAAAAAACGTTTTTACAAATTACAGGCCAATATCTTTACCACAATTCTCAAAAATTCTGGAGAAACTATATAACAACAGATTGGACATGTTCATTAATAAATGTAACATACTCAGTCCAAGTCAGTATGGGTTTAGATCTAGCATGTCAACAACTGAGGCTCTCTTAGATTTGGTAGAAGAAATTACAACTTCATTAGAAAAAATAAGTATACTGTTGGAGTATTTATTGACCTAAAGAAGGCTTTTGATACTGTTGATCCTGATATACTGTGTAAAAAACTGCCTTTCTATGGTTTGCGTGGTGTCACACAGGAATGGATTCAGAGTTATTTAGAAAATAGAAAGCAGTTTGTCAGTTTTAATAACTGTCATTCAGAAAAACTAAATGTATCGTGTGGTGTCCCTCAAGGTTCCATTTTGGGACCAACATTATTTATCATGTATATTAATGACATCTGTAGTCTCACAAGTGTTGAAGTATATTTTATTTGCTGATGATACAAATCTATTATGTTGTGATAGAAACTTAAATGAACTTGTTCGGATGATAAATGGTGGTTTAGAACAACTGCAGACATGGTTTCCTGTTAATAGATTGTCTCTTAATATATCAAAAACTAATTACATGATTTTTGGTAATTGCAGAATAACTGCAGATATTTGTGTTAGAATAAATAAAGAGAAAATCAATAGACTAATTACATGATTTTTGGTAATTGCAGAATAACTGCAGATATTTGTGTTAGAATAAATAAAGAGAAAATCAATAGAGTAAATTCCACACAATTTTAGGTGTAGTAATTGATGACAAATTAAACTGGAAAAGTCACATTTTATCAATAAGATCCAAACTGTCAAAATGTTGTGCTATTATGTATAAAGCAAGTTCCTTGATTAACAAACATGGTATGCATATTTTGTACTATTCTCTTTTCATGCCTTATATTATGTATTGTGCTGAAGTATGGGGTAACACATATGCTACAAATATTCATTGTTTAGTTTTATTACAGAAAAGGGTTATAAGATTAATTTGTGGTGCCAAAAGACTTGATCACACAAACTTACTCTATCATAATGTACATATTCTTAAAATACCAGATCTTGTAAAACTAAAAACTGCTATAATTATGTTTAAGGCATATCGTTATATATTACCAATGAATATACAAAAATTATTCAGAATACATGACTCACGATATTCATCCAGGCATAAATGTAAGTTCAAGCACATCTATGTACGTACTAACTTTAAAAATATCCATGTTTATTTCTGTTACTGGGGTTAAACTTTGGAACACTCTCGATAATTCATTGATTAATTGTAAAAATGTTCATCATTTCAAAAAGTATTATACAGATAGACTGTTGAATAGTTATGTGTTAGAGTCCTAGACTATTTTGCCAACATAACTTAGATAACTAAATTAAATATTCAGATTGTGTATTGTTAAAGGTTTTTGTTTCTTCAATAAATGTCAAAATGTCTTTTTTTCAATTAAATGTTGTATGGTTATACATGTAAATAATGTTGTTGCACCTTCTATTGCACTGTTCAGATGCTTTATGTATGTAATTAAGAAATTATAAGGGTAAACATGATAAGTATTGTACTTCTTTTACCTTTTTTTTCCTCAACAATTGGTATTGTATGCACTGTCTGTATAATGTAGTAATTGTTGTTGTTGAAAATAAATTTCAATTCAATTCAGTGATCACAGGCATTCATGGCACATGCGCAACTAAACTCACGGAAGATTAGCCTGCCGAAATCAGGTTACGGCTGCCAGAAGAATATCCATATCGTAAATTTTAATGGAAGAACAAGAAGAAGGACAAGTTCTATCACAAGTCAGAACAGTATCATACTCAGAAACACTCCAGTCCCTGCCGATGGAGTACTGATTGTTTAGTTGAGTTTATTTGATA
>OZ024854.1:13301180-13318680 GCA_964017155.1 Oasisia sp. SBJ-2009
GTGTGTGTGTGTGTGTGTGTATGTATGTATGTATGTATGTATGTATGTATGTATGTATGTATGTATGTATGTATGTATGTATGTATGTATGTATGTATGTATGTATGTATGTACGTACGTACGTACGTACGTACGTATGTATGTATATGTATATATGTACATACGTACGTACGTACATACGTATGTATGTATGTATGTATGTATGCATGTATGTATGCATGTATGCATGTATGTATGGATGCACGCACGCACGCACGTACGCACGCACGCACGCACGCACGTGCGTATATACGTACGCGTCTGTTGTGTTTATTTGTCACCATTTCATTTTTGATTCCCTTAACAAACCCCACAATGGACGGGAAAAAATCCGGAATGCTTCTTTGATCATTCAAATGGAAGGAAATAACACAGCAATTCGGAATCCGGAAAATCCCGACGAGGAACCAAAGTCATTCCCATTCGACTATTCTTACTGGTCCCATGACGACTTCACCGAGAGACCAGATGGTTACCTGGAACCGACCTCTCCTGCGTATGCTGACCAGGTATGTAAGAGATGGATATCTTGGGTTGTGTTAAAAAAACACCTTTAATCTCGGAGAGAAGACGGGTGACAACAAGGAGGGCAGAGTAGAGAGTGCATGGTGTGTGAGAGGCGCGAGTGAGTTGGGTAGAAATGAAGAAAGGGGGTGTAATAGTAGGGTATATATATATATATATATATATATATATATATATATATATATATATATATATATATATATATATATATATATATATATATATATATATATATATATATATATATATATATATATATATATATATATATATACGGACGGGCGGGCGGCGGGCGGGCGGGCGGGCGGGCGGGCGGGCGGGCGGGCGGGCGGGCGGGCGGCGGGCGGGCGGGCGGGCGGGCGGGCGGGCGGGCGGACGGACGGACGGACGGGCGGGCGGGCGGGCGGGCGGGCGGACGGACGGACGGACGCACGCACGCACGCACGCACGCACGCACGCACGGACGCACGGACGCACGGACGCACGGACGCACGGACGCACGGACGCACGGACGCACGGACGCACGGACGCACGGACGCACGGACGCACGGACGCACGGACGCACGGACGCACGGACGCACGGACGCACGGACGCACGGACGCACGGACGCACGGACGCACGGAAGCACGGACGCACGGACGCACGGACGCACGGACGCACGGACGCACGGACGCACGGACGGAGGCATTTAGCGAGTAAGCGAGCAATGCAATTCCAATTGACAATTTCATTCCAGGAAGGCACCAACAAACAGTTTACATTAATTATTTATTCTTTCATCTCCTTCATGTTGTGCTCATGCTGGCGATTGAATGCAGCTAGCACAATATGCGGCATGTCAAAACACTGAGGCACCGTTTTCTCACGCGGCCAATACTTGGCATTACATTGCTTATTTCTCTAAGAAATCTACAGCGATCTGTTATCTGAAACACGATAGCGTGTCTGTACTTTTGGGCCGGTCGGTTCTCCAAATTAGCATGCAAAACCGGAACAATGAGTGAACGGATTACGAAGTAATTATTTTGATATCAAGGTGCATGGTTCCCCAGCTAAAACGTGTAGTCCATGGAACAACCGAATGATCGAAGAGCAAATAAACGAGGCGTGAATGTAATGTAATAAATATGTAACTACATGTTCGTCACGAGTAGTCAATGCGACTGTTATCGGTGTGTTCAAGTCATTGTTTCGAAATGGTACAAGTTTATAGGAATCGCAAAAAGTCAAAACTACCATCTGCTTATGTGGTAATTTTCCACACTATTGATAATATAAGAAATAATATTATATGACTAAATTACATAACACTACTTTATTGAATGTGTGAAATATGTAATAAAAACCGAGTCAGTCGTTGTTTCAGCAACTGGTCTTCAACGATCTGGGACTGGGCGTTCTTGACAATGCGTGGAACGGATACAACACGTCCCTGTTTGCCTACGGCCAGACAGGAAGTGGGAAGTCCTACTCCATGGTGGGGTATGGTGCAAATAAAGGTAACGAGTATCTAATTGGACATCACATTGTCATTGACATCGGCGTCACCTATCAATAAATGACAAAATAATTGTGAAATACAGAACATTTGAAAGTATCGTATTCTTTAGCGTAGTATTCACAGTGTAACTGATGCGTTTCAGATCATTTCAACTGTTAATTACAGTTGTTTCCAAACAGTAGTTTATCGTATCACGGTACCTCCATCCTTCAAATCTGTCTGGTCTGTTCATGCGGAAACCTTCGTTTAGATTGACATGGCTGACACACATCCATCTCACTCGCAGCCTACGGCCTGGTTTTGTATAGATCACATATCACCGTGTCTAATCACACACTAATTCAACATCTAAGAGAGCTGGTCAACCAAACGGCTCACCTTCCATAAAATAATTATCTAATTTTACAACTGTATAAAGCAAATTACTGGCTAGGGGTGGAGTAATAATTACACACACACACGCACACGCACACGCACACGCACACGCACACGCACACGCACACGCACACGCACACGCACACGCACACGCACACGCACACGCACACGCACACACACACACACACACACACACACACACACACACACACACACATTAATTGCTAAAGCAAAAGCTGTTTGAAAATATGATCTCATCTACTTCGAGAAAATATAACAACCACCCCATTGGGCCTGCTAAATCGCATATATAAAACACAAAATGTAAGTAGACAAAAACAAGCGAGTAAACAAAAAAATATACGTACAAACAAACAAGTTCAAATACGAGGACAGCAAATATCACTACTATATATATAGGGCCTACACACTTTTACGATTTACATGACTAAAAACCCAACAAGCATGCGCACCCAACCATGACCGTTTGATTCCATCAGGAGTGTTGGCCAGTATACCGACAAGACAAGACAAGATTTAACGCGTTCACGTAGAAAAACTATAATGTCACGTAGCTCACTATGATCATGTGCCGTATCTATGGTAAACAATGTGATCTGTCGCCTTCTTACATGGGCAGGACTTACGAGAATCTCACGGTATTCACGTTTGCGTGACGCATTGAGTATTGTGTTCCTACACATAAAAACACTGCTCCACAAATAGACTGCTTATTATGCGGGATATAATAATATAGTGGCGCCACCTGGGGAATGGCTCACCACTCGATTTCCGCAAGGAAAATTACTGTAATTTGATCGAAGTTTGTAATTTAAAAATTGCATTGACAGTTGGTAGATCAGAAGCCAATAGTCCAAGGACACGAATTATCACAGAAAGAGGCAGGAGGGTCTCTGCCCCCGAGAGGAGACATACGCGAATAAATACACAACTTATACCATTTCCTGCTTCAGGCATCGTGCCAATGGTGTGCGAAGAGCTATTCCGTGTCATCACGCAGAAGAGAGCAGAGGATAACAAAGGCGAAGAATACAAGGTTGGAACATCGTAGCTGAATGTATGAAAACATTCATTCAATACGTTATGTATTTGAACGATGTGGAATTAAGGTGCATTTTACGCGTGGAAGTGCAGAGTTTCCGGGAGTAGGCGTGCATGCGAGTGTCTAACCTCTCAGGGTAAATGTCGTTTAGCCAGTCCTCGTCCATTCTCTAAGCAAGACACTAGCATCCTCTTCATACCTTACCACCAGTCATATTTTCCACTTCTTAATAGCATTTTCATATTTCTAATATATTAATCCTTGTCCCTTGTCATAACTCTTTTCAATTCCATTGACGCGGGAAGTAATTTCATTTTCTGGAGGCAAGAACCGTTGGAGTTTCAACCCCACCCCGCCTGCCCCCATTGTCTCGCGCCGCGGTAAGATTCGGACCCCGTTCCCGCCTAACAAACGATATCAATTACTTCCCACAACATTTGTGTTATTTGCACGATTTACTTTCCACACAGTCACTGTAAAGGACTCCGTTGTTTGCCACGCATATTATCAATACCATTAGCGTTTTTAGCAATATTTCGATGATAATATAATCACCATGCCGTGTACTTGTTACTGTATGACATTATTATATTATAAAATTATATTATATTACATTATACGTTGTTTGTAAAATTTCAGTATTAATATAATCTATGAAGGTGTAAAATATTATTATGCTAACAAAGTTTCTAACTTAGCTCAATGTTAACTTATCTCTGCCTATACTGGATATGTTTACAAGGTGACCTTCAGCATGTTGGAGATCTACAACGAACAAGTGCGTGACCTTCTCAATCCCGCCAGTCTGAAGATCAAGGGAGGTCTTAAGGTTCGGGAAAGCACCAAACAAGGAGGATTCTATGGTAAGATGTTAAATTCGTGTACAGGTAACTGCTTTGCCAAATTGATCTTGACCACAAGGCGTGAACTATTTTGTTGTTATTGTCTTTATCTAGATGGTTTGGATGAGGCTATGATATGTTTCAGTTCGTTTACAACGTCTAAAGCTTAAAGACCATGTCGTTAATTGGAGTATAAATATCATTTACCGCTCTCTCTAGTTAGTGACATAAATATTTACAAAACGACTACATTCTATTTGCAATATGTTATATAATACACCTGCATACACACGCTATGACAATTATCGGATGGAGCAGGACATTGCACATATAATATATGCACAGAGATACATTTCTGTCTCCAGACGAACACCTCATATACCCTTCCGTCACATGGATGATAGGAGCATCTCTCTTACGACAAGTGCAATGTCAATTCACTAACGTACAAATTTGTTAATACAGATACATTGATGCTGTGCGTTGAATATGATTTCAGTGGAGCAGCTGACGACAGTTCCAGTGTTCAGCTACGCTGAGATTGACTCTAAGATGAACCAGGGAATACAGAACCGCACAGTGGCCTCGACAAAAATGAATGCTACCAGCAGGTGACATCAGCAGTGATACGAGAACCAATTCCCTTGTAGCATTTTACAATTCGAATTCACCATTATAGTATGTTTTCCTAAATAAACGATTACACATTTCAACTTTGAAGTACACATGAAAGGTGCTTTGAGTTTCGTAATTACACATTGCAAGATTAAGGTTTCAGTTAATACCGCTCACAGTACAGCCATTTCACAACCGTCGATGTTGCCCGTGAAAGAGTGATGTCGAATGCCTTTGCATCAGTTTTTTCTTCTTTTTTAATATCCGCGCTTCAGTTACTTTCATTGACTTAGTTATATATTTTGGTTTCACCCTCAGCCTTAACTTGACCTTAGTTGCTTCCTGCAAGTTTATCTTAGGTGTGTTGCATGACTTCCGGTGTAAAATGTAAGATTTTAACGTCACAATATGAATTGTAAAGGAGATAACGTCACATTGGTTGACTGTAAGTCTCGATTGTTAATGTAGATTTAAGGTCTTATATAATTTTTTCCGGCTATTCGTCGTGTAACCGTTGAGAATTGCTAAATATGCTGGGAAGATGTTTGAATAACGTGGAGTGGAATGATGTATTTCTGCTGAAACATTGTTCTCGTTGTTTTCCAGTCGAGCTCACACAATTGTAGCCGTCAGCTTTACACAAACATCGCAGAACGCCGCAAAGAAGAGCATGACGAAGACATCTACCATTAACCTCGTGGACTTGGCTGGCAGGTAGGGAAAGCCGCTGATTGTGAATCAGTAGTGGCATGTGTGAGGTCAAATTATTCCATCCTCCTTTGTGAGCCAGCTTTTGTGGATCGCTTTTATTTATATGTAAATGTGGATGTTTTACATATCGTAAGAAGGTGAACACGCACATGTGATGTGCTATATATTGTCGTTTATTAACGTGTTGTCCATGTTAAAATCGCATTCTGGGTTTAGTAATCATTTGTCAAGGTATGGGTTTCCTTTTCAGTGAGAGGGTCAGCTCTACAGATGCAAAGGGTGATCGTTTGAAGGAAGGAGCCGGCATCAACAAATCACTAAGCACATTGGGTAACTGCATTAAGGCACTTGCGGATTTAAGCACCAAAGGTGAGTAATATTCCGACTGAAGAATGTGCCAAGTAGAACTGTTTATCATTCAAAATCATTTGCGTCCGGTTGTTGACATCTTTCGCGAAGTGCGACATCGCGTTCTGTTTGATGGCTGAATTGACGGGAGCGGTGGTCGCGCGGTAGAGCGCCGGACTGTCAATCGAGGGGATTGACAGTCCGGTGGTTCAGGTGATTCAATCCCACCTGCCGCCGTTTAGAAACTTAGGCAATTTCTTTCACCTCACACTGCCTGTGTCTTTCGGAAGAGACACTAAAAGCCGGTGGTCCCTTCTATCTGGTGTCTATGCCAGGGGAAGTAAAAGATCCCACACAGGGGGTAAATGTGTAACCTGTAGTGGACTCACTAATTCTAGAGAAGGACAACTCTGAAAACCAAGCTCGACAATACTCTAGTCACAAACATGTGGCTAACATAGAGTGATGAGCTAACCATAAGAAGAAGAAGAAGAAGAATGTAGTATTCACTTTGACATTTATATTTTTGTCTTCGAATTTAAGCTTAATTCTGCACAGAGGCGTATGCAGCGTTACTTATATGGTACAATATATTTCACCGTTAAGGATATTACATCCTAACTCTTAACATAGGACACTCTTTACAACGCCACACCTCGGTAATATGTAACCACATAAGAAGTAGCGGTAGACATACGCAATTAAAAGTATCGTGTGAGACGTGAATGTTGTGTGAACAAAATACACAACGGAATGATGTTTTTACTATATTGTGCGTCTTTTATGTTTCATGTATTCTGCAACAGGCGAAAACAAGAAGAAAATCTTTGGTAAATAATTTATTTATTTAAATACTAATCAGAAAATACGTGTAAGTATGCCAGATTTCACGTCGCATACGACTTTCTAATGCATATTATGAAAATGCTTCTCCACAAAGCCACGTCACATTTAAATAAATAATAAATACAGTGTAACCAAATAAATGATTAAACACTGAAATAAATTTAATTACATTCAACAAATAGAAATTTATATACATATCTACTTGCTATGTACACATAAACTCTGTACCTCAATGACAACAATGTTTTGAAAAGAAGTTAAAAAACCTATGATTTGCATTCCCTTGTAAGTTCCTAAGCTAGTTCCTTATATTACCTAAACACAATGTTGACTAGAATATTTGAATGAATTCATTTGTTTGCTATGTATGTTGAATACATATTAATACATTACCTTATATTTTATATATCAGTAATCAAAATATAGATAATTGATATTACTACCACGTTACCACAGATTCAATATTTTAGTAGAATAATACTTTACAAATTAATTACGGATTCGTATACCGTATTGCATGTGTTAATTGATTCCACAGCTTAGGGTCCTTAGCGCTAATACACGCCGCTTTATGTGTCGTTCTACTACATTTTATTTTGTAATTTTTGTTTTATTACACGTATTATGATTGTGACTATCACATACTCTCCCAATGTAACTTAACGTATGCAAACTACAAATTACATAAGCAAAACTTAAACATAAACACCATTCAACCATGTATTCAATTTTTCTCATTATGACTATTTTGCACATTTCTGATACATCATCACCTGTGTAAGAAGTACTTTTTCCAAAAGGAAATAGTACTGAATCCCAAAATGTAACAACAATGTCATCGAATAATTTCATTTTTAACACTGGGAATCGGTTGAAGTGTAACACACTATGAGAACATGTATCCATATTTTAAAGTCCATACTAAACTACTATCGTATTTGGAAATATTTTTAAACCAACAAATGAGGTATTGTACATAACTTCTTAAGAAAAATGTTTCATTTGTAACACGTTTTACAATAACACTAGCAACTAATAACGACATTAACTATGTATCATTTGTAGTACAATTCCGTGACTCCGTGCTTACCAAGCTGCTCAAGAACGCGCTGGGCGGGAACAGCAAGACCATTATGGTGAGTCGGTCAAATTATTGTTCGTAAGTAAGGTAATTTGTCATAATGCAGATATTATAATGTTTGGCACTTTGTAGTCATAACTGCTATTCATTCATTCAACGTTCTTATCGTTCATCAGGGTGAGTCAGTCTGCAACGTCTTGTTACGTTTCATAGATACGTATAGTTCGTGTTCTTAAACATTTACCGTTTTGTTTATCCACTCGGCCCTAGTTATTTCATTTTTGTACAACGAACCATCTTTCCATTTTTTAAGTAAATGAAACTTAGTGTGATCATTATATTTGACAGGTTGATCTTTTTCCACATCGCATACCCCTATCTCTTATCGATCCCTTCTTCTCTTTGTGGTCCATCTTTCGCCTAACGGCTGACGTTTCCCCCAGTAATCGTATACACTGTGACCCGTTTACATATTCTTGTTGTATTTAAAGAGTTCGACATGGTGTATTCACATGTTAGCTTAAATTGTGTTTTGGTTCTCGTCTAGATCGCTGCCCTGAGTCCAGCAGACATAAACTATGGTGAGACATTGTCGACTCTTCGGTTTGGTAAGTCTCATTTGAGATATATATACATTGTATATATATATATATATATATATATACATATATATATATATATATATATATATATATATATATATATATATATATATATACATATATATATATATATATATATATATATATATATGTATATATATATATATATATATATATATATATATATATATATGGTGATAACAAAAATACGTATCATGACATCACCTACAACATTTATCTGCAAATATCTATTTCGGCCGTTTTGTCTACAATATATACACATCATTAATTAAGACTAGGAAATATATAGTCGCCTTCCATCATTTATATTAATGCATCTCTGCAATCCAAATATAGATTGTTAACTAATTATTGTTATGTGTTTTGTTACTCAGGCTTAGCTTACTTCAATTAGCGAGATGTTACACTAGAATGTTACGGATGGCACTTAATGTCTCATGGAAGCAACACATACCCAACATAGAACTATATGGAGAATTACCACCAGTATCCACCAAAGTACAACAGAGAAGAATGCGGCTCGCTGGGTATTGTGTCAGACACAATGACGAAGTTGTCAACAAGCTTGTCCTGTGGCAACCAGCGGATGGGCATGCAAACCGGGGACGACAAAAATTGACATATGTTGACAACCTGCTGCAAGACATAGGGCTGGAAAACATAAGTGAATTGCAGACAGTCATGTTGGACAGAGTGTGCTGGAAGGGCTGTGTATATAACGCATGGCGTCCTGAAAGACGACCTAGGTGAGGAGGTGAGGTGAATTAGCGAGGTCCTGTTCCAATGGAAGTTAATTGAATGCTTGGGCTAGGTGTCTCATATGAAACGTCTTTGAAAGGCATCTTGGCTTTACGCTGGGCATACTTCTATTTTGACAGCTAGCCGGGCTAAGGCCATGAAGACGAAAGCTGTCGTCAATGAGGATCTGACAGATAAATTGATCCGGGAACTGCAGGAGCAGAATGCCCGTCTTCAGGAGGAACTGAAGTCTGGTAGCCTCGTACCAGGCGGTGACCCCAAGGGTATGAGCATATAACTAAACTTATGATGTAGAACCAAATAAACCAATGATATATCTGTGTTCATTCAAAAGTGGCAGCATTGGTATTTTTGAACAATCATTTTGTTATGACGTTGGCTGAGTACGAAGTCTTTGTTCATGATTTCACCTAACTGCTTGTAGGCGTATCGGTATGTATTCAGTCAAAAAACAATTATGTGAAGGCGAAATGCGAATTTTATTTATGCCGCCTTTATTACAAACAACTTATGCAGATTCCACATCTACGGATATCAGGAACAAAAGGATTCCGGAAGTATTACAACCAGGCGTTTTACGATGTAAATTTCAGCAGCTATCGCAACGCAAATTACGTAGAATGTCAACAAATTATCAATGACGAATTACAATCGCAGTAAACACAAATGGTTATAGAATCAGTAAGACCCCTTCGCTACAGAAATTGTGGGACCAGTTATCACTGCTGCATTATGCAGGACAGTTATATTTTCTACTATGTTCTAGCGATGGAGGACATGAAAAAGCAGTTGGAAGAAGAGGTACGTCGCAACAAAGACGAGATGTCCGCCCTGCAAGAGTCTTGGCAGCAAAAAATGGCCGAACGCGAGAAGGAATTTATGGTAAGCGAAACGCCAAAGCAGGAATTCTGCGCTGTTATAAATGTTCAATAATTCTCATCGTCGCAAGGCAGATACGGTTGTTGACTACTGGGCGTCTGTGGGTTTACGTACGTTTGGCTTAATAAGCAGAAGGTGTCCTGCGAACATGCTTAAGCCCGTTCCCCACGTCGAATGGCGACTACATGGAATCCCAATAAAGCGGCAATGCTATTTAAAAAAATCACCTCTTTTCCCCGATTAATAAATGCAACATCAGTCACGATTGGTCAAAACCAGAACATTCACATCTTCTCGCAGTATTACAGAATACGCAACTGCGCCAGTAAAACAAAAACTATTTCCAAACGGAATACGATTATATGTTAACCGACAACATCCAGTGTATACATACATACATTTACATGCTGTGTAAAAACCATTATGGGATCCCCTATAGATTGAGGCTAAGGAAACAAAACTGAAGAAGGAGAAGCAGAAAACAATTCCTCACTTCTGGAATCTCAACGAGGACCCAAGTCTGACGGCCATGGTCATTCACTTCACTCCCAAAGGACAGACCACGTTGGGAAGCAGTAAGGCTAATCCCCCTCCGGACGTCACACTCGCTGGTCTCAGGTCAGTTTTCCCTTATCGCTGTAGACTGTTCAACTGCGTTTCCTCTCCGAACTGACACCCAACGTGCTTGTGAACTGTACATTAGGCATGTCACCTTTTCTTTAGACGATTACGTACACCATGATTTCTCTGGAAACATTCTACATGTCTGTACACTGTGGGTAGTTCTTTTCGCGTTTTATTTCATTATCGAACGAAAAAATTACAGTTGCAAAAGGTTTGTTTCAAAGTAGTCCCACAGTTTTTAGCCAGTTACATATTCCCACACGTTTCTTCGCATCATTCTATGGCCACTGTCAACACTGTCTCTTACAGCATCCAGCTAGAACATGCCTTGGTAGAGTACGACGACAACAACGACGTGACACTGCTGCCCTTGCCTGGCGCCAAGGTCGTCCTCAATGGAACTGAGATCAAGGAGAAAACACAGCTTCACCACAACGACAGGTGCAATTAACTAAACCACCTACTGAATGTCATGAATCCAGATAATGTTTGTATTATATATATATATATATATATATATATATATATATATATATATATATATATATATATACAGGTATATATATATACATATATGTATATATGTATATATATATAAGTTTATATATACATATATATATGTATATATATATACCTGTATATAAAAAATTATATATATATATATATATATATATATATATATATATATATATACCTGTATATATATACATATGTATATATATATACATATATATATATATATATATATATATATATATATATATAATTTTTATATATAGTGAGAGAAAGAGAGAGGGAGAGAGAGAAAGAGAGAGAGTGGAGAGAGAAGACAATTGAAACGGAAAATAAACATATTGTCAAAATACGGAAAACAAACATCGTTTCAAAATAATACATCTATTTTTAATTAGTGAATGCACATTTTAGATAATCAGTAGGGTTAGGTGTAATCTGATCGGTGGGTTTCGAACATTTATTTTTTGAACAATTGTCCGATCTTAATGTAGGTACAGATCTAATTTAATATAGCTTTTGTCACTATATTTAAATGTACTGTCGTAACCATCACAAGAAAACTAGCATGATTATTTGACTGATAAATATATTTAAGAAACGAAGGAAAATTGTTGTTCTTGTATATGCCTTATGTGTGGCTTGTTTTCAGGGTGTTGTTCGGTTCGACGAATTTGTTCGTCTTTCACCATCCACAGGACCTGGAGAAACAGCAGGCCGATGGCGAAGTTGTACAGGTTCCGTCGTATGAGTCGGCACAGGAGGAAATCGCGACGAATTCCGCTCTATGGAACATCACGGGTAAAGATGAGTTTCGTGGTGACGTCGTGTTGGTTTTGGTTATGAGTAACGCATGAGGGTACCGTGGTTGCAGAGTGGGACAGGAACGTCTCAAGTTATAACATAATATCGTTGTATAAACACACAAAGGCATAACACGGTTTCCAGAAGTATTGTTTGGTCTGACGAATATCTAGCAAAGTTGTAGTCCAACTTGATATTTCGCGTACATTACATGCCTTCAAACAGCTGTTCGCGGAGGTTTGTGTGTTTCCCCCAATCATTCAATCTACTGCACACCATGATAAAATACCACGTGGCTTACCATAGTATACATACATACTACTAATTGTTTACCTTGAACGTAATCGGCCCAACTGAAGCACGTTGATACATATAGTTTGGAATTGAGTAGAAACAGCGTCTAAAGAACGGTATTGAGAGCTTTGCACATGTTGCATAACCATGATTCAGTTAGCAGCCAAACAAATATGTTGGTCTCTCTTCAGATGACGTCATTCTGCGAGAGGACCTCATTGCGATGTTCCCAATGGTGAGTGAAGCAAACGCCTTAGCAGTGGAGCTCAAGAAGAAATGCAAGTTTGAACTGGCACTGATATCCCCGAAGGCGCGTGGGCTCAAGAACGGAAAGACGATGGCAAGTTTTCTTTATAATTTTACAATCATAAGAATTTATGCACATTAGCGTATGATTATATCTAGGGGGTCATACTGAAAGGATTGTCTTCTTTGGCTTTCAGTTTCTCTAGACAGTATATTCTCTGTGTACATATTCTTTAAGAAACTATTTGTAGGTGCCATTTGTCCCCGTGCAAAACTGGGGTCACTCCGCATATACTGACCTGTTTTACTATTTCCAGGACTTAAACAAACAAATACACAAACGGAGAAACGTTCCGTCTTGTAATATACAAATGTAATTTGTTCCCTGTGCTAAGCCGAGTAACTAAGCTAGTATCACATCATAGCCACGCATTATATGTCCAACTTCGTGGAAACAGGTGTGTGTGAAGATGCGTAACCTTGGCAACGACACAGAGTTCATATGGTGTGACAGCACGTTCGTGAATCGCAAGTTCGCAATGGAAGAGATGTACCTAAACTACCAAAACGGCGATGATGACTGGGACCTGCCAAAGGTAAGACAAGTAGCTGTCCAAGGTAAAACAAGTAGGTGTCCAAGGTAAGACTAGTTATTACATACACACTACAGTGAATGTACACAATCTCACGCCGGCAATTATTGTCGAACTGTTTTAACTGTCACGTTTCTACAAAGGAATTCTCATATTTAGGTTTCTTATTTGAAGGCTATCATAATTGTCTTCATAATTGTTGGAAAACTGTTATGGTTGATTCTGACTTCAGGATGAAGATCCGTTTTGGGAAGATCCCGAAAAACTGGTGCCGGTTGGCAGCATACGGTTGCTTCTGCAGCCACTGTCTCACAAGTTGGACACAGATGATATAAATCTAGAAATGACTGATTACCGCGGAACCGTTCAAGGTTAGTAGGCATACCACGTAACTTAGAGGGAGACACCGACGTGAAAAGCGTCAACTTGTAGGCCGAGACAGCAGAGTTGTAAAATACACTCTGATGTACATGTAGTAGTGCCAGTAACTTGTAGGTAGTAGTGCTAGTAACGTACTGTCAACTAAGCACCAGTAGGGCATTATGGTTTATATATATATATATATATATATATATATATATATATATATATATATATATATATATATATAAGGCTAATAATAATGATGAACCCAATTATACTTCGGTCGTCGATATCCAGGTGAGTTTAGCAATATTGGCTGGAGTAACGTTGACTCGTTGCATTATGGTTGCCGTTTAGTCTGAGAGTAGAAAGTGGATAGTGAAATACCAGCGAAACGTACGAATTACCCCGTACTTAAGTTGATCTTAAGAAGGTCCTAATTTCTTGTTAGGTCGGCTACAAATGGAAATAACGCCTTGCTCGGAAGATGGAGAGAAGATCGACGATTTTGTGGATAAACCAGAGAAACTGGTCAGTCACACTATAATCAACATACCTGAACTTATGCTGTAGAGGCAAAAACAAATGTGGTTTGTATTGATATTACATAGATCAAACTATTAAATATGTCTCAAGTTATGGATGGTATATCAACTACAAAGAATCATGCAAGACATCATCTTCAGACTGGTGTCAATATCCCCCAAATTTATATCGGTAAGAAGAATACGTTGAAAGTGAAATGGAAATATATTAATTTTAAGCCGCTTATCTAAACAAATATGGCGTCTTCTGTGGTTATTCATAGAAATAAATACCTGGGTAACACAAAATAATAGTTTGTGTTTTTCAAGTACATCTTGAATTGGTTGAGACGACTAGATATTGAAACACAGCAACTGAACCATTGCATCTGGGAGCAGGAATGTTTAGTGTTACCTCCTTAGCGGATTAATGTGTGTATATGCCTTGCCTATGTCCTTGCGGCAGGAACTATCCTTACCCTACACGTGTGTTGTCTCTAATGATATTGTCATTCTGTATACTGCATGTGCCATTTGATGCTTCGGCAGATTGGTAAAGAGCTACACTTCAAAGTGAAAGTCCAGAATGCTCGCGGTCTGCCAAACAAGTACAGCTCGGTGAGTGATAACGAGATTAGCAGTCAGTTAGTATTATTGTTAAACATTTAGTCGGAATAGTTTCATGACAATAGTGGTATTAGAATGTTGCAATACGTACTTATCTTGGCAAGCATTCGCACGTATTAAAATGTTGTATTTCTTTCTATCATGTATTATGCATCTATAACAGGAAAATAATTAAAGGCAAATACTACCCATCGTATACGTTGACACTTTTGTTGTTGTTACACATTTCAGACGTGCTGTAAATACACGATGTACATGGACGAAGAGGCGACTGCAACAAACGAGATCCCTGGAACGAACCCCCAATATAAACACGAAAAACAGTTCGACTTCAAGCCAGTCACAAAACAAGTGGGAAAATGATCAGAGTGGCGACTTGAGTGTTCTCAATGAAACATAATTTCTGTATATTTATTATTTACGGCACGTATTATGAAAGTATTACCTTAAGGCGACATTTGTATTTAAATACATATTTTACTTTTCATTTAATTAATACTCGTCCTATAGAGCTGAAACTGTCAGAGTTTGAATGTCCATGTAAGATGAAGGCTGGAACTGATTTTAAATTGTTCTCTGATGGGATTTTCCCACGGTACGGCAGCCATCTTTGATTGAATATGTGCGTTGAATATACGTTGAATACTGTTTATAAATAGAAATGTTAAGAAAGTAGAAAACTCATTATCTGTTCATAAAACGATAATTTCCGACCCAAGTGTCCGCATAACGACGGACTACATACGAGAATTCAAAATTCAAACGGGTTGTGTTAGAAAGGTATTCAGAATGTCGCAAACTTCCTTCTTCAACATTGCTACGGGTCTAGTCGTTGCACATGTCGACTTCATCTTTGAAGCATTGTATCGAACACCGTTCAAGAATAATATTAAAGCAACCTCCTAGAACACATACATATATATATATATATATATATATATATATATATATATATATATATATATATATGTATATATATATATGTATATATATATATGTATATATATATGTATATATATATATATATATATATATATATATATATATATATATATTTATATATATATATATATATATATGCTCGTTGTTGTGGAAGTCTAGCTATATTTTAACGTAACGTAAAACCTTATTTGTAACAGCATATACTGCATGTTTGGTTTCTGTACATACTTCTATTTTCTCTCCAGTTCCTTCAGTACCTCCAGACCGAGAGTCTGTTCGTCGTCGTGTGGGGCAGGCAGAAGAGCGGTGCGGGGAGCGGGGAGTCGCCGACAACACGGGAACTGGTACCGGTATAATGTGTTATTAATTCTACAAAAATGAGCCTTTTAATTTAATTTAAATCAATTTGAGAATGGATCAGTTTGTCACATTAATAGAAATGAAGCAAAGGTGATGTACGATACCTCTTCTAAAATGGATTTGACATGGATATTGCCTATTTTTGAAATAGATAATTAATATTTGTAGTCTATACGTTTACATTTTATGCATCGCTTTTCTCGCATACTACAGGTATGTTTGTTTTCCTATTTCAAATACAGGTAGGTCTACACAAATACTAAAAACAACTTAGTGGATTTCATTTTGATACGACGTTGGTCGCCTTTTGCATGGTTTAAATACTTTGCTTACGTTATACAACATTTCTAATTACCAGTGAAAAATTACACAAATAAAAGCTACACGCTTGTTTATGGATGCATTACATTTTCAGTCTGTGAGTCCACACAAGACAGAGACCCGCAGCGTCGACGAACTGGTCAGTGCAGAGTTACAAATATTCGTATGTGTTAGATTAATTAAAAACAATAAAGGTGTTCATTTCATCTTTGAGTTAAAATTACTCATTAATAGATACTATATATTGCATCATATTCCAGTGTAATGTAGACATTGTTTGATGATTGCAGCTAACCTTACCAATCCAACATTGTCTCAGCTAACTTTACCAATCAAACATTGTCACAGCTAACTTTACCAATCAAACATTGTCACAGCTAATTTTACCAATCAAACACTGTCGCAGCTAACTTTACCAATAAAACATTGTCACAGCTAACCTTACCAATCAAACATTGCCACAGCTAACTTTACCAATCAAGTATTGTCACAGCTAACTTTACCAATCAAACATTGTCATAGCTAACTTTACCAATCAAACATTGCCACAGCCACCCTTACTAATCAAACATTGTCACAGATAACTTTACCAATCAAACATTATCACAGCTAACTTTACCAATCAAATATTGTCACAGCTAACGTTACCAATCAAACATTGTCATAGCTCGTTCCCATATGATTGCTTATCGTAATGTGTTTGTATTCATACCCACAATGTTGCATTTGTCATAATACAATATGTGACAGCAAGGTAGTTTAAAGTGGTGGCTTCTACACTTTTGTTTTTAATAATATTCTGTTCACTCGAAATTCTTTTTTAATCCAGCTAGGAAACTGGGATTAAGAAACAATTACACATTGCAGATTCAGCTGACCCATCATTAATACAATTTCACATTTCATGCCAAATTATAATAACATGTTTTGTAAATATTCCAAGGATTGGTCATTAGCTTAATTGTGTCACAATAAAAAAAATAAACAATTAATTTGGACAGTTGTTTATAGTGCATCTTCAATATGAAATCTACTATGTAAAACCTTCCTTAGTTATGTTTTTGTTATTAAGTTAAGCCAT
>OZ024854.1:13321180-13461180 GCA_964017155.1 Oasisia sp. SBJ-2009
TTTCGGCCGATTTAAAACCTTTGGACTCGATGACATAGAGGGTCGTATAATACCTCTTTTTAAGGGTTTTCCAGGATGGGGGTCCATTTCTGGAGGTATTGTTTGGATACGAGGTCAAAGTCAAGGTTATATCAGAGGTGAAAGGTCAAATGTGACCTAAAATGCAACTTCTCCAGCTCCACCGCGATCGTCTTCCGATTGGCCTCGTCCAGTCTACTTCTTCCTTGTGCTTATTCTTCTCCTCCCCATCAACTTCACCGTGGGGCTTCTGCTCCTCCCCAGCTTAATTGTGCATATGTTCCATGGCGATGTCAAGGTGGGAGCACACTAAGAAACGATTCACATATACACCCACTTGCTCGGTGCTCGTTGAAATTCCCTTCAAACTTCCATAACCCTTCCCTTGCTTGATATATGTTTACTCTCCGAACTGATCTGCTGGCACTGCGGTCCTCCCATCCAAGTGCCAACAGACGTGCGCACCTGCCAGTAGATCCTCTTTGGCACGCTGGAGAAGGTGCTCCATCTGCCGCACATACCAGCTCAGGTAGCGGCATAATTGTGGTGACCTGCTGCAAAGAAGTATGGCAGCATTGCCTTGAGACAGTGCTGCTGGATGAGTAAGTCACCGTTCCGCTCTCCGCGCAGGAACATGAGAGACAACAATGTAGGCTTGACAAAGCAGCCCACCCATAGCCCTCCGGTTGGGTGCTCTCTGGCCGTCTCCAAGTAGATAATCAGTTCTTGATATGGCCTTTCTGTTGACTATGCTGGTGATGCCAGTAAACGCTGCGCTGATGAGAATGTCCACGCCAGATGCTTTCATCAGTGTTCCTATTCAGCCCAGGAAACTCATGAGAGTGTGCATCATACCCGGGTAAAGTATAACGTTGGTCGAGCGTAGAGGGTCGTTCCATTGGACTAGGCATGCAGTCTGATACAGTCGGAGGTCGACTGTGATGTGGGTGTACTGCATCCCAACACTATTGAGAGCCCTCTCGAGATTCACAAGCGTTGTTATTACAGTGTCGGGCTGAGCAGGCGGTGAGCCGATTATCAGTCCGAACACTGGGCACAGCCTGCCACCAAGCGGTCTGCTGAACATTGAAACCCGCTCACTCAACTGGCCTGTAGTTCCCGTGGACTTCCGACAGCCATGCCGCATCTCGCTGCTGACTGAATATAACTGCCGCAGATTGAAGCTGCGATTCTTCTTGCTCCAGCTTCAGCTGTATACACTGGTGGGTGAATAGCAAACAGGACGCCTCGTGTTTCATAAGTCGAGGGATAGTCAGCTGCATCATGCCAATGTTTCCTGTGTTGATGATGCCGGAACGATAATGGGGGAACTTCATGGCCATGGCGTGGGTGCACTTCATCCGATTGGGGCTCGTGATGTAAAATCGTAGTTGTCAGCCCAGCTGAAGATAGGACCGATCTCCGTGCTTAAGTCAAAGTTTCTTGTGGTAATATGAATGGTTGTCCAACACGAACTTGGCCACTGCCTTGCGGAAATGCAACACTTCGTCGCTCACTGAGAGTTCTGATGAGCTCTAAACTACCATGCTTCTGGTGTAATTTCACTGCGAGCCCAAGTGTTGTCTGGTTTCTGTCGGCACCTCAAATCTGCTGCTGAATGCACTGAGCCAATGTCAGGGACGGCTTGGTGATGACGCCTCATGATACAAGGCTAGATACTAGTTTAAGAAGAGTATAGCACTGGTGCTCTCAATGCTCTTGTGACGAACATGGTCACTGAGATTGTAGTCCCCAGGCCTAGGTGTCGCTCTGACCTCGCTGCAAATCTTCCTCACCAGCTTCTCCAGCTCACCATCATCGCTGTTGCTATTGTTTTTCTTGGCAATTTTGATAACTGTCCGAGGCTAGCTTTACATCCAACTACGCTTTCACAACCCTCGATATGAAGTAGAATCAGCTTGTCGCCGAAGTAGGTTGTGATGTTGGACACGTACTGTCTTCTTGACACAGTGCCCGAGGCAGAGAGGTACACGGAGTACAGCTCCGATGTAGTCTACGTCTCTGTCATGTTTTCATTGTCGTGACCACGGACCTCAGTGCCTCCCCCACAGGCGCCATCGTGGAGGGGCGGGACACGGGAACAACTCGAAATATATTGTAACAGGGGACATGGTATTGTGCCTCAGCAGCAGGCAGATCAAAGACCCCATTGAATCGAACAGCTACCTCATTAGCCCACTGGTCCTGTGTCTCGTCACAGAGGTTCTCCAAGTGTTGCTTGAACGTGATATCACTACTCCTATCTACAGTTGTACACTGTCTCACCTGCACCCAGCTGTGTGGGTTCTTACTGTCTTTCGGCTTACACTCGTTCCCACACAATAGACAGACTCGCATGAAATCAAAGTCACTACATTGAGACTTCAACAACCTTTTGGAAACACCAGTGTCAGTCAGTGTAAACATTCTGTTTCCCTGTTCATTGTTTCTACTCCTCGAAGTATAGCTACAGTAACCTATGTTGAACTTATTTCATGGCGCCTCTGTAAAAATACATTATTTCGAGATTAGCTGTGATAACAAATCCACCCCATGTAATGCCTAACGTATTTTGGAACTTTACGAACTTGGGAACACAAATCATCTTCATTAGCCACAACCTGGATCATTCTTTGGATCAGAACACAACCGCTTATCAGCCGCTAGTCGCCTGCTTAATCTTCTGCCAATGGAAGCCGCCAATATACACGCAAAACGTACTACTTTCGGCTGTGCACAAGACTTCGAAAAAAAACATCGAAATCAATCAATCAATCAATCAATCAATCAATCACTTTATTGTCCTTAAAAAGGATATGCATTGTCACCTACGATGATCAAATTCCACATGATTGATCTGTTACACCTGTAGTACACGTATGCATTTTTCACGTGATCACAAAATAATAATTAATGCCTGAAATCAATCAGAATGTGTGAGTATATAACGCATTTTCCTCTTCAAGCCATTACAGCCACGGTGAACTCCGCCAGGTGGCACCACTAGTAAGTTGTTAAACCGTGGGGGGCCTGACTTTTTCAGTAATATTCAACGAAACACGCATTTTAGAGTAGAACAGTTAATGGCATTTAGCATACTGATTTAAATATGAGCAGATGAATTGCTTATCTGCAAATATATTCATATATATATATGAATATATTTGCAGATATTTGCTTATCTGCAAATATATTCATATATATATATATATATATATATATATATATATATATATATATATATATATATATATATATATATATATATATATATATATATGAATATATTTGCAGATAAGCAATTCATCTGCTCATATTTAAATCAGTATATATATATATATATATATATATATATATATATATATATATATATATATATATATATATATTTGCGTGGTCCTTGTATTAATTTAATCGCTGCTGACGTGTCACGACATCACGATCGGTCGGCGACAGTCTATTCGGCGCGCGTCGTGATCGGGGAAATAATTATGGCCTGACACCAGTAGTAATTGGTAATGCTGCGAATTACTCCCACACGTTTGTGGCTGACGACACAGTAATTAACTCGAGCCGAGAACTGACAATTGGCGGCATTATCACTCACAGCTCTAGCACCACTCGACTGTTTGTCATGACCGATCACCCGTGGACGTTTCTTTCAGACATTAACAATGACAATACGATATTATATTTATGTAACCACTCGCCTGGCCTACCACGTCCTGCCACGCAAACAGTGCCAGGTGGCGTGTCGGTGTATCCAGTGGAGTACTGGTGCCTAAGAGGAATATAAAGCGACAAACTGTTTTTTTTTATCAAAGAATGACTATTTGCTGATAGGTCGGTAAGATATTTCGATGGTACATAAGGCCGATCAGTCCCTCATGTTTGATTACATTGACTGTAATTACTGCAGGTGTGTTGACCGAGTATATTATCAACATGACTGTTCAATATCAGTCATTGTGTGCCACTTTGCTAACAAGTAACCCGGTTTTACCTTGGACGTGTAGAAGGAAGAGGTCCTCAACTCGCCGCGTGGCGCCACTTATGTGACCAATCACCTTTCTTGCGTGTAGTCCGCGCATTGCCTTATGGGAAGGTACGGTAATACAGGTGCTGCCACTGGTAACCAAATAGATCATTTGGTAAGACGGTACGATTACCTTTAGATTAATGTATATGTTTAACTTCACAGTTATGACTGAAGATCGTGTTATATCATCAGCGCTCATTCACAGCCAAAGAACAACGATCTAGATGGCAAGATGGCGGACAGCGTGAAGGTGGCGGTGAGAGTTCGTCCATTCATATCCTTTTCCCTTTTGTCTGAGTTGTCAATCATTCGAGCGTGTCGTCACATGGACGGTGTATGCCTATTGTAGATACTACTCGTGTTGGTAGAACAAAAGTGCTGTGTTGACTCTGTTTATTACATGTACATTTTTAGATCGGACACAAACAGGTGTCACCAAGGTGTGAACATGTGTTATGCAAGTAGCATATTACACAGCAGTAGAAACTAGTAGTTTTATTGACACACTGAGTGATTGGTAGAGGTATTACTGACCTCTTGCTAGATCTTTCTTTATGGTGTACTGGTTGAAAGCCATTAATCAATAAATACGATAGAGTGTGAAGGTTTGAGAATGGCGTTGATTAATCTAAATAATTAACTAGTATTTCATCGACTGGATGAAAACATCGCGCTGGACACGACTTTGGATAAATATATGTGTGAATGCAAAGACGCAGCATCACGATTAATGGGCAGAAACGATGCTACTTGTTTCAAAGACAAAGCATGATGCAACGGAAGATGATAGCTGACTGTGTTGCATTCAGACCGTTTTATGTAAATGGTGCATAGGAGGACGATTCTGAAAAGACACAGCCAGATAGCGGGTTCTAAGAAAGAGCCTGGACACCGTAATCATAATAGACAACGCGCGAGTAATTTACACATTCCACTACAACACGTACTACAACAGTTGGGTACTGTTCTTAATTAATAAGTATTACTGCAAAGAAAACACGGTATTTGTGCAATTATTAAGTTTTACCTTGTGTGTACACATGCCCGCATGCACGCACGCTCGGGCAGACATGCACATATCCATGTTTACAAAACGGTACTTAGCTTGTTGTGTCACTTAACTACTCCCACAACACCCAGGAGAAGACACGCAATGATACCATGATCATTCAGATGAATGGACAAAGTACGGAAATTCGGGATCCGCAGAGACCGAACCTTAAGCCAAGGGTATTCACGTTTGATTATTCCTACTGGTCCCACGACGGTTTCACGGAGAGACCAGATGGGTATCTCGAGCCCAAAAGTACCACGTTTGCTGATCAGGTAAGTACTGGATGTTACATTACATCAGGTCTGGCTATAGATACGCCACGTAAAGACTAGTATTCATGTGTACCACCAGAACAGTTGCAACATGTCTGCTTTCAACATATATTTAATATGTAATGATACCGAGATTTCTCTGAGTTTGAATATGTGATGTATTGACGTCACACTCACACTGTGACGTACCAACCAGAACTGCTGTAGGCCTATATTATATGGCTTGCCAATATAACGTCATGTATGTCATGTTCGTTGTCGAATGGACGTTGTTATCCAGCGTATTATTATTCTTAGGCCTATTATTGTAAACAGGAAGGACAACAACGAATTTAATTACCGTTGCTATCCTGCATTTAATCACATGATGACAGTGCAGTATTCACCACTGTGTGTTTAGACGTGCACGTCTGAGCGTGCTATGCACATTTACAGTTGTTCGTATTGATTAAACACTATAATAATAATAGTTTATACAGCGCGATATACAGAGAAATATTGCTCAAAGCTTCCTACGTATTTAGCGTATACTAAAATATAGTATATACAATGACATCAATAAAACTTTAGTTATCTGCCTGAATGCACGCCAAGATAATTTAATATTAATGTCCTGATGGATTCGTGTTCCTGTGATATAGGTACGATGGTGCACGGTAAGCCTATATGTTCAACAGTTGTGCATACTTATGATTCCCATGCACTGGTGTTACAAGATAGCATGCTATACCGAACAACTCTTTATCATAACTGATATATAAGTCGAACTGTATTTTTAGTCATAATATACTTTTATCTTTCTTTCATTCAAAACATGATACAGTCTTATGCGAGTGATCTCTTGAGCCAGTCACGCGAGAAGACACTCGTAGATACGGATGAGTTCTACCGTTAATGCACATAAAGTCTGCATTGACTGACCACTTGGCACACGAACCAACAGTTATACTGGCCCACCAAAAATGATCGCTATTTATAACCAGTTAATAGCAGTCAGAACACGTCGACGGCCTACCTTAGATCAAGCGATACAATACACACTAACGCTGTAAAGCGGAACAACGAACAGGATCTTTACCTACATAAACAGGTCACAACACTCCTTAACTAATTCAAAACGAATAAAAAAACCTTACTCACTCTGAGTAACTAATGTTATGCTGCATTTTCATAAACACTTTGCCAGTGTAAATAAACCTGTACTATCATATATAATATCCTCCTGTAGAAGACCACGTATTTTGAGATACCACATTGGCTATGCAAGTGTCCATTACACATATACACGTTGCTAAATCAAAAAAACGGACATGTGAAATTTGATGTATATCTTAATTATTTGTTTTCAGCAAATTATCTTCAATGACTTGGGATTAGAAGTTCTTGAAAATGCATGGAAGGGATACAACACGTCCCTGTTTGCCTACGGCCAGACAGGAAGTGGGAAGTCATACTCCATGGTGGGACATGGAGTAAATAAAGGTACTAATGTATTCAACACATCTATTACTTCATCTGCCAAAATACAAATCTGAAAATTTCTATAACGCTTTCGAAAGGCGGCAAGAAACTGTTTACTCTGGTTTGTTTTACTGTGTTCAACCAAATAATCATAAACCCCTGTATTTCCTAAAGTTATAACATTATTATATATTACACCGCCCTCTACCTAGGCATTGTGCCGTTGGTGTGTGAGGAGCTATTCAGTGCCATTACCAAGAAAAGAACAGAAGCCAGTGAGGATGAAGAATACAAGGTAATTTGCTTTCGTATAAGACTAACGGACATTTCGATTGTATACGAAACACACAAACTATATATTTAATTCGTAAGTAACTAATAATATAGTCACTGTTATGTTGTGTAATTTGTTTAGAGTATATAAGTGTTGTAGACGCGTGCAAACAAATGTTTTGCTATATATGTATATGTAAATAATACAATCCATCCTAGATATTGTATGCCACCTTCACAGTAGATATTGCAATTCACACATTCATTGATTAGTCGTTCCTAGAGCAATGATATCCTATCAATGTATTATTGAATTCGTCTTCTAATTACGCAAGGAACACTTTCCTCCAGCAGCACATCCACTCACGCATTCACGCATTCACGTACGTACGCACGCACGCATGATCTCACGCAAGCACGCGCACACGCACACGCACACCCACACACACACACACACACACACACACACACACACACACACACACTGATCCACCAGAATGTACCATATATAATCGTAATTGTGTACGCATCAGGTGACCTTCAGCATGTTGGAGATCTACAACGAGCAAGTGCGTGACCTTCTCAATCCCTCGACCTTTGGGAATAAGGGAGGTCTCAGAGTTCGAGAAAACGCCAAAGGAGGATTTTATGGTAAGTTGGTGAATGTTGTGTAGATTTGACACAACTGTGTTACTTACGAGAGGTCTGAGTCACATTAGATTCAGAGCACTAGGGAGGGAACCTGCTTATGTCCCTATTCCTTGTCACTAGTTCCACATCCAATCCATTTATTGCTGCCCATATATATATATATATATATATATATATATATATATATATATATATATATATTATCGCCTAACCACGGGACACTATGGCTGCACAATGACATATATATATATATATATAATATATAATTATATATATATATATATATATATATATATATATATAAATATATATATATATTATATCACCAATCGCCGTTACAAGGCATAGTCCAATAAAATGATGCGTAGCAATTGAAACAGTTGTTCGGGCAACTGCGAAACACGTATCCTATACATACATGTTCTTTTGCTGAACTTACTTGTTATACTGATTAGTAAAATAGTTCACTGATGGTGAATGTTTTGTGATATATGTAAGCGTATATATCACATCATTCCTTATAACGAACACTCGAAATTAACAAGAGTTTATACTAATATTCACAGTTTTAGTCTGAATTGGAGTATCGTCTTTTGCATACGGTTACAGTTGAGGACTTGAGGGCAGTGGCAGTGCACAGTTACGGTGACATTGAAGCCATGGTCAACGAGGGGACAAGTAATCGAACGATAGCGTCAACAGACATGAACGCTACTAGCAGGTAGGGTACATTCGTATTCATGGTTGTTGGAAGTCGTGTACGAATAATTCGTTTTCTGAATCTATGTATATAACGCAATATATGTGTGGTAATATATTAAACATAACTACATGAATCGATTGTTTTGCAATACTTTAAATAACGTCAAAGTGAAATGATATGTTTTCAAAATGATTCACTCGGAGTCGCGTCGCGTCGCGTCGCGTCGCGTCGCGTCGCGTCGCGTCGCGTCGCGTCGCGTCGCGTCGCGTCGCGATTCCATTCCACTACACCGCACCGCACCGCACCGCACCGCACCGCACCGCACCGCACCGCACCGCACCGCACCGCACCGCACCGCACCGCACCGCACCGCACCGCACCGCACCGCACCGCACCGCTCCCCACTCCACTCCACTCCACTCCACTCCACTCCACTCCACTCCACCCACCCCACCCTACCCCACTTAGCTTCATGAATGAACGCAAGTACAGTGTGAATGAATATATTTCACGCATTAATTGTGTGGCTGAATATTTGAAAGTGTGGCTGAATATTTCCCAGAAATGTCGAGACACTGTTCGATTGAACAGGTCTGTACATACGTTTACCTTTAAATGTGTACAATAAAATTTAGAAAAATATTCATCGTTATGTTGCAGTCGAGCGCACACCGTTGTAGCCATCAACTTTTCCCAGAAGTTTCTCGGTGAAGCTGGAGACAGCATGACGAGGACGTCAACCATCAACCTGGTGGACTTGGCTGGCAGGTACTGGACGCCACTGGTTACGTTCATGTCATAGATTGGCTAATGTCAAAGTATTGCATCGAGTTATGCTCCGGCTACGGGTGCGTTATATGTATGTGCCTAAAACAGACATCCTTGCGTTATATAAACATGGCAACAAATAATTTTGATATAGTCTATGTCAGTCGTGGAGCTAAATTAAACATATTTTACACAGTCGGCTAGCCACATCTCTACCCAAACAGGTGTCAATGGATTCTCTGTGGAACTCCTCAAATCATTTCTAGAATTAAATAAATCTCATCTCTTCTGCTTTCCGAAGTCACGCCCCATATACTGGGAACTCACGTCAAGTGAATTCTCTACTTACGTTTGTCATCACCAAAGAAGTCACGTGATCTAGATCCAATATCAAACATACGGCTAAAAGCATGTCTCGGCTCTTTATTTGGTGCAATGACACATTTCATAATTGTTGTCGCTACGTTCAGATCAATTTCCAGATAATTTTTAACTATTTCTAAAATACCTAATAAGTCGGAGCAAATCGCCTCAGAAGTCATATTAGCTCAAGTCACTTATCCCATGTGCTATAATCAGCATACAAGGAAGTTCATTCGACAGAAAATGGTCTCCTTAAAGTGCACAGTGGCATTACACTTAACATCGATCAAGGCAAAGTAACTGCACTCATGTTGCTTGATTTGTAAGCCGCCTTTGATACCATTGACTACAATACGTATATCGAACGATTATGTATCTGGTACGGCATAGGGCTTACTGGGCACAGCTCAGACCGGGCTTTCATCATACCCAACCGACTTCAGGCTGTAATTATAAATAATTGTTTTTCGACTGCACTTCCTGCTTCATTCCACACTCTCCAGTGTTCTGTTCTTGGGCCATTGTTCTTCACACTATACACTGCACCAAATTTGCGCTGTATTCTAAAGCCATAACCTAGATCACAACCTTTGTGCATAATTATGATACTCAGGTTTACTTATCATTAGGTACATCGCAAGTCACTCCTTAATCCAACTAAACGATTGCCCCCAAGAAATGTTCTACTGGATGACTGAAAACAAGTTAAAATGTTATGCAGACAAAAAAATGAGTTTATAATTATAATTGGTACAGTCCAGCGCAGTAAACCACATGTTCGTTTCCTAATAAGTATCCCGAGTCAAACCGTTGAAACCACCTACTTGTCTACGGAATCAGGCGTCACCTATGATCATAATTTTTTTAGGCAACATATCTCTGAAGTGTCGTTGCTGGTTCTATGATATCATCGCCATATTCGCTTGTGTATATCCAGAATTGTTAGGCAAGGACAGTTTCCCAGTCTCCTTATTTCTGTCGCTTAGTGCCACACCTAAAATCAATGCAATGACTCCCGTGCGATTTCGCATCGTGTTTAAAGTTGCATTCTGACTTCCGCCATGTTTAAAATAAAATTTTCCAGTAAACCAGCATTCCCCATACACTATATATTGTTTTTCTCAACTACCTATCAACTTATTTTCACATAATATGCCATTTTAAGATAAAAAGCAGCAAAAGACGAAAAAATGTCCTGGTGGGCCCCACCAGTTAGAATTCTGTGATTGGTTTAGACCTCGATGAAGGGAATTCCAGTGAAAAGCGCTGTCAGGAGGGGGCCACACTAAAAGGCGGACCACAATTGGCAGACCGCTCGGAAACGGCATACCACATTCACAAAGATGCCACCGCTCGATACGCTCCATATTTGCGGCATGCCCAGTTGCTCACATACAAACTATCGCTGGCTACGCGCCTGTACGGTCAATGGCTAATTGAGCATGATTTAAATAACTAGGGTATTGTTTCCTAGTGGCGCCTCTAGCGACTAACGTGGATATATGGAACCGCCTTTTAGTTTGGCCCATCGTTTACTTACGTTGACCGGAGAGTTCCGATGGTAAAAATATATCGACTTTTGGGAAACCCCAGAGCCGTTGTTTGTTGCAAACTTATATTTGATCAAATAACGTATAAATCCACAAAGTGAGACATGTGGTAGGAAGTATACTAATAAGCAAATATCGGTCATGGTGTACATTGACTTTTCTAAAATGCGTTAAAAAGGGGAAATTATGTCAGAATGCAACTTTAATATATGCCCACTCAACTAACAAGATTTAACAAGATTTAACAAGATTGCCACCTAGAGAATCAACTCAAGATGGCAGGTGGACAAGGAAGCCCTTTGGCTTATCGAGAGTCCAACCTATCTATATAAATGTACCCCGCCCTTCTTAGGTACACGTCAATTTTATTTTTAAACATATTAACACTACTAGCAGCTACACAATCAGCCGATAATCTGTTCCATTCATTTACTGTTCTTTGTGAAAATGAAAATTTTCTAATATCTAATCTACACTGCTTCTTTGCTAATGTAACTCCATGTCCTCTAGTCCTTCTCTCTTCCTTTACTGAGAAAAAAATATTTCTGTCAATATTTTCATACCCATTCAATATTTAAAAAAACTTCTACCTGATCTCCTCGCAGTCTCCTGGTTTCTAGTGTTGTTAATCCACATTCTTTTAGACGCATTTCATAACTAATATTCCTGAGTTTTTGTATCATTTTGGTTGCTCTTCTTTGTACTCTTTCTAGTATATCAATATCCTTCTTGCGATATGGCCTCCATGCCTGTATGCAATATTCTAAATGAGGCCTAACTATTGTTTTGTACAGTGGTATTATTAGTTCTTTTTCTTTGTACACTATATTTCGCCTAATTAATCCAAGAATTTGGTTTCCCTTCGCTGCTGCAATTGCACACTGTTCTGATACCTTCATATCAGCACTAATAGTTTAACCCTAAGTCCTTTTCCTTTACGGTAGTATTTAGTACAGTATCACCCATTGTACATTGTGCATCTTCAATCCCATGTCCTGTGTGGAGGCACTTACACTTCCCATAATTAAACAGCATTTGCCACTTCTCAGACCATTCGGTCAACTTATTTAGATCATCTTGTAATTGCTGTCTATCTGTACCATTTTTTATTTTTCTGAACACTTTTGTATCGTCCGCAAACTTCAACACCTTGCTTGTTATATCATCATCCAAATCATTGCGGATACAAATCATTAGTGGATACATCTGGAATCAGTGGATACATCTGGAATTCACTTGCATTTTGTTGTGACCATCCCACATATTGTAGATCATGAGTTGTACAATGCATATCCTTTTTAAGGACAATAAAGTGATTGATTGATTGATTGATATATATTAAGAACAAAATAGGTCCCAATACTGATCCCTGCGGTAGTCCACTCAAAACCGATTTCCAGTTTGAAACCTCCCCATCAACTACTGCTCTTTGTCTTCTATCAATAAGCCATTTTTCTATCCAGTTAATCATAACATTGCCTATGCCATGGGCCTTCAGTTTAAGTAGTAATCTTTGATGTGGCACTTTGTCAAAAGCTTTTTTAAAATCTAAGTATATTATATCTACTGGTGATCCCTCATCTACCCACTTTGTGACATCTTCCAAAAAACATAAGATATTTGTTAAGCATGACCTCGCTTTTAGAAACTCATGTTGAGATGGGTTAATCAAGTAATTTTTAACAAGAAAATCAACCAAGTGATCTTTAATTAGTCTTTCTAATAGTTTACAAATCACCGATGTTAAACTCACTGATCTATAGTTCTCTGACTTGCTTCTTGATCCTTTTTTAAATAATGGTATGATGTTTGCTTCTTTCCATTCTAACGGAACTACTCCTTCCTCTAATGCCAAATTGAACACTGTTGCAAGTGGTATGCTAATTTGTTCTACAATTTCCAGTAGTAATTTGGGAGGAATCCCATCCACTCCAGGTGACTTATTATCCTTCATATCCCTTATTTTCTTAGCTACCATTTTTAGTGTTACAATTAGTTGTCTTAAATAGTCTGACTCTCTCCCTTCGAATTTAGTCTCTGGTACTGGTAATGCACTAATATCTTCCCTGGTAAACACCGAACTAAAGTATTCATTTAGGTTTTCTGCCATTAAGAATCCCTCTGTTATTATGTTTCCATCACTATCTTCTAGAGGTCCGACCTTGTCCTGAACTTTCTGTTTACTTCGAACATACGCATAAAAACTCTTGCTGTCATGTTTTATATTAAAAGCAAATTTTTGTTCATAGCTTCTCTTTGAATTTCTAATTTCAGCTGTAGCTTGGTTAAGTGCTTCTTTTTTAAATGGCATAGTCTTCTTCACTTCCATTATGTCTATATGTCTTCCACATCATTTGCTTGTATTTGATTTTTCTAATGGCTTCTTTTGGTAAGTGTTTCTTTTTTGACCGTTTCCCCTGTTTTTTCAAGGGGACAAATTTTTCGACAATGCAGTCAATTTCACTCTTTACGATATTCCAACATTCTGTTGCTGTCTTATTCTCCAGTGTGTTATTCCAGTCTATCTTTGCTAAATATTTCCTCATGTCCTTATATCTTCCTTTGTGAAAATGTTTCCTGTACCGTATTTTTCGATTCTGTTCTCCTTTTACTTTGATGATAAAATATATCTGGTTGTGATCACTACATCCCAGTGGCTCACATATCCTGACATTATCAATTAATTCCTTCTGTGAGCTCAACACTATGTCCAACACGTTCTCACCCCTTGTTGGTTCTAACACATGTTGAATAAGGAAACTGTCTTGTACTAAATTTAAAAACTTTTGATCTTCACTCCCCGTACTCTGTAGAGATGTCCACTGTATACGCCCATGGTTAAAATCCCCCATAATTATAGTCCCGTTTACTGACTTCCTTTATAGCGTTTTGTATTTTCTCATTCTCGTCTGTGTTTATGTTTGGACTTCTATAAACTAACCCAACAGTTAACGTTGAGTTTCCTGAAACTATGTTACACCAGACAGCTTCTTCACATTCTGCTTCCTTTTCTAATTTTATTTCGTAAGCCTGGATGGATTCTTTAATATATAAAATAACGCCACCTCCCCTTCTCCCTATTCTATCTTTCCTAAACATGACATATCCTGTCATTCCTAATTCGGCATCTGATATGTCGAGGGTGGCCCAAGATTCAGTTATACCTATTATGTGAGGGTCAGTATCTTCTACCATAATGTTTAGTTCATTTCTTTTGTTTACTATGCTCCTTGCATTTAAACAAACACATTTATAACCAAATATGGTAGAGTTTTCCAGACTGTTCTTTGCCGTTTTCTTTGTGCTGTCCTTATCTGTGCCTCCAGTATTTGGCTTCTCTGTGAATCCCCCCGCGAATCTAGTTTAAATAACTGCAACCTATTCCACTGTCCATAGATCGAAGCAAGTTCTCGGAGAAAACTGCTGCGCCCTTTCCGCTTAGATGGAGGCCATCTCGCATATACATATCTTCTTTCCCAACAAAGTATCCCCACAAATCTACAAATCCAACTCCTTCTTCTTCACACATCTGCTCTACTAGAACGTTGATTGCCATCCTCTTGCAGTTTCTATATGCTACACCCCTTCCTCCCATCACTGGCAAAATTCCTGAGAGAATAATCTGCTCAACTCTTGTCTTCGTCAGTTTCCCTACCAACTGTCTGTATATTTGCACTATTCTAGTTGTCCCCTCCCTGTCTGCATTGTTCGTCCCTACATGTACTAATATAGATCCTCCCTGGCCATGCCCCAATGTATTCTCTACCCTTTCCGTCACATGCTCTACCCGAGCGCCCGGAAGACAAACAACAACATCTTCGCCTTTGTTTAAAGTCTTGTCTGTCTTTCTCAAAATTGAGTCGCCCATAAACACCCTTTCTGTTCTCGATGCCCCCTCAATCACTGCCTCAGAGTAGCTCCTCCGTGTTGCATCTACCTGGTCGTTGACTTTTCTCCCTCCCGCCTTCTCTGTTGTTCCTTTTTTCCCTGCCTCTTGTCGTCCTGTCATCATCCCTGTTATTGACTTCCCTTTCGGCACATTTACTCTCACTTCTTTTCTTCCATTCATCTTTCCTCCGGTCACTTGAACTTCTCTCCTCTCCTGTCCCATTGTCCCCCCCCCCTCATCTACTGTCACTTTCCCCCCTGTCACATTCCTGCATGCCATGATTTCTCTTGTTCTTTCTCCATTTGTTTTCCTTGCACTCACCCTCCCTCCTCTCAATCTCCAGTCCTCATCCTTCTTGTCACTGCATTGTTCATTCCGACCTCTTCCATCCGTCTCTTTGGTTATTTTCATCTCCAGCCCCTTCACAATATCGGTTAGCCTAGCTAACTCTACTGTAAGACATTCCACTTTACAACACCCTGCTTGTGCACTGGAAAGTAAAGTCTTCCTCCATTGTTTCTGCCCATGACTTTGTGCATCCGGATAGAGCAAAATCGACAAAGCTGTGACAATAGTCACATACTAAGTGCCTCCTTGCCTTCACTTGCCGCTTGCAAGGGGCCATATTATGATTACACAGGAACTCAAAATTTACTCAGTCTGTATACCAATTAGTCTTTAGAAAGACTGTTTAATGTGGACAGTAACTGCAGCTCACTTTATGTTATACACAACTGACAAATTTAGTCTTTACTGGTACCGTTCCCTAGCGGACACGTTGGACACTACCTACATAAACAAACTAAGGTTTCTACTAAAAAGCTTGCTTATTTTTTAATAACAATGCTACCTGATCAAAGTATTATCTTACTTATGTAGCTGTTATGTTTGCTACTTTATATGTTACATATTCTATCAAATAATCAGATTTGCTAACTCTTGTAAACAACCTTGTCGAAGGCTAGATTACCCTATTATCACCCACTATGCTAATGTGCTCAAAAATACTTTTAACTAACAAACTTTTACGAAAACGTTATGAATAATCTTCACATAAGAATAATACTGTAGCTGTTATGCTGAATACTATATATGATAAATATTCTATCAAATAATAAGTTTTGCAAAATCTTGTTTACAAACTTGTCGAAGGCTAAATTACCCTATTATCACCCACTATACTAATCTGCTCAAAAATACTGTTAAATGACAAACCTTTAACCAAACTATTACCCAATATATGTCTAGTACTGCTTTATGAATAATCTTCACATAAGAATAATACTTATCAGTCACTATTTCCTCTTGTTTTTCAGCTTTTATGCACCACCAATTTCAAACATCTGCTCCCGCCAATGTTCCCGCCAAATCTTGAGCCATCTCCCGACAACTACCAAGTCCTTTCATCTAAACAACCATCATTCATCTAAAAAGTATTTGCTCTCAATGCTTACGCCAGCAAGACAGCACAGACAGCTCCGTTCGTCAGGCTCAAATGTTCTTGCTGTTCTCAGTTTCATGGCAAAGACCTGAACTCGAGCTTTCTCAGTCGCCGCGCCTACTCTGTGGAACACACCTCGTGAGAACATTAAATCAGCAGAACACGTTATCACATGTCGCTATCACCTGAACATCTATCTGTTTAAGTTCGCCTATCCATATAGCGCACATATCCAATTGTTGAGAACCTTTGCACTGCCCTTGACTATTAGAATGTTTAATCCACTGGTTTTATTGTTGCGCCACTGAGCGCGGATTCTGGGGTTATTGACGCCAAATAATGTATTTATTACTATTGTTTTTAAATGTTTTGGATACCTTTTGGGTAGATGTTTTATTTGAGCATATTGTATAGACTGGTTCAGTTAGTGTAGTTGTGAATGTCACAAAGCTGTTATCCTACTAAGGTGTTAATGTGTGTCATGTAGGTCTAGTGAATGTGTGTTGCTTGCAGACTTGATAAACAGCGTTGCAGCACTTTATGTTACTGGTGGTAGACTAACAGTGGTGATCGAGGAGGGAGGTATAGAGAGAGGGAAACGGAGAGATATGGTGAGAAAGGGAGAGAGAGAGAGAGAGAGAGAGAGAAAGAGAGAGCGAGAGAGGGAGAGAGAGAGAGAGACAGAGAGAGAGAGAGAGAGAGAGAGAGAGAGAGAGAGAGAGAGAGAGAGAGCAAGCAATGTAAGTATGTGCATGTTACTTCATCTACGCTATCAGAATGTTGAATGCTGGTGATGTAAGTAAGTGTAGGCTGCTCAATTTAAGGAAGGCGCCAAAACACAACAAACTGATAGAGGGGGCGAGAGAGATCGAACCGAGATAGAGCGAGAAGGAGCGAAAGACTGAGTGAGCGAGATGGAACATCATGGAAGAGGCCATGATAAGTAATTTTGTTTTATAAATTACTGCTGACTTTTCAGTGAGCGGGCTGGGGCCGTCGGTGCAATCGGTGATCGCTTGAAAGAAGGCACAGAAATCAACAAATCGCTAACTGCGCTGGGAAATTGCATTAAGTCTCTTGCTGAATTAAACCTCAAAGGTAAGCGATCCCACAGTGAACACGGATTACAGTTGTTCATTTCTGTCTGGTTCCATGCTTACGAGTAAAGTGGTAGTGAGTGCGAAAGTACAAATTTTCGAGTATTTGTCCGTCCAAGAGCACGCGTTTTATCAAGAAGGAAAACGTCAACCTTTTCCTGCAACCCTCTCCGTTGCACAGGCACAGCATGTCTAATTAGTTACCCGTCGTTCACATCGTCGCCATGTTTTTTTTTCACCAATGTCTCATTTGTGTTTTAATATACAATTCTTTGCATGGTTCATTCGGAACGAACTCTGTCTTATTAACAAAACGTTCACATCACATACATCCATGTTCTCTGGTTCCAGAGATAAACTGACAATGTCGCGCCCACACACCGTTCCTCAAGCCACCGAATATAAATACCACTGCCAAATTCACCTTATCTTTGACAACTGTCTCCATGCCACTGTGTAGATGTTATTAACCATGGCGCATACGAATTTTACAACATCACACATTAGGAATATAATGTTTTGTCATTTTAATTAATGCGTATATTGTCACTAGTGATGTATGAACCACATGGGATGGTGTATGCATTTAGTATTATATAATTGTGGTATTGCTTGAATTTTTCATGCAACTGCGACACCAGGAGTGAAGAGAAGGCCGGATTTCGGTAAGTATATTATTGCTTTTTTAAATAACGCAATATAAAGATAATATATTTTTCTTAGAAAAGTATATTGCAAAACAAAGCCAGCCAATGTATTAACAGGTAAGCTGGTTATTGGTTGTTTTAATATGCATAAAACACGAAATGTCATATACAAATAAAAATTAAACATTTAAACATGAATAAATAACGTGCAGCTAGTTACATAAGTATCAGCAGATTGAGAAATATTATGTTTCAAAGGTTAAGTTGTTTACTTAAGATAAATAAAACCATTAATTAACTTAAGGGCGACAATGTTTCTGTAAGATGGCACAGCAAGTGTATTTTATGACGTTCATGTGTATCTTTTAGTGCAATTCCGGGAGTCGGTGCTCACCAAACTATTGAAGAATGCCTTAGGAGGGAATAGCAAGACCATCATGGTGAGTTGGTCCCTCTTTGTGGAACGTTTGTAAATCTCCCCGCTGAGCAAAAATCATAGTCGACATTTGCCTATTGGTACAACGCACATGTTGAGGGTAGCGCGGGCCCTATTATAAGTGTCGGGAGCATGCGATTGCTAACACATCCCAGGGTTGTTTCTAAGCATGGCTGTAGCAGGAACCATGAACATCACAGCAAGGAACACTGTCTCGAGCCATATCATTATAAACTAGCGCCAGTGACATATAATACAGCTCACCGCGCGATACGAATATAGAAAACATGTCAACGGTCATTGGACTGTTATATCTTTGACACGTGTAACCAAAATTAGACACACAAAATTACTATGATATAATAATTAAGACAATAACTATAAACAATTTCGTGGTGATAACTATTACGTAAAGGTCAATAACATAATGACATTTAAATATTAAAAATATAAATGTAATCGTTATATGCTTAAGAAAAACGACACAACAGATATACCAATTTTATTGTGACGTGAACAAACAGTGACGTACTGGATACATCAATACTGTACTGTCACTGGATTTCGTGATGCACAAACTTGAGATATGCGAGTCTTTTATACATTTGTCTATTTCTGTGTATAAATTTATACTTAGTCTGAACGATTCATTAGTATTATGTTGTGTCTATATTGACAATGTGTGGCTATAAACGACTTTAGTCCGGCCGGAACAAACGCGACAGGGAACGTAGGGTTACTCGCCGTATGCTACGCCTGGCGTTATGTCAGCAAGGCAAAGGTTAGGATTCATTTTAGAGAGGCTGTCTTTCTATATAAAGAATTTGCGTTTATTTTACAAACACCGTTAAAACTATCCTTCTGTTCATGATTAAGATTTCATGTTGACACAATCTTTCGCTGGACGTCAATGGGTTTTTATTATGTTTCTCATCGGCAATGCGCAACAAACACATCACATTGTCTTCGACTTGTCGTTCCTCATGTTCATAACTGGCCGTGGTCTTACATTCAGATGGCTGCGCTGAGTCCTGCGGACATCAACTATGCTGAGACGATGTCGACTCTCAGATTTGGTAAGTGTTCCTTGCGTGGCTATGGCAATAGCGCTTTTTTGATCATTCATACCAGAACATATCCTGGGAAACTATGCATATAGGGAATGATTCAACAATAAAAAAGAAACAACTAAATTGGTGTTGATCACGCATAGAAACCCTTACCAAATGGAGATATACACCTACTTCAGTTTGCAATTATTTAGCTGTTGTTTGATTTTCGCCATAAGAATATATTTTGTG
The DNA here is from genome assembly GCA_964017155.1 of Oasisia sp. SBJ-2009. Classification (NCBI taxonomy): domain Eukaryota; kingdom Metazoa; phylum Annelida; class Polychaeta; order Sabellida; family Siboglinidae; genus Oasisia; species Oasisia sp. SBJ-2009. The sequence continues at coordinate 13,341,144 of OZ024854.1, forward strand.
TTACTGCTGAGGTCTCGTCAGTTAAGAGAGAATCATTTATGATTAAGAGAAATAAAAAAAACAAGGAATATCAGATTTAGTAAGATATCATTTACTGGCTCATTTCCGGAAGTAAAAGTATTGTGTCTCGTCCACCTGCACTGTAACAGCGGAGCGGGCCAAGGCGGTGAAGACACTGGCCGTGGTCAACGAACGACCGACGGAAAAGTTGATTCGGGAGCTGCGTGAGGAGAACGCACGTCTCATGGACATGCTCAAATGTGGCGGTGAGTGCCGCGTCACTAGTGCTGTCAAGTAGATTATATAATATATATATAATGTGTGTGTGTGTGTGTGTGTGTGTGTGTGTGTGTGTGTGTGTGTGAGTGTGTGTGAGTGTGTGTGTGTGTGTGAGTGTGTGTGTGTGTGTGTGTGTGTGTGTGTGTGTGTGTGTGTGTGTGTGTGTGTGTGTGTGTGTGTGTGTGTGTGTGTGTGTGTGTTGAAATAATTGTTGGGACATACCAACGAATATCTATCTATACATCATCGTATGTATTGTGATTTTGTTTAGTCAATATAACTTAGTCTAATATGTGTCAGATGTTTGGCATTTTTGCTAAGCGGTAACATAGCGATATATTCACGTTATTTTGGGTAATATTAAACCAACAATCAAACATGAACTACTTGCGCACAAGAAGTTGGAGTAGGAGAATCAGCTTGGTTTTTGTTCGAACGAGAATGACAAAACCTGTTACAAGACGATCAGAATTAACATGGATTAGTACGGTGGCGGAGAATTATTTCCCTGCATCAGTTGCTCTAGGCAACGGTTGATCGACTTGTATACCAAGAATATGCTTCCTAGCGTGCCGTTAGTCTTGATACTATAGTATCAAGCAGAATCAGTTTTACTAACGCATGTTTGACATTCAATATACTTAAATGATTGTTTTCAAGACATAATTGTGTATTTGTTAATGCCGCGAAATTTATTTTCGTTTTGGGTTCAAGCCTGCTGTATTCTGGGGTAACAAGAGGTGTCATATATATTTATTTTCTGATGTCGTTGTATGGAGGTCAGTTATGTGGCAGAAGAAATGTTATATGGAACAATGTATGGCGGCCCGTGTTCTGGGTGACTATTCCCTTGTGAATCGTGAAATATTGGAACGTATTAAATATATCCGATATGGTAATTAGTTCTATTATTGAACATACTATACTCAAATATAAGGTACAAAATATTTTTTATGAAACAAGAGCAAAGGAAACAAATCATTAGGCACTCACGACACTGTTAAAATCGGTCAATAAATATTTTATTTTATGTTTTATTGCTCCAGATGACCTCATTGAGATGGTAAGTGAGGCTAACGCCATGTCGGAGGCGCTCAGTAAGAAATGCAAGTTTGAGTTGGCCGTGTGTGCGCCTCAGGTGCGACGGCAGGAGGAGCAAACAAACGAGGCAAGTGTTTATCAAACATATCATACGAATATTTGCAGATCCATAAATTGAGAGGACGTCCATGCACACCATTGCAGTAACCAAAGGCGAGTTTATTGTTCGCCAAATGTCTGACTATCGTCGGTTTTCCTTAAAACAAAATAAATATGCACACGGATTGTTAGACAATGCAAGATATGCCATTTCAGAAATGTTATAGATATTGTTTGCTTCTAAAAGTCGTGAGATAATATGTACATTAAATGACTTGGTAATCTATTATTTTAAACGTCTTATATGCGACAATATTTGCACTCGAAGTGGAGCATGGCGATATTGTAAAACATTTGTAAAATGTTTGTTTTTGCATTAAAATAATGTATTGCACCTTAGTGCTTGGTGAAAGTATGGATCCAATTGCATACAGAAATTGCTCAGGTTGGGGAGATGTTCCATTTCGGAGGTACTTACAGCTATCGTCCATTTTACTTGTTGTCTTATGTCGCGATAGTAAATTAGATCGTGTGCCACATCGTCGCAAATTCCAATGTTTCCAGGTGTGTGTGAGGATGCTTAACGTTCACAACGACACCGAGTTCATATGGGATCGCAACAAGTTCATCAACCGCAAACACTCGATGCAAGAGATGTACACAAACTTCATGAATGGCGAAGACGACTGGGATCTGTCCAAGGTAAGACTGGGATGAAGAGTATGGTCTGCCCTAGGTAAGACTGGGATGAAGAGTATGGTCTGCCCAAGGTAAGACTGGGATGAAAAGTATGGTTTGCCCAAGGTAAGACTGGGATGAAGAATAGAGTCTGCCCAAGGTAAGACTGGGATGAAGAGTATGGTCTGCCCAAGGTAAGACTGGGATGAAGAGTATGGTTTGCCCAAGGTAAGACTGGGATGAAGAGTATGGTATTCCCAAGGTAAGACTGGGATGAAGAATATGGTCTGCCCAAGGTAAGACTGGGATGAAGAGTATGGTTTGCCCAAGGTAAGACTGGGATGAAGAGTATGGTCTGCCCAAGGTAAGACTGGGATGAAGAGTATGGTCTGCCCAAGGTAAGACTGGGATGAAGAGTATGGTCTGCCCAAGGTAAGACTGGGATAAAGAGTATGGTCTGCCCAAGGTAAGACTGGGATGAAGAGTATGGTCTGCCCAATGTAAGACTGGGATGAAAAGTATGATCTGCCAAAGGTTAGACTGGGATGAAGAGTATGGTCTGCCCAAGGTAAGACTGGGATAAAGAGTATGGTCTGCCCAAGGTAAGCCTGGGATGAAGAGTATGGTCTGCCCAAGGTAAGACTGGGATCAAGAGTATGGTCTGCCCAAGGTAAGCCTGGGATGAAGAGTATGGTCTGCCCAAGGTAAGACTGGGATGAAAAGTATGATCTGCCAAAGGTAAGACTGGGATGAAGAATATAGTGTGCCCAATGTAAGCCTGGGATGAAAACTGGTATCAACGCCTAGTAGTACTGATTTGAACATTATATATAGTGATTATAAGAACCAGCATGGTGTACTGATGGTAAATACTAGCATGACGACATTTGGTGAGTGTTCAAATTTCCATGAAAAATGCCAGCTCTTTTAAATTTTGAGTATAAATGGTTTCATACATGAACACTACTCAAGGTTCTATTCCAATTTTAGGATCGGGATCCTTTCTGGGAGGATCCCGACACGGAGGTCCACCTCGGGAGTGTCTATGTCAACCTACAGCCTCTGGCTCACATGACGGCACTGCAGGAAAGTCTAGACGTGACATATAACCGCGGGATGAAACAAGGTGTGGACATACGGAACAGATCTTTATGCAAATTCCATTCGCACAATTCGCTTGATGCCAATTTTGACAAGAACTAAACTAATATTAAAGAACTGTATTTGAACACCGCTACTATCCCGAAGACCGTAATGTAAATCGATACACATTGTCACGAGGTACCCATTTTATCGACAAATTATTACAATTAAACCGATTGCTCATATGGTTTCAACTTAACTCTAGGTATTATAATTAAACAAGCAATTACTCATCCATCCACTTTAGTGTAGTTTATGGTATTCACGGTAACATATACTGTAACATTCTCACTTGCCTGAATGCTATGATGATGTTTCTTTTGAAACACGTCTTCTGCCAAATTGGAACATAAAATACATTTTCTATCCGCGCAATAATGCTACTGCTAAAATATTATTTTGCCATACCATAACGTCCAGTTGAATAGCAATGACTGGAGGTACGTTGCGACGGCGCTAATACAAATTTGTTGGAATAATGGTTTACTTAAAATATACAGAAATTACTCTCCAATGTGGGGATCATGACAGAAATGTCAGCAGATGCCTGTCTTTGTTAGGTCGCCTACAAGTAGCAATTACACCCTGCGGGAAAGATGGAAAGGAGCTGGAGGGCAAAGTCATGCAAGAGCCGGAAGAACTGGTCGGTTATTTAATCACAAACCTATTTAACGTAACTACGTTTGTACAGATGTATCATAGCCATAACGATTTCTATTTTTATTAACCAATTTATCACAGAAAGGTTCGCACGTATAGCCCAATAACCACATTTATTTATATGCACGTCATAATTAGAACAGTTGTAATAGTTGTGTTTCATTACAGCAAATAATAACAAAAGAGGCATATGAAAGCATGATTTGTTTTTAAATATTGTTAATACACAAATGTATCATAGTCATGTTTAATTATACTTAATGTTACGATTTGCAGTGGTATGTTTAAATTGTGTACACGTTGTCATCATAACCGCTCTCATTTGATGTGACGTTGTGTGATGCTACAGATTGGGATCGATCTTTACATCAAAGTGGATATAAAACACGCTCTGGAACTGCCACGCAGATATCGCTCAGTGAGTCAATTAACTATGCATTGTCACAAACGATAAACATTTGATCAAATTAACATAATTTAAATCATTATATTTTAAGAACAACGCATCAATATAACAATTATAGTAATTGTCTATCATGTGCTGTGTATCACTTCAAGGCTGAAATGTAACGCCAAGGTGTATTGTAACATTTTGTAAATACTTTGGTTTGATCGGACAATAATGAAAGGAGAATATCAGTATCAGAAGTGAACGAAAATAGAGCATTTCGTGCGAGCGAACGATGGATGGTTATCTTGTTTAATGTCTTAGAAGGTATGCTAATTATATATATATATATATATATATATATATATATATATATATGTGTGTGTGTGTGTGTGTGTTGTGCCTGTATATAAACAATGCTTGTGCTTATTATTAAGCAAGGCAAATATATAAATTATACATTTTATAAATTATATTTTAATATTTAATTATCGGAAATTTGTTTCAGACCTACTGTGAATACAGGATGTACCAAGACGAACATACGACTAAGACGGTTGAAGAAGAAGGGGTTAATCCAGCATATGACCACAAGAAGCTGTTCACCTTCCATCATGTGACGAAGCAGGTAGGCAATGGACGTCCAAACAAATCATGTAGAAGCCGACTACACATATCATGTAGGGCGACTGTGGCATTGATCTCACCAAAGACAACTTAAATTAATCAACTGTAAGAAAGTAGGAATTATCACGTAATACTCTGGGATAGTTTGTGTTACTTTTACTTTGCGGTCTTTTTGTTCAGGCAGAACCTGCTTTGAAGACCACAATAGCATAAACAATTACTAGATGACATCTACAGTAATACTAACGTGTCATGTACGCGTGTGTGCACCATATTATGTTACTATTATATTATTCGTCTGTAAATATGAATCCCTTTCACGTGCAGTTGCGTTTGTATTTATTACTGACAACTGTGATAATAAGTACCATGCAAAATAAAAAACTACTATTCGCAATTATTGTGTCAACAATGCTGACACATAACGGCTCCTATTACAATTTAACTATATTTATTCGTTGCAGTTTGTCAAATATCTCAAAAACGAAGATCTTATCATTGACATTTGGGGCCGTCAGAAGGTGGGTACTAGAGCACGGCACGTTACCCTCGTCAGCCGCCATATTGTTCTTATACTATTTTGCCATTTTCATTCATGATCCAGTTCCCAACGACTCGAACAAGATATGTATTCTGTCGCATACGGACGTAACTGCCACAGTTGAAACCTCCGTTGTAAGTTTGATAGATTTCCCCCAAACAAAGACTCATTTGGAAAGTGCGAAATAGTATGAAGATAAGTTACAATTTTCAAATTATTTATGAATTGCAGTAATTTAGACTTTTAATACACTTACGGAAAACATGGTGGAACGCAGTTGTGTGTGGTCTCGTTTAGTTAGGCTCATAACGCACGCTATGTTGGATGGATACTTAATATTTGTCCAGAAGTCCCTTTAGTCAAACTTTAAGCAACTGTTTTATTGATCACGTATTTAGAACCACAATACCGTCAACCCTCTTGCGAAGACTGCTATTTTCTCTGTTTTTCACAAGTAGTTAATCTGCACCTGTCTTAAGTTGAGTTTCGGAATAGGTTTTACAATGACGTAGCAAATATCTTTGCTTCAAATTATTTTTGGAATGACCGTTCACGAATGTTTCGTCACGTCTATTAGGAGTGAGACAGACTGGACTAAATCGGCTGTATGAAGCGAGAGCAATGAGAAAGGGCATAGAAATCATGAGTGACTTGTGTCACATCCTGTCTCAATATTACACCATGATACCATCAGACAGAAGACTCGAGGCCTTTAGGGCAAAGAAAGCAAAGATTTTGAGCAGTTTTATTCCCATGTCAATAAAATTCATAAATAAAACCTAAATCCGATTATCCATAAATCTCAAGTTATCAAGAGTAACAATAAATCCTAGGTTTAAAAAGGTAATTAAATAAAAAATAATGTAAATCAATAAATATTTTATTGATTTATTGTAGTTAATTAATTTTAAAATATTTATTTCCAATCAATACTATTTATTTGTGTATTTATTTTATAATTAACTAAATTGTGTAACCTTGTCACCACCACCATAACCAGTGTAAATGTATGAACTATTTGTCTGCGACTGCATATGTAATTACTGTTTTTATGATGTTGTGCTGATCACAAGACGATGTTCTCTCTTTTCATAAACTTAATAAACTATCTTGTGTCTTGTATATTGTATTATCAGTACGTATCTGAGATTCTTATATGACGTTGATATGTCGTACAACAAGCTACGTTTACAATTTGCAGGCGAGGGACTTAGCGCGTGCCGTCGTCGTTGGAACTTCAACTTCAACAGATTCACAAATGGCCTGCACAGAGATAGGCACGATGACTGTACCATCGCCAACTGCATCGTCGTCAACCTGTGTAATCCTGTAGTAGCCTGATCATATTTGTAGGTGACGTAGACAAAACATGATGTGCTCTCTGAATGAACATTTATTACTAATATGCACTCTTTTATATATATATATATATATATATATATATATATATATATATATATATATATATATATATATATATATACGTGTGTGTATATATATATATATATATATATATATATATATATAACATTTATATATATATATGTATATATATGTATATATATATATATATATATATATATATATATATATGTATATATATATATATATCGTTACTTCGACATAGCTAAAATTAGCTGAAGTTGCTTAAGCAGAATGTGATATTTCACAGAGTCGTAGCCGAACACTGACGAGCGTAAGTCTATGTATGGATGCGCTAACTCATAGATAGTGTAACTGTATCGCCTCGTAGGTGTGGAGGTTCACAGGCCTCTATGTTCATGCGTTTCCTTTGATAATTTGTTTTTTATTCAATTAAAAAGACAATTTAATTAAAAAGGCAAAGGTAATTCTTTGGAGCTGTTTACTTTACAGTGGATAAATGGAGTGGTCATACATCCCCCAGGTGGCGCCACAGGTTAGAACAGCTGTTGTGGAGATTAAAAATATCTTGGTAGTGTACATTGACTGATATAAGATATTAGTGTAAAATCCGGTGACAATGCAGACATAACGTTCTGATGTAATTATTGTGATCACGACTTAATGACATACGCGCTGGTGCGGGCATTAACACACATTACTGTCATGTGATAGCATGATATTGAATATACTGTATACAATATATAATATTCAAGAATGAACCTTTTACAAACTATTGTGATACTATTTTAGTGATTATTTAGCTATTACATATAATCAGTTACGGGAGGTGTGTAACAGACACAAAGGCATGATGTACGCCAGTGTACATAATGACATGGTGTAGGCCATTATACATAGTGACCTGATATACGCCATTGTACAATTGTGTACGCAATTGTACACAATGGCACGATGTACGCCATTGTACATAATGGCATGATGTACCCCAGTGTACACAATGGCATGATGTACGCCATTATATATGATGACATGATGTACGCAGTTGTTCTCCAGGTTTTGCCTCAATACTATAGCAATTGCATAAAGTGAATATACTATGTTAACAATATTATATTTTGTCTTAAAATATTTTTTCCTTTACCACTGGAAATTGTATAACATTTGTATTTCGATCATCAGACATAAAGTGAAAAAGGGGATTGCTCTCTGATACTGTCAATATGTTTTATGTCTTTATGTATTTGATGTAAAACCACTGTAATAAGGAATTGTACGGATGGGCGAACGGACATTTCACTTTCCCAAAATCTAGCTTAGCATTACCCATTATGCCACCGGTCTCTTTCCTTTTCCATCATCAAAGCCACCGCCAAGTACAACAGTCAGGTGTGTCAAACTTTCCAAAGCATTCCCAGGTCTGTATTATACACTTTGTATCTCAGACAACATCTTATAATATTTCAATAATCTGTGATCTACTATAGGCCTACACTGCAGCCTGCGATCAGGGAATACGTTATGATTTGTTAACAACAATTATGTGTATTGTAAAATTATAAAGATAGCAAGATATAGAACGAGATGATAACGTGTATATTTGTAAATATTCGTAGAATTATGCATTAGTTTCAACTTACAGCGTCAAGTATCATTTTGATGCAGTCGTATGAGAAACATAGCCGCTAGATGTCACCATTCATACAGAATAAATTCAACACCATTGTTATTTGACTGTTATCGTCAGATGACATTACTCGCGACAGGACCAGCATTTATTAGTACGAAGACGGTTTGGGTAAAGCCAATACATTCTAGTAGTAAACTTGTTGCATAACATAATTAAAAATTAAATGTCCTAAAATAAAAGGAAACGATCAAATTAAGTAGCATGCCTACTGGGTCTTCCCTACGACGTGAGCGTCATTATGACTACAAGTGCAGCTCGTTCGTATTATTTCTCGCTCTACGTAATTTATGGAGATGTAATCGATGTTGGACATTGCGGTTTACTTATTAAGGATTCTTTTACTAATGTTATTTCTCTGGCACTGAAGGTATTTTTTTACAATGGGTCGAAACTACCCACAATCGTTTCCATTATTTTCGTTGAGGCTTACCGAACATTTAATAATTTTGTAATAGTTTTGTTCGACCGTGTGTATGACTGACCAGGGCACTTTAAATTGTATGCCCTGGTGACCTTTTCAATCGAACGCCATCCCAATTTCAGTATCCAGCCACACTGCAATTAACGCGCAAAGATTATTCGTGCACAAATACCCACCATGGTCTATACGCTATAGCCAGGCACTCATTCATACAGCGCAATGAACTGTAGTAAAAACATGTTAAATGAGCATGCCAAGCGCCGCCGCAGGCGCCTATGTCTATGATAAGTGACTCCTTAAGCGCCATTGCGACAAGCCTAGAAACACAAAGTTCACTAACCACGCTGGTTGTTGTCGTTCTAAATGCACTGAAAGTCTTCCATTGCTGCCCCCTGCACTGAACAAAGATATTCCGGGTTAATCCCAAAAGATGTTCTATGATGTTAGACGTGTGTCCCGAGATGTTAGACGTGGGAGGAAGTGACGTTGTTTGACCGTGACGTCACTTCCCGTTTACTCGCTGTTTCTCCACGTTCCGCCGTGCGTCGCCACAGTTTGCCAATCCATGCGCCATTAACATTGCTGCACTAACGCACATTACACCAGTATTTTATTTCCCATAGCCAAGTTTACTACTAATCTGATTATTTTTGTCGTAAAAGGATGTTATGCAGTATAACATATATATATATATATATATATATATATATATATATATATATATATATATATATATACATATACACACTGTATATATATATTAATAAATATACATACATACATACATACATACATACATACATACATATATTTTTGTAACACGATGACAACCTATCGCAAGGCTGTATGTATGTATGTATGTATGTATGTATGTATGTATGTATGTATGTATGTATGTATGTATGTATGTATGTATGCAGTTTGCATGTATATATATATATATATATATATATATATATATATATATATATATAAATATATATATATATACTCATCACACGTACACTCGCAATCACGCATGCACGCACACTAACTGTGATTTTTTTAGGATACCTACGGCAGTCTTGACGAACTTACGGATGTTGTGACAACTTACGTTTCTTTCTGTGTTGACGCTTTTATGCTTGTGAAGAAGTGCACAGTGTTTCCAAACAACTACCTCGGCACGGCAACTGATGATTTGTTGAGGTGAAACAGCTGCTGCAGTGTTACATAATTACAAGAAATGCTTCCATACTGTTTAGGAACCTTCGCCTTTTTACGTTGATAGCAGAGTGGCTTAAACATTCTTTAACTGTTTGTTTTGGAACGTTAATCAGAAAGACAAGAATACTTTACAACGCATTGTAAACATCAGTAATTAGGTGGCCGGTGTGAAACCATCCACCCTCACTGCTCGGTTTGATGGGCAGGTAGCGCGAAAAGCCACTCGAATTATAAATGACAATAAATACATTGTAAATCACGAATGCATCATTCTGCCCTCGTCCTCACGGTTTAGAACTGTACAACCTTTCAGCGTCAAACACCTCACGTTTCACGTGAGAGAAATAAGAAATAACTCATTATGCCTATGTGCTGTATGTATCATTTGTGTTGCGTCGATCACAAGTACGACTATAATATTATATTTTTGGGTTTTAATTTTTAATTTTTATGATCATTAAAATGTATATGCTGTCATAATAATTATTATGCATTTATCTTATTTGTTTACTTCATTATGACTTTATGTATATGTTTAATTTTATAAACGCTGCAAACGAATTTCCCTTCAAGGGAAATAAAGTGTTATTGTGTTGTAGTGCACGTTCATTTTGGCACACACATGCGTGGACAATAACGCACGCACGCACACACGCTCGCACCCCTCCCCCCACCACACACACACACACATGGCCTCACGAACACACCGCTCGCAGACACGACGTTCTTCCGAAAGGACGATCTGCATACACAGAAGCAAAAACAAACTTCCACAATCTACATTTATTACATATGATGATGAATAGTGTGATGGCGATGCAGTGCAACATAATTTATCTAATGTGTCAATAAATCAATTCCATAATAAAAACTCAATAAAATACCGCGCAAATTGGCTTTTACAATAAACTGAAATACACAATTTAAAATTTAAATAGCTTAAAAGTTCAAATACACACTCCGGTCACGTGTACTGCTGTATAAATAGAACTGTCTTTACACTTATTTTTGGAAGGCGACCAGTGACGTATGGTCTCACGTTTGATGGAAGAGGCATCGATAGAGTGGCACTTCCTTAAACCGTCAACGACCTCAAGACGATGACAAGTCAGTGGTTGGTCAAAATCCGAGGCACCATTAGGCGTCTTAAAAAAGAAGATGGATGATCTAGCGATTCAAGTGGCCACCACGTCAAAGAACCGATGGTCAGGATGCAACGAAATAGGTTCCTCTATCAGTAGGAATGATACCACCGAAGGCGTTGTGCGCTAACTAACCAACCAATCAATTGATTAGACAATTAAACAGTTATTAACCAATCAATCGAGATAAACAATGTATGGAGTGCACAAGCAATGTACGAAAACGGAGAGCATTTCCAATTATATGATATGTGAAATGAAGTATATATTTACATGGTTATGAAACCCGTTATCCCACTAAGAACATCTAAAGCTCTACTGGAAGATGAAGAATAATAACGTTTCTTCTAAGACAATTGCAGAACCACTTTGTAAGAAATTATTAGATTATTCACACAAATGTTAACCCTTTAATGGTTGAGCTATTATTTTGAATTAAATTTTGCCTGATAATATAACGCTAGTTACTACAATGAAGCGGTGAGACGATGTCGAGAAGGTCTCCCAGGAAGGCTTGTATCCCCAAAGAAGTCCTGGCAAACGGAAGAAAATCAACACAATTTCTCACACTCCCATGAGAGACGAATTGCGAGAACAAAGAGTGACCACATAAGTGAAGACAATCGCTGTCATCCAGCTTTCAAAGAAAGGGTACTTCAAAGAGTACAAGTCCTTTCACACAATAAGCCTAACCAGTCATCTCAGCAGGATCATGCTCAGATAAATAATCAACCAGTTGAAACCAATGGCTGAAGAAAGCGCAGGTTTCAAAGCGGGGAAAAGCACATTCGAGCATAATTTCAACATCAGTGTCTTCACAGAGAACACGAGTAGGATCTTTGTCAAAACTGCATGAACTTCAAGATAGCTCTTGCCAAAGTCTGGCATGATGGACTATAGCAGATCCTCAGAGGAAGGACTGGTTAAAAGTATAGAAACACTATGCATAGGTGCCAGCTGTGACGCCAGATCGACGAATGCATTAGAATAACTGTGGGAGTCCGACAAAGATGCAGGTTCATCCCAGTTATCTTTAACATATTCATGGATAATTTCGATACCATGCACAACCACCATGTCCATTGGCATCATGTCCGTCTCTAAACAAGGCAATGCAGACAACATCATGAAAGGCGCAAATACAGAAGTCAACAGCTTGTAGCAACCTTGTATAAGGGTGACAACTGCAATACGCCCATTTGAATCAGGAACGCTTCAGCAACAACAGCCACTGCAAGATTGGAGAGGATGTGGAAAGGTAGAGACATATTCTTCACACCAAAATACAGCTTGTTCAGATTAATTGTACTATATATTTTTCAATGCGGTTACGAGACGTGGATACTTCTTGCTGATGTTGACAAGAAATGGGAGCTGGTCTACATCTCCTACATTGAACGTGAAACCGTCGAGTATGTTCGGAACAAAGTCGTATCGCCGGAGGAACGAAAGGAGCCTCTGTTGGCAACTGTCAAGAGAAGCGAACTGTTTCAACACGTTGAATGACGATTCTTCATAGTACATAGTGGTGAGCAAACGCCAACTTTGGTCTTCAGATGAAGAGCTGGATTGATACTGTCATGGCATGGACGGCGCTCCCTGAGTATGAGCTCCTTGACACAGCCACTGACAGGCAGGCGGGAGTGGCTGAACACCGCAGCTGCAGCATCACATATTGTAACCGACTTTATTGTAACCAACTGTGGACTTTCTATCATTTAGATTGCTGATTTTGCTTAATGTCTCCATGTTGCTGTGTAATCAAGGATCAGAACCATCCCAACATAACCTGTGGTTTGTATTATTAACAATGTCACTGTGATGTGATACCCCGCTTGCCTGTGTTGCCTTGGAGCAGTTCTCCGCAGTTCTGACTTGTCTCTGACGCTTCAGCCCACTAAGCCGCGTAGACGAGTACTTAACAAAAGACAGTGACGGGATATAAAAAATGCACCCGTGACGATACTGAATGCCCTTAAAAGAAACCGAACCAGCATCAGCTGGAGCTGGAGAAATTTCTTCTGTCGCTATGTTGGATCTCTCTTGAACATGGGATTCTGTTTTTGTTCTGTGTTCCCGCATTAGCAATTGGGTGGAACACAACATGCTTGCCGACAATAAGGAGTGATGGCATTGCACTGTGGATAAATGTGTCACAGAAAAGCTAATGAGATACGTTAACATTTTTGCCCATGTGGTACATGTGATATTTTAAATGTTTGCCCGTGTGGTACATGTGATGTGTTAAAATGTTTGCCCATGTGGTACATGTGATATGTTAAAATGTTTGCCCATGTGGTACATGTGATGTGTTAAAATGTTTGCCCATGGGTACATATGATACGTTAAAATGTTTGCCCATGTGGTACATGTGATACGTTAAAATGTTTGCCCATGTGGTACATGTGATACATTAACATGTTTGCCCATGTGGTACATGTGATACGTTAAAATGTTTGCCCATGTGATACTTTAAAATGTGTGCTCATGTGGCACATGTGATACGTTAAAATATTTGCCCATGTGGTACTTTAAAATGTTTGCCCATGTGGTAAATGTAATACGTTAACATGTTAGTCCATGAAGTACGTGTAATACGTTAATATGTTTGACCGCGTGGTAGGCAGCTGGCCAATACGGTATATTACTGTTATTTAATTTTAGACGGTTTTCTTAGACTTTGCAGCTGTTTAAGCTGCCGACAAAAAGTAATTGGAACATAATCCTTTTGAGACCGCAGCAGACCTGCGGGGTCAGAATTGACTGTAATTGTCGACTTACGTTAGTTCTGTGCCTACCTCGCCAGGCACGGCAGGTGGCTGGCTGCTGGGATTTGTGTAACCACCAACGCAATGGAATATTGACTTATCTATTATAAGTAATGTATAATACATTAATTAATAAAATAAGTTGTTTATATATTAATAAGACAATAAGCAAAATACAAGGCATTTGTTATGATTGCACAGTTCGTCTGAGCATCCTAATTTTTATTTAATCAATGTAACGCATTGCTATTTTAACTTCTAATGATCTGTTTGAATTATGCTTAATTTTCATTTGATTAAAAACCATCTGACTACATAATATAATATATTATAACGAAACAAACACTGATGTATATCTACGACACAACACAACAGTAACGTAACCCAGTAGTTTCTGACGATTTGTTTCGGCAGGTGTTCCTAAATGGTACATGTTCCAGTTACAATGTGTCGCCAACTATGCACATCTCCCCGCTCACGGACACATGCAGGCCACCTGCTAGTGTTGCCGCTACCGCTGCTACCTCGCTGCTGAAGAAACGGTTTAATGGGCTTTCAACGGTCGTCTGTTGTCTCGTAATTGGCCGAAGTTGTCCGACGATATGGGACTTAGAAGACAGCCAATTGTCTCAGTGGATGTCAGCCGCAGACAGAGGCGATGATGGAACGCCGCCATTGAACAGCAATCACCGAGTGACATTTGAAAAAGCTGACAATTTGCCAGACGAACCAGGGGAAGCCGCCGCCTGCGAGTGCGCGCAGCTGAAGTCTTCGTGGCAGGTGGCGGCGCTGACGTTGTTTTTGAAGAGGCAGCGTTCTACAAGATATTACGATACGACACAGGGCGACGTATCGTAATCACACGCACACACACGTCCCGGCACGCACGCACGGGTACATGTGTCTACGTCCAAATGGGATCAGAAAGGATATTATCCTATGAATAAAAAATAACACGTATACGTAAAAAAAATGCATGTACGTAAATACGTGTGTACGTAAGCACGACGCACGCGCGCACGCACGCACGCATATATATATTATATATATATTATATATATATATATATATATATATATATATATATATATATATAGTATATGGTGTAGATAGGTGAATAAATAACTAAATAACTAAAACAAGATCCACGGTCAATTACGAATAATTCGTAAATGAGAAATGTGTTAGTGCCGAAAACGGTAGTGGCTACTTGCTAACCAGTCACGTACAAATGCCCATTTTTGGTTGCACTTATGTGGAATAAGGTTTAGGGTTTGGGTTAGGTTTTGAATTAGTGTCAGTGTTAGGGGAGGGTTTAGGTCTGGGTTATGGCTAAGGTTAGTTTAAAGGTACTTTTAACAAGACTGACATTAGGTGTTTTACATGCATTTGTACGTGAGTGGCTACCAAGAAGCGCCCTTCGCCGAAAATAGATTCCACAGTCATCAAAAGTTTTTAACGCGTTCGGTCATACATGGGATCATGGTGCACACGTCCATTTCGAGGGGAATGCAGTAGATGGCGCAGTTTGTGGTTAGGTTGTTATACGCTCGTAAACAGAATCCTGCACTGGTCTACCTCTGGTCTGTCAACGCTGCCAGTCTCGCAGTGGCGACGACATCGTCGTAACTCATTTCGCGAAATATTGTTCAAAAGGATCATCTTTGGACACGTTCAAGCTGCCTGGTGTGGTGGTTGGTTAAGTTCATATGCCAAATATGTCAGGCATACTATAACTCAACGACGGGTCAGATTAGAGTTGTTTATATATTTACGGGTTGATGAGTGTAAGTTCCTGCTCGTTTGAGCAGGATTATGAAGGTTAAGTCTTTGCGATGTAGGTGTGGGAATATTTTAGGCCAGTTTTCACTATACGTACAGTGGTAAATAATGCACGTGAGCCCTGTTACTAAAATAAGTATATTGTTGTACTTATAGTGTGTTCGCCTTTTACCACGCCATTCCGATTAACACGATTCCAAGCACATTTTTACAGCTTCGCCTGCGATCGAACAGTAAAGTTTCACAGATTGCTCCAAATCGTTGACACTGCCAACATTTGCTTTTGCACTGATATTAATTTCCTTTTGTCACTTTTTATTCTAACCCACGAATCCGACCTCCACGCCTGCCAGGTAGCGTTATCATACTGCGGACGTAGGATCAATAGCAAGTCAACTGCGACTCTACGTATACACTACGCTGTACGTATATGCTATGCTATAAGTATAATATACTACGCCCCTGTTTTATCTTGATGCCCCTGTTTTACCTGTTTCGCTGACACTGACCGCGCTGTAAGAACAGTAATGCACGGATTTTACGTGGGACTCGTTTCAAAACAGTGATTTTAATTGTTGCACGAATAGTGCGCTTACATAAATATGAATTTCTGTCCATTTTCAAGGGACCTTGTGCACTATGACGTCATTATCTGGGGAAGTCCTTCCGGCGCAATGCATTGTGCATTTTGTACTCGTCAAAAGTTTGTTGTGCCGCCATTATCCCGTGTTAAAAGGCCTATGTTTTTCGGGTGTCTCGCAATATCTGGCTATATCACAAACTGGCTACCTAACAAGAAAATGTAGTTAAAAAGACTTCACGGCATATAATCAAAGTGTGTGAATCCGTCATCAAAGAGCGCCGCAACTTGTTATATTACTGGTTATGCCATTCTATTTGACAGCAAGATTCTCGTTGAAGTCAACTTGTGAAGTCACGCGTATGCCGCCAGGTTTGACAGCGCCTTCATCTTCGACTTTTTTGTGCAGCTGCGTTTTCCATATGTCTTAGTTGTTATAATTATATGATTAACTTGATGTGTAGAACCTTATTGTATAGAAATGTATCGCTTGAGGCAATTTTCTAAAGTAAAGCATAATTGTAGTATTATGTTCCAAAGCTTAGGCTAAGCCTAAGGCTAAGCCTACCTAAACAAAACTCAAAAGGCCCACAGTCGTAATTATGGCGTAAAGCCAACACTGGCAACAGCTTCAAAAATAAAATCATGATGTCATGATAAGTATGGCCCATGTGAAATTATCTGTGTAGATTTTTTTTTAATGAATTATTGAATCAAGGTGTTGCTAAGTATAATATTGATTTCACTGTTATGTAGCATCATAATGACACAACTAAGAAATCTTCTGCCAGGTAAAAAATTCGTGTCATTTAAAATTATTCAAGGGCAGATAACACGCACGGTATTTTTGACATAGTCATAGGCGTTTCGAGATTTAGAATTTGTCATATATATATATATATATATATATATATATATATATATATATATATATGCTGTAAATTGAGCAAAATAAACAAAATGATAAATATTTCAGTTATCTGTCCACATCTTGACAGAATGTCATCACTGGGAAAACAATTGACATTTTGGTACAAAGATAACTGAGGAATATGTAAATGGTCATGCCAGAATTTGCTTAGCAAAAGTAATACTATGTAAACATTTCAGGTATGTGTGTGTACGTAAGGTCACTTCTCCTGCATTTTACAACTGGACAGACACTCTTTCAGATATCCCACAGAAATTTAACTATACACACATGTATGAATATCTGATGAAGAGAGAAGTGATTGTTTTATCAACAGATGGAGTCATTATCGATAATGTCATGTTGCAAGTGGCAGAAAAACCACTGCAGAGTGTCTTTGTATGGCAGGGCGTGCAGCCAAATGCAACCATGTAGGAGCAATCTTGTTTGCCCTAGTCGAGTTCTGGGAATATCAGATGAAGACTAGCTGCACAGGACAACATCAGCACTGGCATCTGCCCTCTAGAATAAGCAAAAAGAGGACAAAGCCCCAGATAATTGGTGAGATAATGTGAAAGTATACTATCCATAATAATTATAGTGATCATGGTTTTTCTAGGTTTCTAAGATACTGAATGAAAATATACTACAAGGATTAATGAATATATTTATTTGATTGTGTGTAGTTAAATTTCTGCGGGATATCTGAAAGAGTGTCTGTCCAGTTGTAAAATGCCGGAGAAGTAACCTTACGTATTCTGTTATCCACATAACTTTGCACAAAGTCATAAGCCAAAGTCCGAATCAACGATGTATTTAGAAAAGCTATTGGTCATGAGACATTTTACTCTGAAACATCCATACAGCTAAAGTCACATTAACAGAATGCATTTGTAAACTTATAGGTATAATGTATGCAAAAGTATTGTAAGTGTAAGTAACTGCAACAGAAAAGGTTAGAGTCACTGACTCACTGTATTGATTAGTATACAGCCCTGAATAAAATTGTGGGAGGATTAATTGCATAAAAAGGTGAATATGAAGCGTTGTGAGTGTAATGACTACAAACTCCCATTTGAACTTGAAGTACTGCTTTACAAGATATTTTCTTTAGTTACCTTTTCACGAGACATACTTTTGATTCAGATATAGAGGCAGACAACCCACGTGTGCATAGCCACCTATGCAGGTCGTCCGGAAGATTATCCTCCACATTTCGCACCTTTTACATCTTTTTAACTAAACTGTCCATCTGTCATATTCTGTAAAAAATGTGGTAGAACACACATACCTGAAATGTTTACATAGTTTTACTTTTGCTAACAACATTCTGGCATGACCATTTACATATTCCTCAGTTATCTTTGTACCAAACTGTCAATTGTTTTCCCAGTGTCAGTGATGACATTCTGTCAAGATGTGGACAGATACCTGAAATATTTATCAATTTATTTATTTTGTTACAACAGATATATATATATATATATATATATATATATATATATAATTCATTATCATAAACCAAACAGTACCTACAATACAAGATATTAAAATGACAAATTATAAATCTCGAAACGCCTATAACAATGTCAAAAATACCGTGCGTGTTATCTGCCCTTGAATAATTTTAAATGACACGGATTTTTGACCTGGCAGAAGATTTCCTAGTTGTGTCATTATGGTGCTACATAACATAACAGTGAAATCAATATTATACTAAGCAACACCTTGATTCAGTAATTCATAACAATTAAATCTACACAGATAATTTCACATGGGCCATATTTATCATCATATCTTGATTTTATTTTTGAAGCTGTTGCCAGTGTTGGTTTTACGCCATAATTACGACTGTGGGCCTTTTGAGTTTTGTTTAGGTAGGCTTAGCCTAAGCTTTGGAACATAATACTACAATTATACTTTAGAAAATTGCCTCAAGCGATTCATTTCTATACAATAAGGTTCTACACATCAAGTTAATCATATAATTACAACAACGAAGACATGGAAAACGCAGCTGCACAAAAAAGTCGAAGATGAAACAAATCCTGGAATTATGCACAGAAATAGATCACAACTTCACAGAAACAGACATCATGCACATGGAAATCCATAGACTTGGAAAATTAAGCGAAGATACAAGCAATCCCAGACCAGTTCAGATCAAATTTCCAAACAGTGACAATAAACGTTCTATCCTGAGAAATGTCCACCGACTGAAAAACAATGAAAAATTTTGAAACATAAAAATAGACCATGACAGAACAAAACAAGAAAGAGAGGAATCAAAAAAACTATTTGAAGAAGCAAAGAGACAGGAAGCAGCTGATCAGTCGGGGGAATACATATACAGAGTCAGGGGTCCACCATGGGAAAGAAAAATAAGAAAGATAAGGAAAACACAATAAACACTAGACACCCGCAAAAAATGCAGACAGAAAGGTAAACACAATAAATGAAAATTCTGAAATGAACAATATCCTGTGTTTCTATACAAATGCAGATCAACTAAGAAATAAATTGAATCAATTTGAAAGAAGAATTGAAGAATGAAAACCCCACATAATTGCTATAAACGAGGTAAAACCCAAAATGCAATGTAACAATCCCAGAATTTTCCATAAAAGGATATACCATGTTCACCAAAAACATTGAATCTAGTGAAGGTAGAGGTAGCATAATTTATACAATTAATACCCTACAGGCAGAACAAATAAATATTCTCACAACGTTTAAAGAATGCTTATTTATAGATGTCAAACTTAAAAACAAAACAAAACAAAACTACTATTTGGATGTTTGTATAGAAGTGATGGGGGGGGGGGGGGGGACAGAGGAAAATAACACTGAACTCCTAAATATGATTGGGTCAGTGTCCAAACTTAAATATACACATATTGTACTCACAGGTGATTACAATCTACCAGATATAAACTGGGATCTTTGGACAACCAAATCAGAAAACCCAAATAATATACCTTTTAAATTCATCGAATGTCTCGGGGACAACTTTATGTTCCAACATGTTAAAAAACCAACTAGAGGAAGAGGGATAAATAAGTCAAATCTCTTAGATTTAATCTTATCAAATGAGGAAGACAATATAGATGAAATTAAATACTTTAGCCCTTTGGGTAAAAGTGATCACAGTGTCATCAGATTTAACATTCTCTGCAATGTCGCCATAAACAATTATACAAAAAAGAGAAAGCTTTTCAACATGGCTAATTATGATGAAATGAGGACCGACCTCGCACACATAAACTGGGAAGATGAATTCAGACTTTGTAAGGACAATGTAAATGATCAATGGGAGATCCTTAAAACAATATTACATACATTAGAGGATAAATATGTACCTCAAAAGGAAGTCACAAGTAATAGAAAGGGAAACTTCCCTTTAAACGCTAACACCAGAAAGCTAATCAGACGTAAACATAGACTATGGACAAGATATATGGAGACCAGGGATGGGACAAAGTATCTAGAATACTGCAAAAGTAGAAATAAACTCAGAGCATTAACAAGAAAGCTCCGAAAGGAGTTTGAATGAAACTTAGCAAACCAGACAAAGAAAAACCCAAAAGTATTCTGGCGATACTACAAATCCAAAACTACAATCAAACAAGGAATCGGTGAATTAAACACAGATTACACAGATTCAAAATCACAAACAACAACAAAAGATGAAGAAAAAGCAAATATATTTGCAGACTACTTCTCTAGTGTCTTTACTACAGAACAGCCAGGGTATATTCCAACTATGCCCACAGTTAACAACAAAACAGAAATGGATAAATTAACTATAACTGAAAACACTATATTATCAATTTTAAAAGAACTTAACATTAGTAAATCACCTGGTCCTGACGAAATAAGCACTAGGCTACTAATGGAGCTGTCAGATGTAATTTGTCACCCTCTGTGTAAAATATTTGAAACATCGATAAAAACATCTTGTATTCCTGATGATTGGAAGGATGCAAAGATATCAGCAATCTACAAAAATGGAAATAAAAAATTAGCCAGTAATTACCGTCCAATAAGTCTAACAAGCATAGTCTGCAAATGTATGGAAAAAATAGTCAGAAATCACATTACCAGTTATATGAAAGAAAATGGTCTTTTCAGTCCAAAACAGTAAGGCTTTATTTCTGGCAGTTCTACAGTCTTACAACTAATAACAAGACTAGATACATGGACCTATGAAATAGACAGAGGACACCACACAGATGTTATATACATGGACTTTAAAAAGGCCTTCGACACTGTACAGTCTAAATATTAGTAAAGAAATAGTAAACTGGATAGAGGCTTTCATCTCAAACAGAAGACAAAAGGTGGCAGTAAATGGAAAAGAGTCGAATTGGCATGATGTAACATCTGGAATACCGCAGGGAACAGTCCTAGGACCTTTACTCTTTGTTTTATACATAAACGACTTACCAGACCTTACTCAATCTGACACATTTCTATTTGCTGATGATATTAAAATATTTAGATCCATAATAAATACCAATGACCAAGATATACTACAACAGGACATAACCACCATAGAAAAATGGAGTCATGATTGGATGCTTACACTACACCCAGATAAATGTACACATATGGAAATTGGAAAAAATAATGTAGGTGAACATCAATACTACACAACAATGAACAATGTCACAAAAACAATAGACACACATGATAAACAAAAAGACCTAGGGGTAACCTTTGACTCAAAACTCACATTTGATCAACATATAAGCCAAGTGGTAAACAAGGCAACTAAAATGACCAAAATAATTAGAAGAACCTTCCAATTTCTAGATAAACATACTTTTTGCCACTCTACAAAACAATGGTTAGATCACACCTAGACTATGCTATGGCAGTATGGCACCCATATAAAATAAAACACAAAATTGCCTTAGAAAATATTCAGAGAAGAGCCACTAAAGAATTACCAGGTATGAGGGACCTATCATATAGAAAAACTCAAATTGCTTAAACTACCTACATTAGCATATCGAAGATTAAGAGGAGACATGATAGAAGTCTATAGAATAATACACAACATTTATGACCACGAATCTGTACCACATCTGTTGAAAAACAATGAGATATCACAAAGAACAGGAAACAGAGGACATTCTCTAAAACTATTCACACAAAGAGCCAAACTAAACTTAAGAAAAAATGTATTTCCAATTCGAATTACCGAACCATGGAATAGTCTCCCTGACATAGTGGTAACAGCAAAATCTCTAAATTCATTTAAAACACGACTAGACAAATTTTGGTATAACCAGGATATTTTATATGACTTCGAAGCACCGTTAAGAATTACTAACAATAGAACCGGAACACGTGATTTAATATTAATAGATAATGAAAATGAAGAGCTGATCATAGAGGAACACAGAATCCTGCGATCAGAACCGTCCTAAGGTATCCTAAGGTATCCTAAGGCTAAGCCAAGGTAAGGTAGGTAAGGTATGAAGGCGCTGTCAAACTTGGCGGCATACGCGTGACTTCACAAGTTGACTTCAACGAGAATCTTGCTGTCAAATAGTATGGCATAACCAGTAAATATAATAAGTTGCGGCGCTCTTTGATGACGGATTCACACACTTTGATTATATGCCGTGAAGTCTTTTTCACTACATTTTCTTGTTAGGTAGCCAGTTTGTGATATAGCCAGATCTTGCGAGACACCCGAAAAACACAGGCCTTTTAACACGGGATAATGGCGGCACAACAACATTTTGACGAGTACAAAATATCCACAATGCATTGCGGAGGGAACTCCGTCGCTATAGTGCACAAGGTCCATTGTTTCCGCGCTCCGGAACATGGCACACGATAATCCAACGTATTGCATCATTTGTGACGCGATACGTATTGCATCATTTGTAACGCGATACGTATTGCATCGTTTGTGACGCAATACGTATTGCATCACGTATCGTTCCGTTTCTGTGCTTATGTTATGCAATTTATGCTTCATGCTACGTGACGAGTGTTCCGCTTGAAACAAACACAACGTGTGACATCACGTGTTACGTAACAGAAGTTCTGTACTAAATGTTACGTGACAGAAACAGTGCTCTATATTTGGCAACTGAACAGGTCAGATAAATCCAGAGTGCTTTAATTCGATATGGACGTGCGCATCGGAAAGGTTAAATGTTAGCGGCATATGTTAGCTCCGTAAATGTGAATCAGTTGCTATCTCCCTCATCTCTGTTCATAATTGGCCAAAAAGAATGAACAGACATTTCTATTCTTTTTGGTTGGGCTTCCCTTTCTTATCCAGATGTTCTCCTTAATTCAGCGTGTGTCTGTCCGTTTCTTTGTCCGCCACCACGGCACTCTCCAAGTCTCTCCTAGTTGGTCCTGGCAGCATGATCTGCTAACGGCGACCTCTGTCTTCTACTGGTGCTGGTCCTTTTCTTTCCTCGTGTGAAACATCTGGTTGTGTTCGTCTCAGCGTCAGTCTTTTATGTTCTTCAAATGTTGTGTCACATGTTCTCCCCGTTTTTCTAATATAGATGTTTTTTGTGCAGCTCTAACTGTAGATTCCGTTTTCACAATTCCTTACACGAAGGTACGATTTAATATGATTTAAAGCCATTTCAACTAAAATTATATATATATATATATATATATATATATATATACATATATATATATATATATATATATATATATATATATATATATATATATATATATACCACACGAAATACAACAAAAACTCAAATACTGACGAATGTGAAAACCAGGGTCTGATGATGAACAAGTCGAAGACAAAGGACAAAGATGATAATGGAAAACGCCAGACCAATATATATCCACAACACTCAGATCGAGAACGTTGAAAGCTACGTCACCTGGGATAGAGACACAGCACCAGAGACAACATCCAAGAATAGGAGATTCAAACAAGAATCACGACTGGATGGATAGCATTCGCCTAGCACGGCGACATCTTCAAGGGTCACACTAGAGCATGCTTGAAGAGACAAGTCTGCAACTCATGCGTACTTCCAGCAATGGCATACGGAGCGGAAACATGGGCACTCACCACCCAAGCAAAGAACAACTAACCGACGCGCAAACAAAAGTGAAAAAGAGTATCTTAAACGTCACATACCTGGACAGAAAAACAAACATCTGGGTAAGAGAAAAGACAAAGGTCACAGACGTGATACAACTACTCTGAAGACGGAAGTGGACATGACCAGGAAACGTCAGCAGAATACGAGATAACCGATAGACACGGCGTGTCATCACCTGGAAACCTTACTAAAGGAAACGACCTAGAAGAAGACCGGCGAGACGTTGGAGAGACGAACTAGTGACTACAGGAAGGGTACCATCTGATAGGCAGATGGGAAAAGCAGCATGCTGAGACCTTCGCCCAACCATGGGACACTATGGCTGCACAATTGTCGCAACATTTCATATAGTTTTATGCCTACGTCTTGGCCCTAAATAGCGCAGTGTGCATAAATGTGGCGTAGGCCCTATTCGTGGACACGTCCCATTGGGGTTAGGCTTTGTGATAAGATGCTTTGCGTATATAACCAGTAGGGGCACTACACGATCATACCGACCGGCGGACGGTGACAAAGGCTGCTCGACTTTTGGCCTTCCTCTCCGGGACACCAAGATGTCTATAATATATACATACTCGCTAGTGACCTTCACTGCGTTAGGAACCTACTACCACACAAACATATCAGACGGCAGTCAGTATTTACAGCGTTACCGGGCGGGTTTATTGCGTTTCATGATTTGTCTTTTGGCATAAGTGTAAGCAGACGCCACTGAACTGGAACGGTTAACCATGTTCCTGTCAATGGCGAAGACCCCGTTAAATACACCCCTTGTTAATATATAATTTAAAGGTGTCCACAGGCAGGTTTACTACGTACCATGAATTCTCTGTTGGCATAAACAACACGAAACGCTAGTGAACTGGAACGGTTAACCATGTTCCCCTCAATTACGAATACCCCATTACATCCGCTCCCTGGTTAATATATAATTTAACGTTTCGTGACACGTCCACGTTATTGACATGTAACTTTATCCCTCACCGTTGTCCTCCGCGGGGGGTGACAGTTGATTATTTTGTTACGTTATTTCGAATGTAAAATCAAAATGTTGCTCGATTTCATACTGCCGTGATTAAAATGCGACTGCCAAATAATGGCGTTACACGCTGGAAATTGGCTGTACACCGATACGCCCCCGGGACCACGAATTCGCTGGCATGCAACCGTCCCGCGTTGGCGCGACCGAAGACGCGCCGGCCACCATGTGCGCCGGTGTCACGGAAATAATTGCCTCTGCCAACTAGCGGCTGATGCTTACTGGCTGACGGGTGCAGTTCTCTCATTACTCCTGCTCCAGTGCGAGGTGCGTGTTACGTTTAACTTCTACGTTCCTACTGCACACAACGGCCAATTTGTGTGAAAAGTCGGCGGATCAACTAGAAATGGCTGCGTCAATTATACATCTCGTCGCAATGAAGTCATTGGCGTGATCGCGCCGTTGACGGTGTGAGTGTTGCTAGCGGGGAAGGAAGAGTTCTACAGCGACTCGTGGGTGATCGACAGTCGGGATGAAGCTGGCCGTGCTGGTCCTGGTCGGTGTAGTCGCGTGCGGCTCCGTCCCACTGGTCGCAGGTACGTGTGTTATGATTAAAAGGTGTACTGTTTGTTATCTTGCGTCTAGTTGATGCTAATAGTAGCAAATACGGGTTCGTTTTAAAGGATCGTAGTCGCCTTTAACTTGCATTGCTTCAATACGTAGGTATTCCTCAAGTCAACCTCCTCCGAATATCGCGTCGAAATTACCATGTTTGCGGATGAGTAATTATAAATGATGCTGAACAGTGGTAAAAGAAAATAGCGGGGTATATGTCCTAAATCGTTAAACGGAATGCACGCAGGCAACCATGCCACAAGAACATGTGATTCTTCTAAATGAAGCGCCCGCAAACGTTCACTTTTAGTAAAGCATGCCCGGTTCATTGCTTGACACATGGCTTCCTGTGGTGTTTTTGATACCCATATGAAGGATCTACCCTTCGCAACCTCTCTTGATGTCGGTGCTTACGTGCCAAATCATGCGGAACACGAGTTTTCAATTAGCCGTGACGACAAGACATCCGATATTGCAATAACTTGCAAACCGCAGACCGAAGACCGTTTGAAGCCGGGCAGGAATCATGGCTCTCTGCCCGGCAGCAGGTATCTGTTGCTGCAACGCGGACATCCTCGCGAGTGAATTCATTCAGTAAATAATTAAACCAATGCGTTTAGTAAATAATGCAGGTCCTTTGATAGCACGCGAGGTTTAATTTACGTCGGACGAGAACACAAAGCAAATCCGACGAGTGATGACAATGCACGGATTGAGAATCGATGCGCAACAGTATATGAGATACTCGGGCCGTTTGACCTTTATCAGTGCAATTAACAGGAGTGGCCAAAGGATCAA
Source organism: Oasisia sp. SBJ-2009 (assembly GCA_964017155.1). Taxonomy (NCBI): domain Eukaryota; kingdom Metazoa; phylum Annelida; class Polychaeta; order Sabellida; family Siboglinidae; genus Oasisia; species Oasisia sp. SBJ-2009. The sequence continues at coordinate 13,367,983 of OZ024854.1, forward strand.
GTCGATTGTCGTGATCTAATTAAAGGTTAAATAGAAAACATGTAAATTGTTGTTACTTAAAGGTGCGCTGTGTGGTCGTTGTTACCGTGGAATGGTGCTCTACATATATGATAAAGTAAATGTTATCGTATATTTAAACATGCACTGTCACTGCTCGGATCTGTTCTAATGAAGCACAGTGTGCAATCAATGTATTAGGTTGGCTAACTTACAGATAGTGTGAATGTATCTCCTCTCATATGCCGAAGTTCACGCGCCTCTTTGTGTGAATTCTTCCTTCTTTGACTGAGTGGTCGCTTTACAGCGATGTCACAACAGGCGAGAGTTAATTAAGTACTAAGCCACTCAAGGCACCAAACGCTCACCAAACTTCACTTTGAAGAAACCGACACATATCCTCGAGGCACGGTTCTAATGGCAGTGGAACGCCTCCTGTAAGATTACCCTAACCATCAAAACAAGAGGACGGCAAGATGACCTTAAGAAAACAAACAGTAAAGGAAATGATGTCGTCTTCTTATGGAGCTGCGGTGCCCAGCGGCTTTGGAAAGATTTCGTTTCTCACCTGACTCGCTCTCTGGCTACCTGAGCACATGACGACGATGATGACGACGAAAATGATCAACGGCTTCAGTTATAAAACCAAACTGTTGCGGCGGTGATGTATTGGCATATTGGTCCATGCATGAAATGAAATCAGGTCAAATCTGATTAATTTCGACACCACATATCTCTTCAAAACAGACTCAAAATAGCAGTAGTACTACTGTATTTATGATTTCTCATGAAAATTAGAATTCTCAAGAGACGGTAACATCTGGGCTGGCAATGCAGAAACGACGATTATACTCAAATACCGTAAGGATATGAGTCGACACACAGTAATTAGTAGAACAGTCAATTCTAGTTTACACCCTCCGTTGATCGACAGACCGTACTTTTAAATTGGCGGCAACTGGTGAAATTATCACCACTCAATTGTCTCTAGGTAGGGGACATTGCTTGAAGCATAAATAGCTTTCGACTGGCATTTCTCGTACAAATCTCCTTTGCATTAATGATCACCGTGCCCTTCCCGATTCAAGAGAGTTGATGGCCAATTATAAAACAAAACTTCTACAACTAGCTGTGTCCAATGAAAACCATTTGTATTCCAACAAAATAGGTTTGGTAATTTATTGAAATTTATTTCTAGACAAAATAAATCGCGTTATCGGTTGGCGGATATCTAGCAGTCTTGTACTGACGACATTTTGGGACAAGCAATTATAAACAAATTGCTGCTGACAAACGCGGGGTAAAATAAAGTTACAATAAAAACGAAAATATTTACAGTCTTCCAGCACATCCGATCAACGCCACTGAACCTTTCTGAGAATGCGTCAGTCGTGATACTTGCTTATTAGGGTTTGTTGACTTCCGCCCGCCAGTGGAGCGACAAACGAATGACAACAATCATCACCACTTCAGCGTTTGAATGTAACCTAGTTCACATAATCACTCAATTTAGCCACGTGCAGATACTAATAATTTCCTGACTCGAACACAACTCAATAGGGGTATCATCAGTGGAATTGATGACATCTCAGTTTGTCCAGCGAGAAAGGTAAATCACTTGTGACAACAATAGTATATGCATCAGAGGCTAGTATTAGTCCAAGGACGGGAATGAACATAGAACGTGTCGACTGAACCTGGAAACCAAGGAGGAGATGCACTTTGACTATAAGTTAACGCACTCGTAAATGGATTATCGCGATTTATTCATTAACTTATAATAAATTAGAACTTGTGAGCTAAATCAAAGACGCTGTTATGCCTAACAATGTTGTTGGTGATGGTGAAACGATAAGTTAATAATACCACCAGGAGTCACTAGCTACGACGTCCGGTTCCGAGGGAATAATTGCATCGGTATCACTGGCTTAGAGCCACATGCGACCGTCGAGCTGCCTGGACGGGTCCGTTGCAAGCGGTACTGTGGAACATCTGCGATCCCTGGTTGCGATTATTGGTTGACGGTACAGCTGCGAAAAACTGTAGCGGAGCAACTGTAGCTAAACGTAAATTGGTTGCTCTTTTGATGATGAAATCGTTTAGAAACGATTGTATTTCACTTCAAGACATCTTTAAAGGTTGCTTTACTGTCGATACTCCGTCGTTACTGCCTCGCTCGCATGTGACGTCACCGCAGACACGTTTACTGTGGTCAAACATAGCGCGGGGTTGTCATTCAGTTACTGTAGTAGATCATTAATTATAGATTTTGCGTTTATTATGAATTTCGTCGTAAGATTTGACAAACACAAAATAATATAATTATTATTATTGAAATTCCGCGTTATGATAATATTTAACATACAGACGAGAAAATCGGTATGATTAGTTGTGGTCGATAACTGTTTACTATGGACACTTGGTTCACAACACACATTTAATTACATTATTGAAATTCATATTGCGATTACGTCTGCGCAATTATATTTCTTCGTCAACATCACCATCTACTATTTACAATATGTCATGCTATTTGTAATAAAACTTCAATACAGTATTTTATTTTCTATTTAACCAATTTTAATTATTTGTGACTGGTAACTAGGCAGTTCCTAAAACGTCATGCACATGCAAGCACGAACAAAAATATCATGACATATTGTTGCAATAAGTGAGACGGTGCATAAAAATCTAATTAACGAGAGTATCTATGACGGGTCATTGTGACGTTAATAAAGATACGAATCCAAAGTGGATTGCATGCTCAAGCGTCATTTGCAACACTGTTGAATAGCGTTGCCAATTATCAGTGATATCAAGTAAAAATTAATTACTTCAAACCGCTAACAGCATGTTATACCACATAATCTTAGGCGAGTTTGTCTCAGTTGGATTTCTTTGGCAAGTCAGACTTTGTTGAGCCTACAGCACATTGTGTGCAGGGTGGTTAAATAGTAAAGTATTCTACGTGAGTGCATCAGAACGTATATACCTCTATGGGTATTGTACAGTCAAATATCAAAATAAGATAATATTTCACATATTATGATAAACCGAGTCATCGTTAAAGTGCATTAAATAAATTGCGAAGAGTAGGACATGATGTAACCTTGCACTAAATGCATCTTCCTGGCACAACTTAATTATTTCGAATGATTTGGCACGGACAATATTGCACATAGACAGCGGAAGTACGGTGATATCACGCTTTCACTGCATCCACGTCATTTGGTGCATGTAGCCTCAACTCTTTCTGATCTGTCCTGTCTCGTTTTAGAAATACTAACATGCACACGCACACACAGATACATAAACACATACCAATACACAAAAACACACCCCACACACAAACACTCATACACACGCAAACGCGCACACACACACACACACACACACACACACACACACACACACACACACACACACACATATATATATATATATATATATATATATATATATATACATACACACGCACAAACACACAAACACACTCGCACGCACGCACGGTCACACACACACACACACACACACACACACACACACACACACACACACACACACACACACACACACCACCTGTCATGTCTAGTCCCAAGCACTACCGTGCAATGCCTGCAAGCGGCAGACGGCAGCATGTGACCTGTTGTGTCCAATAGACCAGACCTCCCTCACTCGCCTTCCGCTGTCGAGCCTATTTATTTTGTTTTTTGCATAATTGTCGAAGTTTGCTGTAAGGTCGGAATTCCTGCCTGGTCGTGTCCAACATTACTAGATTGATCGCCGCAAAATCGCCAGCTGGACGCGCGGCAGTAGGCCGTTGACTTGACCGTGTCATCCGCTTATAGATGGCGTTTTGATCAAGATAAAGTGTGGTCGTTCGATCCTCTGATGCCACTGCCGAGCTGGTGATTGACGATGTATTCATCCGCCTACACGTGGTTGCGCTGTCTGTAAAGTCCGTCTCTACTACACCGTTCATCGCATGTATCACTCCTCGCAGCAGCATAATTATACAATTACGTGCACTCCAGGATTATATTGTTAGAATGCATTCAACGCAACACGTAGGGGAATGAGGGCATGTTGGTACACGTCGTCGCGTTGTTTACGATTTCTGAACTACGTACGTCATACAATAGACATACAATTTGTAGTACACATATTTTTGAGTTTCTTTTATACATTCACAGCATTAACACAGTAAATACATTTTCACATTGCCATCGAAAAACTAGGTGAATCTTTCTATATGAACATACCGTTTCATTTAACAAATGTAAATAATTCATATTAAGTATACCGACTGTTCACTTTCCCCCTTATTTTTACTAACCAGGTTCCCCCTCGGAAATAACCGAAGTCGTCTGCCAAACAGAATACTTCCGGCCTTTGTGCAATTCCACTTCCGGTCAAGTGGTTCTCATCCGCGCCGCAAGGTACGGACGCATGCGCCTCAGCCGATGCGTGCGCAGGGACTTCGGCTTCGTCGGATGCTATAATGACGTTGTACCCGTAGTCGACGCGGAGTGCTCAGGCCGCCGCGGCTGCGCAATGCGTGCCATCGACGATGTATTCCTACGCGCAGCAGAACGAGGCTGTCATGAAGATCTGAAATCTTATCTAGAAGTCAGATATTCATGCGTTTCAGGTGAGAAATGGAATTTAATATCACACTTATACGACCCATAAACATATGGCACATTATGAAACCTTTGATGTTCCTTATAGTCACACTCAAATCTAATTAAGCAGTTACCCAGACAAAAAGGCTTCATGAGCCACGAGGGGTGTTCCTTTTACTTACACTCAAGTTTAAAACCATGTCTTAAATATTATAATCATATAGAACATGATTCATATATTCAATCACACATGAACATGAACATGAACATGAACATGAACATGAACATGAACATGAACATGAACATGAACATGAACATGAACATGAACATGAACATGAACATGAACATGAACATGAACATGAACATGAACATGAACATGAACATGAACATGAACATGAACATGAACATGAACATGAACATGAACATGAACATGAACATGAACATGAACATGAACATGAACATGAACAAGAAATGGCAATGTGGTAATGAGATTAGCTACAGTATTTATTGACAGTTTAAAACTCCAGACTAGTGAGCTATCGTAAACAACTTTAATATATATATATATATATATATATATATATATATATATATATATATATATATATGTAATATATGTATATATAGGCCCTATATATTATAATATTATATATATATATATATATATATATATCCAGTAAACATGTTTTTACCGTATTCTCAACCGTTCTTTAACGCTCATATTTCAGTGATTACGCCGACACACCAGCCCTGCTATCAACCGGTCACAATCACTGCCACTTCCGGTCACTTCGCTAGCGTGGTCACCGAGGAAACCGGATGTGGTTCTGCGCGTGCGCCCTGGGTGGTTCGCGCGCAACCGGGTCAGCGCATTAATGTAACGCTGTTTGATTTCGGCGCAACAGCGTCGACCAAGAATAACGTGTCGTTCGGTCATGTGACGGCCGACGTGTACGCCCTCTTGCGGGAAACTCCAGCGGATCGTACGGTGACTGTTTGCGCCGGCTTACGGCGGGAAAGGAACGTTTACCTGTCGCATGGTCACGTGCTACAATTCCGTGTCGCGTCTAATACTGCCAGTCGCTTCCTGCTGCACTTTCAAGGTAATTCTGTCTTTAAATGCCTAAAGGATAACGATTTATTTAGAAATTAACTTTGACAGGAGAGGCGCTGCTAACATATGAAGTGACGTAGGACTGACATTGTTTTCGGCGATCGCGATTTTCTGCGTCGTTTAGTGCTGATCGCTGCTGACATTTCCTGTACAACTACTCGTACAATCGACGATACGTACTTTGTCCTACTTACCGTTTTAATCGATGCATGGTATGTGTGTGCTTATGTGTGTGCGCGCGTGCGTTTCTGTGCGTGCGCCCGTGCTCGCTCGTAGGTCCGAGTGGTTCGGCTCGCGCGCACGCGTGTGTGTATGTGTGTGTCCCGATCGTGCATGCACACGTATGTGTAAGTGTGTTTTCCCATGATCACGAGACGTTGAAGAGATTTGCCCGTATGTTTTTGCAATAGCTCCGTCTCATTGCCAGTGTTGACACGAGACTGTCAGTAGTTATGTTGTCGATCTGGCCGGCCGAGGAGACGTTGACGGTCGTGTCCCGTGGGGCAACTACACAAAGCCTGGAGACGTATGTGCGTGAAAACATGACAGAGATGTCTTTGTAGGGAAGGAGAAATAGACATCTATGAATCTTGTATAGTATATCAGGGAGCTGCAATTTAACAGCCTTACACGAAGGGCGTAAAATGTAGTTTATGATGATGGGGGGGGGGGGGTGATTTGTTTCCGCGAAACAAGCTGGTCATATTACACTGTAAAGCTGATTTTGATATGACCTGTGGTCCATCAATAGGTCGAAAAGACAACAGGTTTCGCTACATCACTACAGACGTGTAGACGTTGTGTCGACGCCCTTTACGAAAGAACACGTGACTGCATCGGATCACACATGGCACGATTAATTATTTACATTCAAATTAAATATATCCTTCCAGTGCACCATGGGCCGGGAAACCATTTCTCTAATGGATAAAAAACACGATATGTAACCGCTAATTGAGTATGAAATTACACCCGCAGCAGAAACCGTGTCTCATTACACTAACAAACAGACGTGCTTTCAAGTGGAAGAAATGACGCAGTTGTAATGTTATTTATACCACGAGGTGCTGCTCAACATTTTAGTCAGTAAGCCTACGCGTATGTATGCTTCACAGTAATATACTCAACAACGCATACACAAATATTACAACATGCATTTTTGTAGAACACAATCAACACATATAATAATTTTTTGTAACCTACTTACGCGGAGTCGAGCCCCCTCTTCCTCTAATATAAACTGTACTGATTTAAAATCGCAATGAAGAAAACTTGAATGGTATCTAGCTCTATCTCCAACTAACCTCAACACATCTCCCAATGCCATGCCCGTCGACCACTAAAGTCTTCTACGCTACCCCTCTACAAACTGTTCATCAGTATCCACCACATCGAGACTCCTGTTTGTGGAAATATTTAAACCCAGGGGGAGAATCCCCCGTCGAAATCGACCCTGATACAAATCTATATGTGATGAATGTAGTAAGTGGAATCTATCGTGCATGTCAGTAACACATGGGATACATGTTCACGCTTAGCAGGTGAACTTCGAGAGAAGAGCTTTGTTTGTTCGATAAACAGGAGTGCAAGGAACACCAGGACTTGTGTCATCAACACTACACTGGTCACGACGACAACAGTCACTCATCATCGGACCGCGACCTGGACGATTTCTGGCGATGATTATAAAAAGCAGCCATTTTTATCGCAATTATATAAAAGTGCCTTCTCGCAATGCCAACGAAACCCAATAATGCCAATGAAATACCTCAAAACGTCATCTGGAGAGTTAGTAGATCACGACTGACGATCCACCGACAAGCCAGTAAACTATTTTAAAACATCTTCCAACCTAACAGGACAGGATACGCAACTTCCTTATAATCGATACATCGCGTGGCTGCTATACCACTGACGTAAACTGGTGATGTCAATCATACGTTTTTAACTGTTGCGATATTTATACGCATAAATTCGCCATGATGTTGTGGTGGTAGACATTTCAAATATACATCTAACACGAGGCAGCTTTGTGACCATATTAAATACTGAGAACTTGGGTTACAAAAGTCGACGTCTTTCCACAGAAGGCAGCCTCGTTGACGTGGGCTCGTAGAGTGACAGTGCCCTTCGCGCGACGCTGTCGAGTGCGGTGTGTTCCAGATGTTCTCGTTGATACCGGTGTCTCCAAAGTGTCGCTGGAAACAGTCCCAGTAGAGCACAGGTCACCACAGTGATCTGTGCATAAAAACGTGAAGGCTGGCAAATCCTGTAATCATGCTCGACATATAGTCTTTATCTTGTTTTCCAGAAAGATATATATCTTGTTTTGTGTAGAGTTTGCTAAAACATTTAATGGCAACGGATTATCTTAACTCTTTCACGCGGAAGCAGTTCATATGATAACATATATTTTTATTACATTTCTCAAAGTAGAGAACATCGTTCTGTGGTCTGTATATAAACGGTAATTACCCTCTGTGACATGTATTCATTATAAGAAATGTATTTATGATATGACTGTTATCCCACACACTCCTCCTCCGCACCGATACACCGGTTATATGTCTCTGTAAATATTGTGAAGGAACAGTTGATGTTTCGTTCCAGCCGTGTGCGTCTCTAGACCTGCCCTAGGCAGTCGGCTTTCTGCGAAGTCATCATTGGTGAATGACTCACGACATTGTCGCTGTCAACGTCATCCTGATGTTGTCAATTAGTAAGCAATGATTGTTGACAATGACACTACTGGCACCGTCCCGTGTATGCTTCCCTGGTCGGCGACCGTCTGTGGTCGTTATTGTGGCGCTCATTTTTAACAGGCATATAACCTAGATGTACGGGACAGACGTCTCGAAGTACGCTGCCATTGACTGATTGAGAGATAAACCAGAATGTAAGGAACGGGTGAAGATGCTTTGAAACAGAAAGCGCGGAAGTGATGCAAGATGGCACATGTGGCCAGTATTAAGGTTTATTAACTGACACTCACTCATGGAAGAACTATATATAGAAAACAACAGTTACCGTCAGTACAGGAGAGTGCAGGTTGGATCTAGACGTACAAAACAGCATTGACCTTGCGGTCAAAATAATTCAATTTATTTGGATTATTTCACTGATTGCACTGACGGCTTGATGCATATTGTATAAGTGTATTACCCTGTGTGTGTGTGTGTGTGTGTGTGTGTGTGTGTGTGTGTGTGTGTGTGTGTGTGTGTGTGTGGGTGTGTGTGTGTGTGTGTGTGTGTGTGTGTGTGTGTGTGTGTGTGTGTGTGTGTGTGTGTGTGTGTGTGTGTGTCTGTTGATCGAGACGAAACGATTGTGACGGCACTTGCTAAGGTAGAACTGTGTGTAGCTGAAGTCGCTGCCTGGCTGACAAATAACAACTTAAAACTGAACATGGAGAAATCCGAGGTGATAATTTTTTCCTCGGCGAAGAAACGCGACAGCCTGCCTGCTGATTTGTATATGACAGTAGCCGGCCATCAAATTCAACCGTCATCGTGCGTGCGCAATTTGGGTGTGACATTTGACTGTAACCTGAGGATGGAGCACCAGATCGCTAACGTTGTGAAGGTGTGTTACTATCAGATAAGAAACATTGGGCGAATTCGCCCACATCTGACAAATGAATCGTGTAAAACACTTGTTCATGCACTAGAAACATCCCGGTTAGACTATTGCAACTCTCTCCTCTATGGTATACCAAACAACACCATGCAGCGACTGCAAAGGGTGCAGAATTGTGCAGCTCGCATAATTACGCGTACGAAGAAATACGATCACATTACACCAGTGCTGCAGCGACTACATTGGCTACCAGTTCATCTGAGACCAACCTACAAAGTGCTGCTATTGACCTATTGTGCTCTAAATGGGGTAGCGCCCGACTACCTGAGTGAATTGTTCAACTACAGACACGTAAACAGAACTCTACGATCTGCCTCGCAGCCGCCCCTTTTGTCCATACCGGCCTCACAGACTGTCACCCACGGTGATCACCGTTTCGCCGTCTGCTCGGCAGTTCTATGGAACAATTTGCCGCCTTTGATCAGGACTGCCTCAACAGTAAACAGTTTTAAGACACATCTAAAAACTCATTTATTTAGGCAAGCTTTTTTGTAATTTAACTTTTTGTGTTTTAATTGATCATGTTTAAATCAATTAGTGTATTTAAATTTATTTTACTTTATTTATGTATTTTTATTTTATATATATATTTTTTTATTCTGTTCCTATTTTTCAAATGCTATCTTCATGCTTTTAGATACTGTATTTTATGTATTTTAGGTATTCTTTACACATTTATTTTTAGGTATGTTTGTAAAGCGCCTGAGAGCAATTTTAATTGATCGGGCGCTATATAAGTATTGTATTATTATTATTATGTGTGTGTGTGTGTCTGTGTGTCTGTGTGTCTGTGTGTCTGTGTGTCTGTATGTCTGTGTGTCTGTGTGTCTGTGTGTCTGTGTGTCTGTGTGTGTCTGTGTGTGTCTGTGTGTGTCTGTGTGTGTCTGTGTGTCTGTGTGTCTGTGTGTCTGTGTGTCTGTGTGTCTGTGTGTCTGTGTGTCTGTGTGTCTGTGTGTATGTGTGTGTGTGTGTGTGTGTGTGTGTGTGTGTGTGTGTGTGTGTGTGTCTGTGTGTGTGTGTGTGTGTGTGTGTGTGTGTGTGTGTGTGTGTCTGTGTGTCTGTGTGTCTGTGTGTATGTGTGTATGTGTGTCTGTGTGTCTGTGTGTCTGTGTGTCTGTGTGTCTGTGTGTCTGTGTGTTGTGTGTTGTGTGTATGTGTGTGCGCACGCATTCATGTGTATTTGTGTACGTATATGTATGTATATGTATGCATATATATATATATATATATATATATATATATATATATATATATATGTGTATATATGTATATATATATAAATATATATATATATATATATATATATATATATATATATATATATATATGTGTGTGTGTGTGTGTGTGTGTGTGTGTGTGTGCGTCTGCGTGCGTGTGTGTATGTATATGTGTGTGTGTGCGTTTGCATAATATATATATATATATATATATATATATATATATATACATATAATGTGCATGTGTGTGTGTGCATGTGTGTACGCGCGTACGTGCGTGTGTATGGGGCCATGCGTGGGCGTGTGTAATTCTAAGCATTACAAATACCATTTGCTTAAACCATTACGTCGAAGCACGCGGGATCATTAGACCGATTAGTTGACTTTCGCAGTTACGCCTGTGTTATTTAAGCAGAACGTACCTCCACATTTCTCTCGTTCTGTTTCCCACCCAGTGGTTGGCTGCCCGAACTTGTCGCCACCAAAGGGCGGATGGATTCATTTGTCGAGAAATCGCCAGTCGGCAGATCTGGGATGTGATAACTCACTCGACAGGTGGCGCTTGGTGTGTGCCGGAAACACGTGGCTTGGGCCTAAACGTAATTGTTCAAAAGGTAAACCTGATTAAAACTTCATTAATCTTTATTATGTATGTACAATGTCTACTGGTCACTAAATTCACTGCGTTGTTATGTAATCTTATTCAAGGAACCAACTAATCGTTGGATATCTAATCAATAACCTACCTTCTCAGTTCTCACTTGAAGAATTGATTAACAGTCCAAACTGCCGATGGTTCCTTACTATGACTTTTCTCCTATAACACATGCAATTTAGCTGCTAAATGTCAGTGTATTCTATTTTGACAACTGACAGCACGGGTTTGTTTTGAGCTGCCGTCTCTCTACGCATTTGATGTCTCTGTTATAGCAGCGGTTGTCATTAACGACGAACACACGTCACAAGCGTCGAGTCACATGACACTCGGTACGCCAATTCGCTTGTCATTTTCGACAGGTTCCGGTATTTATATATTAGTTCATCAAGTCTTACTCTATACTTCAGAGGTCATTGTTTTCTGAGAGTAACTACTGTGATGGTCGGTGGTATTTAATTCAGTATGATTTAATATTTTACTAAGGTCTCACATCACAAGTGAATCAGTATTCAGCCAAACAATCATCTTAAAGGCAGGGGCTGAAATGCTTCAACAAGCACTGCCCAAACATAAGAACATACCATTAATTTTAGAGGATATGTGAATATAGTTTGATGAGCACGGAGCCTCGGAATATTTTGAATAACGTTTCACACTTGGATATCACTGACCACTGGGCGCCGTCATATTACGTTCAAGTTGCATTTGGTTTTACTATAGCTCCTGTTTATTTAACGTAAATAAAAACATTATTTTGCCCAGAAATGTATATTGATGAAGTAAATGGTAAGAATCGAAAAAATTTAATTGAGTATAAATGTGATGATCACAGTTCGCGAATATGTGACCTAAACATCATCATTTCTAACTTTTTATGATTCATTGCCTGACTTGTATGCACTTCAACGATCTAGCACTAATGTCGAATCCATTGTTGGAACTAATCAGATGACGGAAATAAAATGGTTATAATAATTTGTTCGTGGCACCGGACTCTGTTACTGCTATTACAAGTTTAATATACAGTTGTAATTTGTTTAATACCAGTAGTAATTAAGGGGAAACAGGCAGTGTTAGCTATGTTTACAATTACGGTTAGGTTTGCAACGAATTTGGCGGCCTTTCTTGTGACGGCGACAAGGGTGGCGCCACATGGCGGGGTCTAGTTAAACGAGACTCGTTGTCTTTCTCGACAGGTTCGTCGATCGCTGTGATGCTGGTGTTGGCGTGTATCACCGGGACACTCGTGTGTGTCTGCGGCATTGTTCTCGTTACCAGGCGAGTACACACGCAGCACGCTCGCAAACGCACACATAAATACACGCACGCACGCACGCTTACAAATACACGTACACACCCTGTCACCCATTCACTCTGAATATTATTTCTATATTAAGAATGGGCATGGCAGCTAATTTGATTTCTTAATGTAGGTTTTAACACATTTGTTGTCACCATGGTGTAAAATAGGTCTAAGTCACAACATATTGATTCTTGGTTGTTTTCATCAGCGACAGGTCTGTGATGATTCATAATTCGCAGGCAGAATGAGGTATATAAAATGTTATAACTAACAACAAGAAATAATGCCATGTTTGAACTGACGCACGTTTAGGGAGTGTGGTGATAAACAGGGTCGGTAGTTCCGCGGGTACTGGGCGGTCAATCGGGATTTGAGTCCACCAAATCATAACGCGGTGTCGCTCACCTTCCGGTTCCCCGTTTTTTGGGAGAAACACCACCACAAGTCTAATTACTTCTAACAAGAGAATTAAAAAAGTTACAATTTTTCATTATCTACAAAGAACCTTTTCAAGAAATCGTTTCTACTATCTGCCATTTTAATTATGAATGCTAATTTTTAATGTATAGTATACAACATACTTCACGTAGGAAAAATAGCGTGATATTGTGACCTTAATTTATACATTATTTATTCCATCTACATATTGTACTTATTTAATCTGATTTTATTTATCAGTTTGACTACAGTCATATTAAAATTGTTATTAGAGTGTATCTTAAGAAAAAATCTTTTAAAGAAATATTACTTCTTTCTTTATTTAATATTTATTCGACCTATTTATTCGATTTATTTATATACATAGTTTATACATGTTACCAGTTTTAATGCTGATTGTTATTATTATCATTATTATGATTATGTGTCTTGTCAACTATATCTTGATCCCCAATCTTGTCACTGGCATCTTAAAGAGTAACTGAATAAAACTTTCTGTTTTCAATGTAATGTTTAAAACAGACGAATGAAGAATGAAAAATCCCTTTAAGGAGTGTTCTGTTAACTGCTGTGGATTAGCCATTGAAAAACCACTATTTTGAGTATACTGCATTTCAAGTAAAAGTACCACTTCAAACATAACTCAAATCTCGACCACTCCGCGTTACTTATTGCAAACTTTACATCACTTCAGAAAAATACGACAGTCGAGACGGGAGACGTCGCCCGACGACCTCGGAGAACACGTTCAGATCCCGTCATACATGAAAGACCCACTCATGCCGCCCGACTCGATCGCTCCCATGATGCCGCGCGGTGTGGTCAGTGCGCCGGTCCGGAAGGAGAATCGATACGCGCGCAAACACCCGAAGAATACCCTACCGCGCGGGGAGAATAACGACACCAGCGAGCGGAACTTTATCGAGCTGAAGGCATACCTTCTCCCCGTCGATGCCGGGGAGACGATCGACCTGAGAAACCAGGGCCGCGCTGGTTCTTCGAACAGCGTCGATACATACCCGCACTATTTGATCTCGAACGCGGAGCAGACGACAATTTACGAGCCGCGCATTCACTGTAGCTGTCACACGCTGGACGGCGGCGCGCCACCTAGTGTCATTCGTAGTTGTGACTGCTTAGAATAAGCGTACAACTACGATTGGTTATATGCAGTTAGTTATGCAGTCGTTGTCTTCCTGGTCGATACAATGGTGACGCAATGCCCATGTATTGCATTGCAGCGCAGCCTGGATTTGGAAAAACACGTCAAGGTTCATTGTGCTTGCTGCTATTTAGAAACCGACAATTTTGTTTAATCCACGTTGCCCTATTCCAATTAACATTAGAAGTCAGTACATGGATAGAGACAGAAATGGATATCAACGAACGAAGTCAGTATCCAGTCAGAGACATAAGAATATATCACCGGATAGTTTTCACGCTTCCATGAGTGGCAACGTACATGACCAAATGTTTCTCAGAGACCCGAGTTGTTGGAATGGACAAATCTGTCGAAACGTGTAAGCTGTAAACTGCAAGTGTTGGAGTGTCGTAACTAAATAACTTGTATTAATCACAGATAACATTTAAGTTGTTTTAATGGTAACAAAAACGTAATGTACATTTAATAATGTGCATTCTAGTCTGCTATGTTACAATAATTATAAAAGCTTAACATACATGTCTCCAGGCGGCTGATTGGCCCAAATTGTATCGAGTTTCCTGCGTGCTAAGCCCCAGGGAGATAAGTGTCACGTTACCATCAAGTAGTTGTAGATGGATCAATGGTGGGTGTTAACTGGGCGTGTTACTGAAGAATGTTTGAGTGTATTGACGAATGAGTAAATGCAGTGTAGGACACGTGTGTTATTTATTGGTCATTGCGCAGATACGTAAGTGTGTGGTTGAGCCAATGACGGAGGAATTACATTACTAGAGGACCGGGAACGTGCATGATTATTGGGTGCTTGACGAAGTATCTTCAATGAGCCAATACCTGATGTTGACCTGGTGAATACGTTATTTGGTATTTGATGGATTGGTAGAATAACGGAGTGATTGGTTGTATAATTGTGTGAGTGAGTGCATGATTGCTTGCATCAGCAACTTCATATGGGAGAGAACTGATGAATTTATATTTAATTGTGTAATATAATTACTGATCATTGAATACACGCAGAGGGTTCTATTTAAAAACGTTCCTAGTAGATGCAGGAGGCGGGCGCAGACCGAAAGAGAAACCAAATAAACATGTATCGATAAAAGATCCACTAGTCTTGTTACTTGAACCAAAATTTAGAGAGAAAGACAGACAAGTAAGCGCGGGCCGGGTGAGGGCGGGCCGGGGGAGAACGGGTCGGGGGAGAGCGGGCCGGGGGGGGGGGGGGCGGGGGAGAGCGGGCCGGGGGTGGGGCGGGCCGGGGGGGTGGGGGAGAGTGGGCCGGGGGAGAGGGGGCCGGGGGGAGAGCGGGCCGGGGGAGGGCGGGCCGGGAGAGAGGGGGCCGGGGGAGAGTGGGCCGGGGGAGAGGGGGCCGGGGAGAGCGGGCCGGGGGAGGGCGGGCCGGGGGAGAACGGGTCGGGGAGAGCGGGCCGGGGGAGGGTTGGCCGGGGGAGGGCGGGCCGAGGGAGGGTGGGCCGAGGGAGAGTGGCCCGGGGGAGGGAGGGCCGGGGGAGAGCGGGCCGGGGGAGGGCGGGCCGGGGGATAGTGGCCCGGGGGAGGGAGGGCCGGGGGAGAGCGGGCCGGGGGAGGGCGGGCCGGGGGAGGGCGGGCCGAGGGAGGGCGGGCGGGCCGGGGGAGGGTGGGCCGGGGGAGGGTTGGCCGGGGGAGGGCGGGCCGAGGGAGGGTGGGCCGAGGGAGAGTGGCCCGGGGGAGGGAGGGCCGGGGGAGAGCGGGCCGGGGGAGGGCGGGCCGGGGGAGAGTGGCCCGGGGGAGGGAGGGCCGGGGGAGAGCGGGCCGGGGGAGGGCGGGCCGGGGGAGGGCGGGCCGAGGGAGGGCGGGCCGAGGGAGGGCGGGCGGGCCGGGGGAGGGTGGGCCGGGGGAGGGTGGGCCGGGGGAGAGCGGGCCGAGGGAGGGTGGGCCGAGGGAGAGTGGCCCGGGGGAGGGAGGGCCGGGGGAGAGCGGGCCGAGGGAGGGTGGGCCGGGGGAGAGTGGCCCGGGGGAGGGAGGGCCGGGGGAGAGCGGGCCGGGGGAGGGCGGGCCGGGGGAGGGCGGGCCGAGGGAGGGCGGGCCGAGGGAGGGCGGGCGGGCCGGGGGAGGGTGGGCCGGGGGAGTGTGGGCCGGGGGAGAGCGGGCCGGGGGAGGGTGGGTCGGGGAGGGCGGGCCGGGGGAGAGCGGGCCGGGGAGAGCGGGTTGGGGGAGAGCGGGCCGGAGAGAGCGTGTCGGGGCAGAGCACGCCGGGGGAGAGCGGGCCGAGGGAGAGCGGATCGGGGGACAGCGGGCGGGAGGAGAGCGGCAATGGAAAGCGGGCCGGGGGAGAGCGGGCCGGGGGAGAGCGGGCCGGGGGAGAGCGACCCGGAGAGAGCGGATCGGGCGAGAGCGGGCCGGGAAAAAGCGGGCCGGGGGAGGACGGGAAGACAGAACAGATAGATACACCAGAGAGAACACTTCTCAGGAAACAACATTTAGGTAACATAATATCGCCTTGTATAGATGATGCATACATTTCGATATATTTTGAAAGTTTGTCTTGATATGTCCCAGACAAACAACGGTAAAGTAGTTTGCAATAACATTCAAAAGAACATAATACGTGTGTAGATTACATCATTGCAGGGCGGTCGCTTGGTGGATTATGCTACAGATACAAAGATTATTTTGTCCATTTGCAATCTAAATCAGTAAATGTAACCCAAACACCGATATTCGACTGTCATATCTCGGTGGATTTTGCCTTACAGAGATCATAGACGACGCACTTACTTCTTGGGTTATAGGAAATTGAGGGTGAATGTCTGATGAATGAGGTATGTAACATTTGGATAGATATAATGAAGGACGTGAGAGACTCAACAAGGATATAGATGTCAGAGAAAGAGTTGGGACTATTACAACACAAAGGAGCCGAATTGTGATACTGAAGAAAGGGGACCGAGCAGTTGGAGGTGACAAATGAGGCAGACCGCCATTTTCGGGCAGTACAGGAGACTGGTATGCACATTGAAATATATTTAGTTTAGTTGACTAATCAACAATGGTAGGCTCTATGCAGAATCAGGTTACATTTGTACTTTTGAATTTTCATCCATTGTGTTTTCTTAACCGGTTTACACACAGTGATCAAAGTGGTTTTAAAAATCAAATAATTATGATAATGCATGCATAATCATTTAAAGAAAGGTAACTCTCTATTTCTACCAATGGCTCAATTGTCCACCGACTGTGAATTAACCAAATTCCGCCAAATGTAACAGATCCCCGTGGCGTGGCGCCAGCGTCTGTCAGTTAACCTGAATCCATCCGTGAGATGGAACCACTGTTGATCGCTCTCTAAACGATCCTTTGATCTTAGACTTAATGATTATTTAACATATTGTAGATACTGATAAATGCCTAATGGTTATTGTACATCAGAACTGAGATAATTGTTATAAATAAGTTATTATTATTAATAAATATAAACAATTAATATTAAGCAATTTCGTCCTGCGTGGAAGGCTGGTTTGTCAAACGCAACTAATGTGAACGTTTTATCGGAAATAATAGACATTATAAATAAATTTAAGAGCTGCACGATTTTATACGATGATAATGTCAACAGTATTATTACGAATATATATAGTATAATAAATATTCACATTGTCATTGTGCGATAACAAAGATTTTATCATTATTATTACTAAATAATACTAGTCCATTATTTGGAGTATGACATATATATTAATGTTCTAAGACGGAATTTTGAATATTACTTGGTGGTTGATCTAATGTACAATAACGGCTAGAGTAAGTTTGAGAAAGCTAGTTTATTTAATGGTAAGGGTTACGTTGTCGAGAGTATGTGATAGTGGCGCCACACGGCGGACTGTGTCTGGTTTCCTGAGCTTGGTGACAGGCGCGTGCTGGAACAGCCGCTGGATTGTTTACCTTGATTACAAGATGGCGGACAACGTGAAGGTGGCGGTGAGGGTTCGCCCTTTCATATCCTTTTTCTAAGTTGACATTCATTTTACGAAATCGTTACTTTGATCAGTACAGGCTTGTTTTATTACTGTTTTTCATAGTAGCACAAAAAACGATGTCGGTGTCGGTGAGAATTAGTGTCATCATGGTTCACGACACGCGCAGCAAAGTCGTGGGCGTTTTCTCGCACTGCTTCTGCGGTGCAATGCCAATGCCATGGTCATGGGTGGACCTGTGATTATGCCATTTATGACCCGTGAGCAATACTAGGCATAGTCGGTTGTGAATTTTATGATTAAGTATATATCATAGCATCAGAGAATAGGCAATATAAACAGGAGATTCTATAAAAATTTAATTTTAACAAATTTATTTCAGATTCAGATATATTTTAAACATTAAATTTTTGATTTTAATTAAAAGTTCAACAATGATCAGGCCGTGGCCGTGCGCTGTGTCTGACAATATGCCTAGCCATGTCATATGCTACAGTCAACACAGGGCTGCTTTGATTAATGGTCTGATTACTAGAACTTCTCTGCAAGTATATATGCCAATCGTGACTCCCCTCCCGATCAAGCCTGGGGTAAATTACACTGCAGTGTTCCTAAATTATTGACTTAGAGTTGACATAATATGTTAGAATTACTTACTTTCCTTCCTATTAACTGACACATGCCAACTGGAACACCTATATTGCTACTACTTGTGAAGCAATTACTATTACATTTCAACAATCTTTACTGACAGAACATGTTTTTGATGTTATTTCAGAAATGTTATAGAAAGACTGAAAGACAAAATAAAGGCTATATGTTACTGCCACTTAAGTTGGTGGATCACAATTAGGCCTTAATGATGCTTGGCTAATTATTAGCACAAATACATCAGGGTGCTTCTGGATCAGCTGTTTACTTTGAGTAGTGTGACTGCAGGCTGTCACTAACACCACAGGCAGTGGAAGTGGGCAGTTGGCAGGAGAACCAGTCATGACACATACATGGCCTACTACATTTAATTCTGACCATTGCTCTTTTTCCCCACTGTGTTTGGGGGTGAGGATGGACTTAATTGTTACTGATTCTGGATTTCTGTATATTGAGAGCTTCTACAGTGTGTTGGAAAATATGCATAGGATCCAGCTCAACCATGTCAGTATAGGTAGCAACACCTACCTTTGCCAACTGGACATTAGACATGACCACTTTTCACCTTTACAGTCTTTCAAAGTTCAGTTTATTAACACTAATGATGATAAGAACAACCATACTGATTGCAGGGACGCTGTAGTTGTGTCGTCAGCCTATGTAGAGGTAGCCACGGAACATGTCCATGCAAGTACAGAATGCCCAAATATAGTAATATTTTTAATGGCCAGCATGATGGAGATTTAGTCCTAGCCACATCATCTTATATAGTCTACTTCTTTGCTCAGCGCATCATTATGATGTGGTAGATAGTTAATTAGTTGGTAAAGTTTTGTATCTGTACTCTGTATGTTTGCCCTTAACCATCCCTACAATTCCCGGGAGAACACCCGGAATTCGACACTGATCATCGAAATGATTGGAAAAAGCACGGAAATTAAGGACCCGGAAAACCCAAAGGCTGAGCCAAGGAAATTTGCATTTGATTACTCCTACTGGTCCCATGATGACTTCACAGAGAGGGCAGATGGATACCTGGAGCCCAAGTCTCCAAAGTATGCCGACCAGGTGAGTCAGAAGCCCTCAACCATCCCTACAATTCCCATGATGCATCAGTTTTATATGTTGTCTGTGCAACTTTAAAAACCATGATGTCATTATGTGTCAACATTTTGAGTCACCTGTAGGCTGTGTTTTTTTTGTAGCACACAATATCTAGAAACATCAACTGATGATTTATAGAATGCAATCTCTGCAAAAGTTTAGTAAAGATTTGCATTTTAGTCAACATGCAGTTGTTACTAAGTTGTCATGGGTCTGTTGGATTTTTCAGGAAGAATATATTTTAGTAATCATAAGAATAATGTTCACTTCAAGTTGTACTGCTATGATAGAAAACAAAACAAGTTTCCTGAGGGGTAAATTTACTAAACAACATGAACCATGAAACTGTATCACTAGTTTCACTACACCAAAGAACCTGTTTTCATTCATAAGAATTCCTTTGGTGCTGACTATGCTGTAGATATCTGAGGTGAACAGTCCAGACACATCTTAACCTGGTCTTGGTCTACACATGTCATTTGAACTGCTCTGACATTTCTGTTTACACTCAACACACAGATGTCTATGTTACAATTACAATATGAAAACTACCCACATTATGGACACATCCTTAGACATAATTATAACTCTACAGAAAGGTCTGACTATGTAATGGCATATCATGATCATAATGCCTCCATTTTATATGTTGTCAGTTATACATATTTGTGTGTTCCTGCCAGTGTAACGAAAGACAAGTTGTTAACAATACGAAGCATTCTGCAAAAATAGATTTTAATTATGTGCAACCTTGTTAGTGTATCAGCGAGAACAAGAACGAGTCTGTCGGAGAACACTGCTGTGTCAATATTAGGACTGGTCTCTTGTATTCAGCGGTCCATTAAAGGAGAACCGGGTCCTTTCAGACCACTCCTAGCCTGACGCCCACCTTGGTCGTCTCAGGTGGTATTTACATTCAACATTCACTGTAACAATTTACAGGCCTGGACAGATGCCAGGCCTGAGCCCATTGCCAGTGTGTTAATTTGACTTTAATGGTGCTGCTTGTTTGCTGTGCACTCATTCGTAGAGCACACAGGTGAAGGAGTCATTGACTGTGGCACTTTCCACATCAAACGGTTAATAATTTGCAAATAAATCACTTATGGTGTGATGGATAGTCATAGGCATGTATAATTTGATTAGTTTAGCTGATTTGCTTAAATTGTCCATGATTGGTTCATTGTGTTATATAATAGTGCATGTCCACATTATCAATAAAAGGTATCAATGGTATAAATCGTTGACTATTGCATATATTTATGCGTTCAAGGAAAATGTTCCTGCTGTGCTTGAATACTAACATATGAGCTACCGACTTGAAGACACTCCATACAGCAAGTGCAGTTAAGTCAGCTGTACACTTACAAGTTATGCACTGTTTTAATGTTATACTGGCCATGCATACCTCGAGTCTTTAACTGTTTCAGTGCTAGAAACAATTGTGCTGATGTACATGAAATGACGACAAGTCTTTGTGAGATTTACATGCTTCTGTAAAGTTGTACAATGTTTAGTTGCTTAGTGTTCACACTTCACATAGTATATTATGCATTTCCTGAAAGAACAGGTAGTTTTATGTTTAGTCAAAAAAAGTAATACACCTGTACTACAATTGCACAACATAATTTATATTCGCCAATATATGTGCTTAGACTGTCATTTATTGCGTTTTAATAACTCTTTTCATCAGACTAGTGTAAAGCTAAGCCTTCACCTTGCTTTTGTAATGGTTTAACTTCCTGGTCAATTTATAATATATTCATGGACACCAGTCAATATGACTGGTTGTTGAAAACAGAATTGACTGCATGGCTGGCTTGGTAAAACAGTAATTAGTGGAATCAGCTTTGTGCACTGAAATAGTTAATCAATTAAATATGGGCTCTGTGTGGCCACTGTAACTATGGCCTGTAGCTAGATGGTATCTGGTTCAGGCATCACATCAAACAAAACAAGACAAAGTGCACCACTCACAAATTGCAACAGCTGTTTTAGTCCTTCCCAGCACATTGTCTTAACAAGCAGACTTTTTAAAAGAAGTCCCAACCCAGAAACAACACTAAAATCACCACAAAAAGTCCAATTATTCCCCACAAAGTTTGTTCTAATTGAGGTAGATTCATGATATAAAATGTTTTATTTTAGGCCTTGACATCTCAGAGTTCAGTAAATGGAACATGAACAGTTGATAGTTTCTTTTATCTGTTAGGTACAATCACCATTGAATTATGATATACTTGTCATATAACCTGTCATACTGCTTCAGATAAATTTGAAGACGTTTGGTTTAAAATATACACCCGTTACTTTTGTACATTGTGAAGCGATAGTCAGCCTAAATAATTTATGCAACTGTTTTATATTAGCTCTTCGGGAGTGATATTTTGGTTTCTGGTTACCCAAGTTTAACCAACAATATCCGTCATGTCTATCCGGCACTAAAAGGTTTTTTTAAATCACAAGAAACATATATACAATTTATGGTTATGTTGTGTATAAGTAAAAATATACCCATTGTATACTAGTAAAAATACAATTGTGGGATGTGCTGAATTATTCCATGGCTAGGCCTGACAAAGCTGTGAGTGACATTCTATCTTATAAAAATAATAAGATTACCAGGTATTAAAAAGTAACAAAAACCTCGAATAGAATATTCAGGAGACTTTACTGCATACAATTAAATGGAGAGGAAATATAATTAAATGGATCTGGCATATGTAGCCCATTCATTGAACAAACCCTGCAGGACATGTAATTATCAATCACTGTTGTATCAATCTGTAGAACATCTTCCTTGTGTAACATTTCTTGCACTGCCCCAGTCAATCAGGAATCAACTGTAAAACAATGTACACTACACTATCTCAGTCACATACAACTGTCCAGCTCTACCACCAAATGCATGCCCCTTGAGCTGAAATAAGATGGTTGTTTTTGGAAAAGTGCAGTCCCAGACCTAAACCCTAAAAACGTGTGTGTCCAAGTTGTACAGAGGTGACACATCCCATCCACACAAAGACTGCTACAGATCTTGTTCCATCTACAGAGGCCCTGCCTCCACAGACTGGCATCTAACATGGCCACACACCCAGGGTCTTGATCACCTGGGGATCATGCATTATTTAACAGGCAACTGCCTAATACACAGACTGGACATATGCCAGGTATAGGTTCAGTGGCTCGTATTGGTTTAAACAAACAGTTTATAGATAAATGGGTGTGATGAATGTAATGGCATTTTTAACTGCATGATAAATGCCAAGATTTCCTTGCATTTTTATTGCTTAAATTTGTTTAACAAGAGTTTTGGGTAAGTAAATAAGTTCACCAACTATGGCTCTTAATGGCATGATTTTTTAACCTAAAATACAGTGAGATTTATTTTAAGTAAACTAATGGGGACTATAATTATGTAACCATATTTTCTTTATTTTGAAGTTTTTATATACAAATTTATTAGCTCAGAGCAAGGGCTATCAGACTACATATAGTTGCTATTAAATTATTTATTTACTTCCTTGTCATAGATAAGCCTAATCATAAATATCATCTAGTGTACTGTTGTCATAACAGCGTTCCAAACATCTGATCAGAAGCTTCAGACTGACAACTTTGGAGTTGGAAAATTACCAAGTTGAAGGTCTGACAGACTACATACTTTCCAGCATAGCTTTTAAATATTATGTTAATAGGCTAGTATCTTGGTCATAATTTTGTTAGTGAAATACCAACATTTCCAATTTGAAAATACAAAGTAGGACAAGATTTTCAGCATAAGTAGTATACATTATATAGGTACCTCCAAATTAAAATAAAATACCTTATTATGGGTGATACATTTTGCAAAGTACTTTAAGAAATAATGTTTTATATACGGCCTAATAAATTATTACACCACTATCATAGATCTGGTTGTTGTAGTGGAATGAAATGGAATCACCAGAAAGATTTCTGCATGACACAGCTGAATAACGAGACGTATAGATTCTGGCCTCAGAGCAAAGTACACAAGAGAACCACTGATTGGGACTAAATAATTAACCTGGTCATTATGAATGCACTTGTTCACAGTTGAAAAGAAACACATAACTATGGGTTAATCCTTAGTCCACATTCTCAGCCAAGGCGTAATTCACATAAATGGTAAATGAGGGGTCCACTGAAAATCACTCTGCATCCTGCGTAAACACAAACTAAATCTTATTCTATTGTATTTGGTGGTTGTGGGTGTTGTTAAGATTGGATTGCATGGAATGTGCTCAAGGGAAATGAAATGTGAATTCGAGGCGAGCCCACAGATAATTAGGTGCATTTCAGAGCAATTTCCAGTCGGATCTATCTTTATACTGTAGTAATTATGACTTGCATTTCTGTGTGTACAGCGAAGCAACACTGGGATTAGCCAAGTCGTGATTAGTGAAGTTATTAATGTACTTCTATATATAGAGTAATACTTTCTTGGGGTGATGATTCAACAACTTTATGGTGTACATTGTAATATAAACGCAGTTTATGTGAGAGGTCATTGTTTATCTAGACTGGCTGGATTGATCAAAGGTGGACTTGGTTTTCAGTGCATACTATTTTGCAGCATCCGATTTCAGTTGGAGGGTGTGCTTAATTATTTTTAATGCATGACATCTTAGCAATGTTTATTATCAGTGTAAACATATAAATCTAAATAGTAATTTTGTTGCCACAATAGAAATATATGTTTACAGGAGCAGTCAGAATTGCAGGTGTTTCACTTGACTGTAATCATTTGGACATATTCTTGTCTTGCTAAATGTTACTGCTAAATCGTATATCTTTTGGTGGGTTAATTTCTAGAAGTGTGGGATACATTCCATGTGGTGTGAATAATTTTGAGTCTGGCTTTTTATAATAGTATTCATATGGAATATGACTGATGTTTATCAAACGTACGTGTGGCATATGAGTAACTCATCATCCGCCCAAAACATATATCCGAGGAATACTGAGTTGTCCACAGTTAACAGTGCCAGCTATTCACAAGCCTCAATCAAGCTTGGATTGTTAACTGGCTGACGTAGGAATTATACAGATTCTTTTGTGGACAATTACAAGCATGCATGCACACTAACACAGGTGTGTGTGTGCATGTGCACACATGTGTGTGGTGGGTGTATGCATGTGTTACCAGTCTTACACATGTACATCCCACTACCACACAGACAATTGTACATGTTTATGTACAGTGTATGCATTTATCTTGCCAAATATAACATTATTACTAAGTCTGAGCATGAACTGAATGATCTTCTAAACATGTTACATTGTTAATCTTTCCTACACAACCAGGTTGCTGTTTACTTGAGCTTTGATCAGTGAATAATGATTCACTGCTGGATTGGCAGTTTGTCACAGTTTCCATGGTGCAAATATACACATGTATTGTATTTCAGGCTAGGCTGGTGGAAAGTAGTTCACCTAGAGTTATTTAAAAACCACTTCGTGAGTTCATGTTAAGAAGCTTTATATGAAACATTTATGTTGTTAAAGAGAAAGAACAGGCAACCATGTAGTGTTATGCACTAGATTGATTTAATACAAGCTAATTATTTGCAACTGAAACAAGCACTGATCACACATCTATCATAATTATGAATTGGACAGAAAACTATGTCACCAATTATGTGTTTACTGCATTTTACAAACTCGATGGGTAATGCTGTATATGCTTGTGGAATGACAAATGATTTGTTAATGAAATGCAAAATATGACATCTTACAGAGTTATTATACAACATTCTGAACTGCAATAGTAGTTGCAGACCTTATTAGTTACAGTGCACACACCCGTCACACATCACACATCATAAAGTGATCTATTTGCCATGGCACCAAACCATGACCAGAAGGAATTTGTGACACAAAGTCACATCGCCGTAAAAATAATGGGTTCATTTATTGGCGGCTTCTGCTCCAGTTTTCACCTCAGCCTTGATGCTATCAGAGACTTTATTAGAATCCATCGCTTTGAAAAATCACATTCTGAGTAAATCACTGACATGTAAAAAGGTATTTGTGGTTGCTGATGGTTAGTATTTTTTTTAACTCTTAAGTACGTAACACCCAGAAGGTATCATATGTTTTCTTTTAATGCAAGTTGCATTCTTCCTTTGCTTCTTCATAATGATGTAATCTAACATGGTCAGCAGGTGTCACATCTTACACATAACATGTTGGCAGTGATTGTATCCCCTTTGAGAACACCTCACAAAAATGTAAGCCATCGGGAGTATCTAGTAGAAGTGAGTTTTACTATAAAAACATGTGTAGGTACATATTGACTCAGGTAAGCTATGAAGTAATGGGCATGGAGGCAGAGTACCTCCTCTGATATGGCAGTGATATAGTTACTGGTAGTATTAGTAGCAGACATTTGTAGCAGGTGGCAGCCTAGACAGATTATCATTGATGTCACTTCCATGGACATCCCAGGATGCCTCAGGAGAGTGATAACCTGAATCTTATTCTCTATCAGAAAGAAAGGAAGTACGTAGTTAGACCGATGTCATTTTTAATCAACCGTGGGTCATGCTGCCTTGTCAACAAACTGTTTCCTCCTAAAATACACACATTTTAGCAACAGTCAGTACTTCATGGAAACACATTTGGGTGGTCTGCATATATATAAATAATAGATACAGCTTATACTGTAAACATGACTTCATGATAACAATCAACATAGGGTATCTCATTTCAATATATAGATAATGACATATAAATGAGGATAATGACAATGATTTGTGTAATCAAGTTTTTCTGGTTTCTTTTTAGCAAATTGTCTTCAATGACTTGGGACTGGGCGTTCTTGACAATGCATGGAAGGGATACAACACATCCCTGTTTGCCTACGGCCAGACAGGGAGTGGGAAGTCATACTCCATGGTGGGGTACGGCGTAAACAAAGGTGAGGCGTCTAAACATGTAACAGTTGTGTAGCCCTCCAGACAGAGTACATGTGGGTTCCCTGGGTGTATAGTCTTGGTGTTTATTTTCCATGAACAAATCCATGAAACAGTAACAAATATTGTTTTCCCTAGATCACACAGAGCATAAAACATGATTAAAATATTTCACATTGATTTGGTTATATAACTATTATAAAATGTTGCTTAGCATTAACTATTTTTGTTACAAGTGTGTGAACTAGGGCAATGGCAAGGGAGCACAATAGGCAATGTTGTGATATCACAATAAGACCATTTGAACCATTTGTACTCTCGACTAACTGCCCCTGTTTTTGGCGTCAGGAATTGTGCCGTTGGCCTGTGAGGAGCTCTTCAATGCCATTGAGAAGAAACGAGTGGATGCAAAAGAAGGCGAAGAGTACCAGGTAAGGACTTCTCCCAAAAGTGCCAGGTAAGCACTTCTCCCTAGAGTACCAGGTAAGCACTCTCCCAAGATTCATGGAACCCAGTCACCATCATGAAATCTATAAATTGAGTAGAAGTTCTTGTACAGTACCATGCGAGTCATTGAAACTGCTCAATGCACATATACATTGTTCCTGGTAAATATGTTCAAGTGATCACCACCTTGAGTTCTCAGGGAAGCATTCAGTCATGCGGCAGTCTGTCATTGTTACACCCAGGTACTCATTCACACGGACGAGAGAACCAACACATACAACTGAGAAAACTGGAGCAATGCAGAGTGAACGAAAAACTAGATTCAGCGCAGACATTTAACATTCATTCATGCATTCACTCACTCACTCACTCACTCACCCACCCACCCACCCATCCATCCATTTGTTTGGACTACCTTCTGTTTTGTTTGACCAGGTGACCTTCAGCATGTTGGAGATCTACAACGAACAAGTGCGCGACCTTCTCAATCCCGCCAGTCTGAAGGTCAAGGGAGGTCTGAAAGTGCGGCAACACTCCAACAAGGGATTCTACGGTAATGTGCTGAAGTAGATCTGTTTGTGCCACTGACGGGCAATATGGCAATAATTAGGTAACTTCTTTTACATTAAAAATATATTGTGCATCAAGAGATGGGTTGGTTAGATCAGTAAACCAGTGAGGTGACGTTGAATGGCACGCTTGGAAATTCAAAGACTCAAGTTCCAGTCTTACTTTAAAAACTGTTGGAATAAAAACAAAATCTGAACTATCTAGGTCATCTTATATTGTAAACAGACAACAAGGCCATCACACTGCTTCTGGCATCTGTGGCGTCCTTTATGTGTCGTTGTGTCGGCATTGTAGCTCCCCTGGTGGCAGAAATGGATCATGTTATCGCACCTCACAATGCGATCTCATTTCATCGACTGTCATGTTATGACCATTTGTAACTGCAACGCCATTTGAAATATTAATATCTCCTGAATTGGACACTGGGAGAGTTGAGTGAGAGAAGGACTAGGAACACTGGATGAAACGACATGTTTGAATGTGGTTTCAGTTGAGCAGCTGATGACAGTCCCTGTGAACAGCTATACAGAGATTGACTCCAAGATCAACGAAGGAACTAAGAACCGAACTGTTGCGTCGACAAACATGAATGCAACCAGCAGGTAAAGCTCGAGTCCCATATCTTCACAGCCAGTCGGGTTACATGATTTCTTTACTAAGATATCCTCAATGATGGCAAATTCTTGTTAAACATTATATTTGTTTGACCACTGGTTGCCATCTTGACCAAAAACGACCTTATATATGTGAAGTCACTTGTCTTGTGTTGCTGCTTTGCATAGGAGGCTGTATGTGACAGTGTACATACATTTATGATCAAAATTATCATTATAATTCAGTTAATGTTTTGTTAGTATCATTGTGTAAAAAACGAATCTGATGTATATTTGTGTGTTATTTTCCAGTCGGGCCCACACGATCGTTGCTATCAACTTTACCCAGAAGTCTCCAAATGCCGCTGGACAGAGTATGACTAAGACATCCGTCATCAACCTGGTTGACTTGGCCGGAAGGTAGGGGGCACCACTGGTTCTGTCCAGATGATGGCTTTTTATGTCATAGATCTGAATGGTTCATCACTTTACTAGTATATAAATGAAATAATAGTGTATGTATGCACATTAAGATTGAATGTATTCTCTCTTGGACATGTTACCCGGTTTTGCTGTTGTATAACATTCACAGATTAAAATAAATAGTGCAATATTAACCATGACATATGGCTATTCAGAGCAATATTAATAACAAACATTGTTTATTCAGGTTATATAATATACTGTTGTAAGGATGTGTTAAAAGGTAATGTGTTCACATAACATAACAATGTAGCCCAGTGAACTAAGAAAGGATTTGGATAAAATACAGGGCTTTACTGGGTAAATTAGTATAATATTGTGATTATTATTTGATGGTTTTGTGATGTTAATAATAATAATTATTTATCCACTTATTATTTTCCGTTGTCCTCTCCAGTGAGCGGGCAGATGCCACCGGGGCGACTGGAGACCGTCTGAAAGAGGGCGCCGGCATCAACCAGTCGCTAAGCACTCTGGGTAACTGCATCAAGGCTCTCGCAGATATGAGTCAGGGCAAGAAGTCCATCATAGGTGGGTGGTTGTGTTGTCATCACCAAAACACACACTTCTTTCTCATCGATATCGTCCGACTTTCATTCAATGTTTATTTCATCATGATGTACTATTTCTGTGCATTCTTTCTGATCTAACTTTCATTGTGTGATGATATTGCCATATTCCTCATCGGAGGTGAAAGTTAGTTGCAGCATATTTTATAAAGTTAATGATCTCAATCAAGAGTTTGTGGTCCACACAAATTTTAATCTTCACAGACTGGTCGAAAGATAAATCACTCAATGGCATAGGCATGGTCATGTATTGTCAGGTGCATTTTTTCTATTGTTCCACAGAGGGGGATAAGAATATTGGGCAAGACAGCAATGGACTGTTGCAAATGGCATCACAAAATATTGAGTTTCAGAGTAGCATGATATATTTTAGTGCAACTGTCGAATACGCATCTACCCTGAGCTTGCAACCATGGCATTGTAATCACGCCTTATCACAGATCCAAATGAAGTTTTATGGATTATCAACAACATGAGAGATAGCGAAAAAAATTCAGATGATGATAACAGCGACAGCGACAATGACGCGATATCGCCCACTTTTGAAAATTGTCAAGTCTCAGAAAGTGACAATGAGGGCCAGCCATCCCAAAGTGGTACTGAACTGGCAGTGATGTGTTATTTTCCTGGGTGTGACGTGGTCACATCTATCAGCCAGCTAGAATGACAGAGATGAGAAGTGCCACTAAATCTAGCAGAGGCAGACATGGGGTGGATCTCAGCCACCTGCAAGAACAGTTGCTGGAGGGGCACGGTTAGGGGCACGGTTGAGGCACGGTTGGGCATGGTTGAGGCACGGTTGGGCATGGTTGAGACTCAGTTGAGGCATGGTTGAGACTCAGTTGAGGCATAGTTGGGGCACGGTTGGGGCAGAGGGTTGGCAAAAGCAAAAGACCATCACTGGACCGTCTATAAACTGTCACATGATCTTCACTTTATACTAGTAATAAGACCATACATGTTTATAAGCTGTACATGTATATTTCAGAATAAAATCCAGGTCCAACATAAAATGTACATTTGCGTTTGGGAGTTTTTTGAAAGATGCTGGTCATGGGGTTAGCTTTTTTAGAGTTAATGACTCAGTTGGGCTGTGGTTTGGCTGTTCCTTTGAACACTGGCTCTCTCTGGCTGTTACAGCTGCTTCAAGGAAGATTTACCTCTTGTATATTGCAGGATACATCTGTTGCATGCTTAGTGGAAAGTCCCTGTTGGAAACATATTGCCTGAATATAACTTTCCTTTCAGAAAATATTATGTATATGCATACATATCTATCTTGATAATATGTGTCTCTCAACTTATTACACTGTGTGATCTGTGCATTTACTGTTGTATTGTTGTATTTTAAATTTTCTTGGATTTTGCAACAGCTGGAAAAAAGCCGAAGACTATTGTTGGTAACAAATAGATTTGTTCAGATGTGAATAGACACGTTGCATGAACCGCTTGGTGCTTCATTTTATGTCATACAGTGTACATGCCATTCCTTCCATGTAGAGCTCAATGCTACTTTACCCAGCAGAAAACCCAACAAAGTAGTTAAATCTAGCGTCAGCAAATATTTGATTAAATTAATGTACACAGTTCTTGGATTGTTATTTGTTGTATCTAAAATAAAACATGAGCAAATAGAGTATTCTCACAAACTCCAAAATTATTAATTTATACAGGATTGCAAAAGAAAACATTCAGCAAGTTATACTAAATATAAATGTGAATTATCATAGTTACTTTTGCTATATCCATCACCCAATCATGGAGCATAAGTGAAGAGAATTAGTGTTTTAAAGGTCAATGGAACTGTTTTCTCATAACAATTGACCATACTTATGATAGTGAAGCTAACTTAGATACTATTTTCTTTTTTAAACCTCAACAGTTCTAATTAAGACAAACAGTTTGTAATTTTCCAGGTGCATATCTGCTTTTAGTCTGGATCCGTGTTTCTCTAGTTTTGTAGCTGCCCATTGGCGAGAATTAAGATATCAGCAATTCTCTGCCATGCTGTTCCTTATGTGTGCTTAGCGTAAACATTTGCTTGATCAATTGTACATTCTCATCATCTAGCACCTTCTCAAAGTACTCTTTATATTGTGAAAATAATTTTTGGATGAACTATTTATCATTGTTTAATGGTGCATTTGAACAACTGGCTTCTCATGTGTACTTACAGTTTAAATATATATAGCAGTTACATTGACCTTTAAGTAGTGGTACTGTTTTGTTTATCAAGAGGTTGTGTGGCTTCATAGTTTAGTGTAGGTTTTTGTTTGTGGTAGGTACATGATACTACTGTTGCTTCAGTCTTTATTTGAATTGCCAAATTAATTTTCGACCACTGCATTTAGATATGAAGCTTTTTGTTATAGGTTAGATATTAATTAGATTAGTACATTTTACGTTTGACAAATGTGTATTGTCTTAGGTTCTTTGGGTTTGCTTATTTCACTGTGTAATACTGAATGAATGTTTCATTGTAGGTTTCTTGAGAAATAACATGATAATTGATGATTATGTTTTGTATATTCATACCAAGTCCAGTTTTTGTCATTGACCCAAACCCTACACAGCACATGTAAAGGACCATTGTACTAATGTTAACAACATTGCTTCAATGGGAATTGCATAAACCATTTGATTATTAGAAACAAATGTTTTAAAATATATTTATGATGATTGTTTTCCTATGTCGTTGTCAGAACACTGTCATTGACATTTCAGATTGTTACGTCAGAATTATTACACTTTGTAATGCTGGCATTGGAGTCAATAAGTATGTTGTGGGCGACGTATAAACAGCTGCTTCAAATTGTTGTGAAAACAATTACCTGATATGGATTGCAAGATGGCTGCCATGCCACACTTTTCAAGGGTAACTGCGAAAACATGCAAAAAATGTGAAATACTTCCAGTGTCACTGACAGCAATGTCAGCAACACTGGTGTAGTGTTGTTAAGATTTCTGGATGTTTATGGAATTATAGGACACCTTTAGAGATTAAATACTAATGTCACACATTATCATCCAAATATCT
The DNA here is from genome assembly GCA_964017155.1 of Oasisia sp. SBJ-2009. Classification (NCBI taxonomy): domain Eukaryota; kingdom Metazoa; phylum Annelida; class Polychaeta; order Sabellida; family Siboglinidae; genus Oasisia; species Oasisia sp. SBJ-2009. Next base: position 13,400,475 of record OZ024854.1, read on the forward strand.
TCAAATGAAACATCACATGATGGCGGCCATGTTTCTGTCCCAGTTTCCCAGAGTCTATTCCTTGTTTATTAAGTGACTGAATTGATATAATCACTATAATATGTTTTAGTAAAAGATAGTCGTACTACAACTATTATGCAACAAAGTGTTCATTCAAAGAGTTTGACAAACAATTGCATGTTAAGGTTTTATTCTCAATTGACTGTGTTATGTTGTAGTGCCATTCCGTGATTCTGTGCTTACCAAGCTCCTCAAGAATGCCCTGGGTGGGAACAGTAAGACAATCATGGTAAGTGGACCTCTTGTTTGAGTTAATCCCTCTTGGTAAGCCTAAGTCTGGGATCCATGAGAACAAAACGTTGAAAAATATTTAAAACAAATCCAATATGGCCGCCGTTTCCATGGAAGCCAAAACCTGTTTTTCGAAAAATTATTTTTATTTTCATTTTGAACCTCTATGATGATTACCCTAAAATCTTAGGCAGCTGGCGTTAAAATTGACCACAATTGACTAAAACAACTCCGCATCTCTTCTCCCCTTAAGTCATCCCAGTGAGTGCTCTAGTTAACATGCTTCAAAGCTCAACATCAACATACGTCCACTTGTCCCAGACAAATAGTTACTGATGTGAGACAAGTTCACCTTCCACGACACGTGTCCACGGAGATGGGATGACTGAGGTAGAGTATACACTGTTTATTATAATAAAATGATAGATATTATATTTAATACTAACGAGTAACAGTATTTCTCTATACCATATCTCTAGCAATAACACCATTCAGAGGCACATTACACTTTACAGGAATATACAGATTACTTTAAAGATAAAAAACAGAGATGTAGTTGTAAAATAAATTAATGAGTATAAATTGTTCATTATAAATAAATTATATTAGTCCTAATAATACTAAAATACTAATATTGTTAAATAACAGTTAGTTATATTACAAGTTAAAAATAAATAAATAACAAAATAGTTGATAAATAGTAGACATTAAAAATGTTTGAATATTATAAGTGTTCTTTCTCATTTGGCTTTATATCAAAATGTGAAGGAGGCAAGCAGTCCAGTCTCACACATTGCTTTCACTTCACCATAAGATCAATGCTGAAATAGTCACCAGATGATGCAAGTAATACTTGTATCACCTCCTTAATCACTGAATGTTGGGTTAAACACTTACAGGTTACCTACATTTCTGTCATTCTTCATTAAGAAACACTTTACATTGGCTCACATTTACATTTTACCTCCCACCACAAGTTAGGGTTTCTTACTAGTTAGGATTTGTTCGTGAAGTAAAAAACTGATGTTAGACAGAAATTAATTGATGGACTACACTTTTACGCATGTCTACGTGAACGATATATGACCACTTTGTCTGAAGATTTGATTGTAGCTAGTGAGTTAAATACTCAGTATCTCTCACTCAGATTGCTGCCCTGAGTCCTGCCGACATCAACTATGATGAGACGCTGTCGACCCTGCGGTTTGGTAGGTTGTTGTTGTTGTTGTTCTTGGTGTTGTTGTTGCTGTTGCTGTTGCTGTTGCTGTTGCTGTTGCTGTTGTTGTTGTTGTTGTTGTTGTTGTTGCATGTCCTGGAAGTGGCTGGACACATGTCATCTACAACAGTTTACTAGCGATAAACTGTTTACCAAAATCAGATCGTTGAAGTAAATTTTTGCTATCCAGTAAATGCTAGAATTATGCAAGTGCACATTGATGTTTTCTAATTGTTAAAGTTGCAAGATTTGTTGCTTGATCACCACAATGTAGAAACATCTGTAGAACATTAAAATATTTCTTTTTTTAAGCCAGATTTTTGCTGCATGTTTCTGTGAGTAAGATAACAATGTGGTTCAGATAAGATAACAATGTGGTTCAGATAAGATAACAATGTGGTTCACATAAGATAACAATGTGGTTCAGATAAGATAACAATGTGGTTCAGATAAGATAACAATGTGGTTCAGATAAGATAACAATGTGGTTCAGATAAGATAACAATGTGGTTCACATAAGATAACAATGTGGTTCACATAAGATAACAATGTGTTTCAGATAAGATAACAATGTGGTTCAGATAAGATAACAATGTGGCTCAGATAAGATAACAATGTGGTTCAGATAAGATAACAATGTGGTTCAGATAAGATAACACTGTCGTTCACTGGGAAATCATTCTGGGAGCACTAACTCTGGCACCAAGCCTGCTGACCTTTTTAGACATATTTTTATTATAAATAAGACTGACCACTGTGTCCATCTGGCAGCTGACCGGGCCAAGGCCATCAAGACTCAGGCTGTGGTCAACGAGAGTCCGACAGAGAAGTTGATCCGTGAGTTGCGGGAGGAGAACGCCCGACTCATGGACATGCTCAAGTCTGGGGGCACCATGCCGGCCGCACCAGCCTCAGGGGGCGGTGGAGGAGGGGGGGATGCCACAGGTGAGATACCAGGGGGTTAGAGGCACTTCTCTACAGCTTCTACCCCTCAAAGAACAGTGGGGGTGTGGGGAGGGGGGATGCCTCAGGTGAAACACTAGGGGGTTAGAGAGTCACCTTTCTACAGCTTCTCAGATAGCACTATCATACAGCCACATATTTGACACTGTGGAAGTAAACACTGATGTATTGTCAGGTATAATTTTATGGCCTGTTTTGTGTTTCACAAAGCAGTGAGTTGGTGTGTCGCTGTCAGCCAATCAGCTTATTGTAAAATTGCATGTAGGATGCAGTTACTTTTTCTTATCTATTTAAATAATTGTGAAAACATCAGATAGCATTAGAATATTTGGATATTATTAGCTTCAATTGGCTGCTAAGCTACAATATGAGATTCATATTATATGTAAATGTATGTGTGAAGCCTTCCTTGTTTAAATACCGACTGACACAGTGGTGCAGAAATTACATTCCCATTGTATTTGTGTTATATGAAATACTGTCAGATTGATGTTGGAATTTCAGTTAACACTTTTGGAGAAAGTAATTTATGTGTATGATTATTATCTGTGAACTACAAGTACATTTGACACATTTTCAGATGAATGTGAGTATGCATTTTGACTAATCTTTATTACCTTTTAAATATGCTTTCTCTCTAATGCATAATTTCTGTTTGGTTCTTTGGGACATTTAATTGTCCCGACACAGTTTAACATTGTGTCATCAAACACGAAATTGTTACATTTCAAACATGTGCAGTTTTGAATTGATGAATTATGAATGATAATCATACTAACTCCCTAGTGGATGTTGTTAGTTTGTCCACTTAACCTTTTGCTTTGCTATTGTCAACACCCTGCAGTCAGATCCACCATGGAGACAGACGTCTGCCACATTCCCCTTCCAACAACCTCTAAAATATATAATATTCGCCATTCAAGTTTTGTAACTTTGTAATAGATGACATATTAACTTTTTCATTAAAAGTATTGAAAATTTTCATCTGAAAAGGTATAGAAATTATCCAGAACGAATGACAAGGAAAAAGAAAATGTATTCAACAGTTTCATTACTGTTTCATTTCAGATGTTTTAAATGGAGATTTTGTTGAAGATGTTTTGACTTAACATTTGTGACAATTTTAATATAACTTATACAGATATGTTGTCATGTTACATTTTATTGTTGATATCCTACACATATTATTAAACATTATGCCAATTACATTTTCTCTCTCTTTGATGGTAACTGAGGAATGTTGCATTAGAACAATGCAAATTGGCTGTTTAGTCAGTTTCTCAAACAGTAGGACTTTGTCAAATCAGCTTCTGTTTGATCAGCTTTGATCATTGAACATTTCACAGGTCATAGCTGCATTAAATCTACTTATTTCCACGCACGAACACGCGTTTGTGTTGCTAACGTGCATAACTGCATTCACTATCTCCTTTGCATGAGTTCGGGTTAAGGTCATCTATAACAATAGGTTCAGGAACTGTTACATAGATATTCATACTATGTCTCATACCAAGTGGGTCATTGTTGGTGATGAGGACAACCAAACCAAGAGAACGATTCTCTCCATATTGTCATTGTTGAGTGATTGTTGTCATTTGCAACTTTATTCATGCATGGTTCCTATGTCAGACGTACACTTCACTAGAGAAATAATTTGAACATATATGTGAGTGTTTTTCTAGTGAGTTATTGTCTGAATAACTAATGTATGTTTGGCTTTTGTCTTGGTGAGTTAGTGTCTGTTTGGCTTTTGATTCGTGAGTTAGTGTATGTTTGGTTCTTGTCTGGTGAGTTAGTGTCTGTTTGGTTCTTGTCTGGTGAGTTAGTGTCTGTCTGGTGAGTTAGTGTCTTTTTGGTTCCTGGTGAATTAGTGTCTGTTTGGTTCTTGTCTGGTGAATTGGTGTCTGTTTGGTTCTTATCTGGTGAGTTAGTGTCTGTTTGGTTCTTGTCTGGTGAGTTAGTGTCTGTTTCGTTCTTTTCTGGTGAGTTAGTGTCAGTTTGGTTCTTGTCTGGTGAGTTGGTGTCTGTTTGGTTCTTATCTGGTGAATTAGTGTCTCTTTGGTTCTTATCTGGTGAATTAGTGTCTCTTTGGTTCTTGTCTGGTGAATTAGTGTCTGTTTTTTTTCTGGTGAGTTAGTGTCTGTTTGGTTCTTGTCTGATGAGTTAGTGTCTGTTTGGTTCCTGTCTGGTGAGTTAGTGTATGTTTGATTCTTGTCTGGTGAGTTAGTGTCTGTTTGGTTCTTGTCTGGTGAGTTAGTGTATGTTTGATTCTTGTCTGGTGAGTTAGTGTCTGTTTGGTTCTTGTCTGGTGAGTTAGTGTCTGTTTGGTTCTTGTCTGGTGAGTTAGTGTCTGTTTGGTTCCTGTCTGGTGAGTTAGTGTCTGTTTGGTTCTTGTCTGGTGAGTTGGTGTCTCTTTGCTTCTTGTCTGGAGAACTAGTATTGGTTTAGTTATCGTCTGGTGAGTGTTTATTGAGCTAGTAGAGATGTTGGGCTCTTGTCTGATTGACTAATATATGTTGGACTCGTGCCTGGTGAGATGTTTGTTGGGCTGTTGTCCGGCAGGCTAATGTCTTTTAGGCTCCTGTTGGGTGAGCTAGTATTGTCTGGTGACAGGTGAGTTAGTGTCTATTGGACTCTTGTATGGTAATTGGTGAGTTACTGTCTGTTGGGCTCTTGTCAGGTGACTGGTGAGTTAGTGTCTGTTGAGCTTGGTAACACAAAGATGATATAAATAATATCAAATTCAGTATGATCATAACTGACATGTAGACTGTGTATTACACAATAAAAAGTGGTAAGCACTACAAGACAACAATTACATATACTAAAGTCAGAACACAACAATCAGCAGTTAACGATAGTGTCGTGCATTGACTTTATCACACCCAGTTAGTTAGTATTAACCAACTAACTGATATGATATGTTACGCTGCAGCGGTGGAGGAGATGAGGAAACAAATGGAGGATGAGCTGCGTCGCAACCAGGAGGAGATGGAGGCCATGCAGGAGACGTGGCAGCAGAAGATGGCAGAGAGGGAGAAGGAGTTCCAGGTGGGAGGCAGAGGGAGTTCCAGGTGGGAGGGAGAAGGAGTTCCAGGTGGGAGGCAGAGGGAGTTCCAGGTGGGAGGGAGAAGGAGTTCCAGGTGGGAGGCAGAGGGAGTTCCAGGTGGGAGGGAGAAGGAGTTCCAGGTGGGAGGGAGAAGGAGTTCCTGGTGGGAGGGAGAAGGAGTTCCTGGTGGGAGGGAGAAGGAGTTCCAGGTGGGAGGCAGAGGGAGTTCCAGGTGGGAGGGAGAAGGAGTTCCAGGTGGGAGGGAGAAGGAGTTCCAGGTGGGAGGGAGAAGGAGTTCCTGGTGGGAGGGAGAAGGAGTTCCTGGTGGGAGGGAGAGGGAGTTCCAGGTGGGAGGGAGAGGGAGTTCCAGGTGGGAGGGAGAGGGAGTTCCAGGTGGGAGGGAGAGGGAGTTCCAGGTGGGAGGGAGAGGGAGTTCCAGGTGGGAGGGAGAGGGAGTTCCAGGTGGGAGGGAGAGGGAGTTCCAGGTGGGAGGGAGAGGGAGTTCCAGGTGGGAGGGAGAAGGAGTTCCAGGTGGGAGGGAGAAGGAGTTCCAGGTGGGAGGGAGAGGGAGTTCCAGGTGGGAGGGAGAAGGAGTTCCAGGTGGGAGGGAGAAGGAGTTCCAGGTGGGAGGGAGAAGGAGTTCCAGGTGGGAGGGAGAGGGAGTTCCAGGTGGGAGGGAGAAGGAGTTCCAGGTGGGAGGGAGAGGGAGTTCCAGGTGGGAGGGAGAAGGAGTTCCAGGTGGGAGGGAGAGGGAGTTCCAGGTGGGAGGGAGAGGGAGTTCCTGGTGGGAGGGAGAGGGAGTTCCTGGTGGGAGGGAGAAGGAGTTCCAGGTGGGAGGGAGAAGGAGTTCCAGGTGGGAGGGAGAAGGAGTTCCAGGTGGGATGGAGAAGGAGTTCCAGGTGGGAGGGAGAGAGAGTTCCAGGTGGGAGGGAGAGGGAGTTCCAGGTGGGAGGGAGAAGGAGTTCCAGGTGGGAGGGAGAAGGAGTTCCAGGTGGGAGGGAGAAGGAGTTCCAGGTGGGAGGGAGAGGGAGTTCCAGGTGGGAGGGAGAGGGAGTTCCAGGTGGGAGGGAGAGGGAGTTCCAGGTGGGAGGGACAGGGAGTTCCAGGTGGGAGGGAGAGGGAGTTCCTGGTGGGAGGGAGAAGGAGTTCCAGGTGGGAGGGAGAAGGAGTTCCTGGTGGGAGGCAGAAGGAGTTCCTGGTGGGAGGGAGAAGGAGTTCCAGGTGGGAGGGAGAGGGAGTTCCAGGTGGGAGGGAGAGGGAGTTCCTGGTGGGAGGGAGAAGGAGTTCCTGGTGGGAGGGAGAAGGAGTTCCAGGTGGGAGGGAGAAGGAGTTCCAGGTGGGAGGGAGAAGGAGTTCCAGGTGGGAGGGAGAAGGAGTTCCAGGTGGGAGGGAGAGAGAGTTCCAGGTGGGAGGGAGAGGGAGTTCCAGGTGGGAGGGAGAGAGAGTTCCAGGTGGGAGGGAGAAGGAGTTCCAGGTGGGAGGGAGAGAGAGTTCCAGGTGGGAGGGAGAAGGAGTTCCAGGTGGGAGGGAGAAGGAGTTCCAGGTGGGAGGGAGAGGGAGTTCCAGGTGGGAGGGAGAGGGAGTTCCAGGTGGGAGGGAGAGGGAGTTCCAGGTGGGAGGGACAGGGAGTTCCAGGTGGGAGGGAGAGGGAGTTCCTGGTGGGAGGGAGAAGGAGTTCCAGGTGGGAGGGAGAAGGAGTTCCTGGTGGGAGGCAGAAGGAGTTCCAGGTGGGAGGGAGAAGGAGTTCCAGGTGGGAGGGAGAAGGAGTTCCTGGTGGGAGGGAGAAGGAGTTCCTGGTGGGAGGGAGAAGGAGTTCCAGGTGGGAGGGAGAGGGAGTTCCAGGTGGGAGGGAGAAGGAGTTCCAGGTGGGAGGGAGAGGGAGTTCCAGGTGGGAGGGAGAGGGAGTTCCAGGTGGGAGGGAGAAGGAGTTCCAGGTGGGAGGGAGAGGGAGTTCCAGGTGGGAGGGAGAAGGAGTTCCAGGTGGGAGGGAGAGGGAGTTCCAGGTGGGAGGGAGAAGGAGTTCCAGGTGGGAGGGAGAGGGAGTTCCAGGTGGGAGGGAGAAGGAGTTCCAGGTGGGAGGGAGAGGGAGTTCCAGGTGGGAGGGAGAAGGAGTTCCAGGTGGGAGGGAGAAGGAGTTCCAGGTGGGAGGGAGAAGGAGTCCCAGGTGGGAGGGAGAAGGAGTTCCAGGTGGGAGGGAGAGGGAGTTCCAGGTGGGAGGGAGAAGGAGTTCCAGGTGGGAGGGAGAGGGAGTTCCAGGTGGGAGGGAGAAGGAGTCCCAGGTGGGAGGGAGAGGGAGTTCCAGGTGGGAGGGAGAAGGAGTTCCAGGTGGGAGGGAGAAGGAGTCCCAGGTGGGAGGGAGTCTTCCTTCCTGGTCAACTCATGGCTAGGGTGTTCAAGTGTGAATACGGCAGGAGTATTTTTATGGTGTATCTGCTACATTGAAAATGTCTCTAACACGTAATTTATTTTTAGAATTTCCTTGCAGGATTAATGGATGTTTAGACAATATTGTCTGATGTCAAATGAGCATAATTTAGTATTGATAGTAATGAAATTATCAATTCAACTAAGCCAAAGCAATAGTTATAAACTTTGCAGTACTACTAAAAAGCAAAATATTTACATTATTTACCCATGTTGGAAGTACACAGTGACATGTAGAAACTATTTTTACCCCCCCCCCCCCCCCCGTAGGCCGAAATAGAGGCCACACAACTGAAGAAGGAACAACAGAAAACAATTCCTCACTTCTGGAATCTCAACGAGGACCCAAGTCTGACGGCCATGATCATCCACTTCACTCCCAAGGGGAAGACCAGGCTGGGAAGCAGTAAGGCTAATCCCCCTCCTGACATCATGCTCGCTGGCCTCAGGTTGGTTTATCCCTTCATCAAACCTTTGTCTATCCGTCCATCTGGTCAAAAACTACCATAAGACTTGCAAATAAACCCATGACATAATGCATGTGTTGTGTATGTTTGAAAGGACCTGGACACGCTGGTTATATTCATTGTATGTGATAAGATATGGGTGAGATTGACAGTACCAGGCTAATGTGAGATTTTATGTTTCATTTTTATTGTAAAATTACATAAACTATGCTATAACATAAATATAATGCAGGTATGCTTTAATGAACCATTTTGATTTACATGTCACTGGATACCCTCAGGTATGAAGCCATGGAGACTTCATATCGACGTCTGCCACTGTTGGATCATAACATTCCTTGGAATTATCAGAGCTAACTTTTCAACTATTTCACTGACAGCTTGGTGATTTTTGTGACAAGCAACCGTTGAATCCATAGTTGCTTTTGCTTTGTTAAAACAAATTTGGGCAGTCATGTCAAAGTACATTTAGTTTGTAGCATAAAACAAGGATTTTACAATAAAAACAAATGGTATATTGTATAATTGTATGCTATATGTTCACGTTCTGTCTGCAGCATTCAACCAGAACATGCCCTGGTAGAATATGACGGCAAGAAAAAGGTGACCTTGCTCCCTCTCCCTGGGGCCAAGGTCGTCCTCAACGGGAATGAGATTAAGGAGAAGAAAGAGTTACACCACAATGACAGGTAGTTTGATCATTCTACCACTATACTTCACTTCACACTTCCATAATCCAAACCATCAAAGGCAGTGGTAATTTGTTATGTCTTTTATATTTAATAATATGACAGTCTCCACAAATCGTTACTGAGGCATGCATAGTAATTATCTGAGCAGTGATTCAGCACAAAGACTCTCCTGTATTGTCCAATGATGTGTCAGCTTATCTGCTTCAAACAGCTCCTGTCACTTGTGTCTTAGGAGAAATTAATAGAAATCTACCAAAGCCCTGAGCTTGCACATTATTGGGGATTTTTATCAGGAATTGTGTAGCATTTAACATAACACTAAATCGAAAACATAACACTAAGTCGATAACATAACACTAAATTGATCCATAATGTTTTGTAAAACTATTTATTCCATCACCGAATCGTATATTTTCTTTCTTGTTTCCATGACAACCTCGTGTGGCTGTTGTTTTTTAGGGTGTTGTTTGGATCTACCAACCTGTTCGTCTTCCACCATCCACAAGATTATGCAAAACAACAGAAAGATAATAAAACAGTTCCAGCTCCATCATACGATTCAGCGCAGGAGGAAATTGCTAAGAGCTCTGGGCTCAGCAAATTCACGAGTGGCGGGAAATCGAAAGGTCAGTTTTACGAAATTGTACTTTTTTCATTTGCTTCACCTTGTGGTAGTCTTAGTAGTCAACTACTGAAGTTAATCATTGGCAATAATGATTCTGGAGATAAACACTGTTTTGTGTGGTTATTGTTGTGCGTTCTTGTAGTTAACGTCTATCCCGTAGAAGCACAGAAATAAATGTTTTGAAATGCAATGTGGGTAATTTGTATGTGAAATTGTTGTACCATGTGACCAGCACAGCAGCAATGTAGGCATTCAGTTATGAAATTGTGAAATTGCAATTTAAAAAATCCTTTATGGTTTCCGCAATTCCATTTTAAAATTATACACTATTTGTTGAAGATTTCAATAAAAACATTTTGCATTTCTAAAATTGATGTGAAACTTATATAGCAATGGTCAGTTTGACTCAGATTGTCTGGTGTTTTTAATTTATATTGTCACATAAAATAAACTGGATATTGATACATGAGATAAAATATGCATTTCTCTCAAAATTAGTGGAGCATGACTTGGTGGCTACTTATGGCTGACATATCATTCCTATGGAAATAAATCTTCCTTTAAGCTGCATCATCAACAAATTCAGTACTTATCTATTGAGTTTTCTTGAGATCCTGAACATTTCAAAAATATTCCTTACTTTTAATTCTTGCAAGACATTTTTTCAGAAATTAAAGCATTTATTATGTTATATTTTAGACCATACCTTATGTTGTCTTGTTATCTGTACTAATCCTTTTGATTATAAATTATTACATCAAAACTGTAACTGTTTTGTTCCACTGTCGTCTTTCCATTGCAGTTAACACTATACGTAAGTTGGAGAATTGAAAACATCACCTCAAAGAAATATGTGTTCTGTTAAAGATATAAGTTCACCTGATAGTCACCAAACAATGAACTGTCCCTGCAACAGATTCCTTCCTCCAATGCACACCCGCAGTTGCATGGGCACTGGTGTTATACTTATATTGATATATGATTGGCTGAAACGTTTAGAGAGAAAACATGTATGATTGGTTGGATACATTGGGAAACATAAGCTTATCTTTAGTATGGCTTCATCTGTATTTTTAGTCTGGATGTTTCTATTCCAGTGGTATAGAATAACAGACATCGGTGCATATTAAGTTTATACTGGAGAAATTGATTTCTGCAATAGCCAGTTGTCAAACGCAATTGAAAAAGCCAGATACCCTCATACCCATCACACATCTATACCCACATATATGACATATATACCCACATGTGACATCTATACCCACATGTGACATCTATACTCACATGTGACAAATATACCCACATGTGACATCTATACCCACATGTGACAAATATACCCACATGTGACATCTATACCCACATGTGACATCTATACCCACATGTGACATCTATACCCACATGTGACATCTATACCCACATGTGACATCTATACCCACATGTGACATCTCCAACTGGAGCAACTTGCAACTTCTGGTAGCCATGAACGATAAAACAAATGCAGTCAGAAAACATGATTTCATATCAAGTTGCTTTCCTGAAGCATTTTGTTATACTTGGGATACTGTTTGTTAAAATCAGTAATTAATAACCAGTAAAAAAAATAAGTAAATGTGTTATTTGCATATACAGCCTGTATAATAAGTTATTTTTTATTTAGAACAGTTTTGACACCAAACATTCTGAAGGGTCATCTCTAGGAGTTTCACTAGCCACTACACTGCTCTGGTCTGGTTACTGTCACTTCAAATGCTGTGTCGTTTTTATTTATTTGCTCCTATGTTATTATTTTGGCCTTGTTACATGTTGCAGTCAACACGTCATTAATAACATTGTAAACTATTTGTTGATTTACCATATTCCAGTATTATATTACGTTTTTTTTAACATTAGTTTAAGTTATATACAAAGTAGATCCACAGAGTTATCTATGGGAAATGTGTGTGACTGTGTCATACGTAACAATGCACCAAACCAAAGAATTTTTTCAGTTGTTCACATATTTCAGTTAATCTTATTGTATCTATGTATGCTTCATAATAAAAAATATTGTAATCATAATTGAATAACAATCAAAACGATTGCACGGTTAACAGAAGCAAATAAAAAATAAATGTTTTCTACAATGATCAGCATCAAATACAATCAAAAATACCTTTGTTTTGTTTCTGGAATTCAAGATATCACATAATATCAATTTTCTGCAGAATGTTTCTGTTGGTTTGAAATGTAAGAATAACGGAAAATAAAAATAATTGTTACATAATCATGACACAATTTGTAGCCAATCAGAGACTTCGTTCCATATCTTTCAGATGACCTCATTCTGCAAGAGGACCTCATTGAGATGTTCCCAATGGTGAGTGAGGCAAATGCCATTTCAGAGGAACTTGACAAGAAATGCAAGTTTGAGTTGGCCCTCATTTCTCCCCAGGCTCGAGGGAAGAAAGACGGAAGAACCGAGGCAAGTGATGTATACACATTCCTTTAATCTATTGTCTTTACTGAATAGTTGATTATTGTTACTTTTGTTTAAAAAAAATTATGAACTATATTATGTATAGTGCCTTGAGCTTTTGATTGGAAATTGAACGTTATTTATGTAAATGTTCATATAATAATTATAAATAACAATAATATTGGTGTAATATTTCCAAACAGTCTGTGAGTGTCCTCTCTCTTCCAATATTCCTTTCATAATCACAACATTACTCACTGTTTGTTAGATGTTCTACTGATTCCATTGTTGAGGGATGAGGTTAACCATCTCTCTACATCTTTTATCATCCTCCAACTTCCTTAGATTAATATAGGCCTTCCATTTCAGCAGTGGTTGTTACCTGGGACGTCAGTTGTTTCCATCTCTGCCGTCATGTTTAGTCTGGTCCTTCAGTCTCATCCAGTGGCCTACTCACAGGATCCTGTGTTACTAATGTATTTTCATTTAATTTATGCAAAACGTTGCACTTTGCATTAAACTAAACAATTGCATTGAACACACCATTCTTCATAATGGAGTATGCTAATGTGTTATTCTTCTTGGTCCAGGTGTGTGTGAAGATGCGTAACCTTGGCAACGACACAGAGTTCATGTGGGATCGCAGCAAGTTCATCAATCGCAAGTTCCTGATGCAGGAAATGTACCAGGACTACGTGAACGGGGACGATGACTGGGACCTGCCCAAGGTAAGACTTTGACCTGCCCAAGGTAAGACTGGGACCTGCCCAAGGTAAGACTGGGACCTACCCAAGGTAAGACTGGGACCTGCCCAATGTAAGACTGGGACCTGCCCAAGGTAAGACTGGGACCTGCCCAAGGTAAGACTGGGACCTGTCCAAGGTAAGACTTTGACCTGCCCAAGGTAAGACTTTGACCTGCCCAAAGTAAGACTGGGACCTGCCCAAGGTAAGACTGGCATCTGCCCAAGGTAAGACTGGGACCTGCCCAAGGTAAGACTTTGACCTGCCCAAGGTAAGACTGAGACCTGCCCAAGGTAAGACTTTGACCTGCCCAAGGTAAGACTGGGACCTGCCCATGGTAAGACTTTGACCTGCCCAAGGTAAGACTGAGACCTGCCCAAGGTAAGACTTTGACCTGCCCAAAGTAAGACTGGGACCTGCCCAAGGTAAGACTGGGACCTGCCCAAGGTAAGACTGGGACCTGCCCAAGGTAAGACTTTGACCTGCCCAAGGTAAGACTGGGACCTACCCAAGGTAAGACTATGACCTATCCAAGATAAGACTGGGACCTACCCAAGGTAAGACTGGGACCTACCCAAGGTAAGACTGGGACCTACCCAAGGTAAGACTGGGACCTACCCAAGGTAAGACTGGGACCTACCCAAGGTAAGACTGGGACCTACCCAAGGTAAGACTGGGACCTACCCAACGTAAGACTGGGACCTACCCAAGGTAAGACTGGGACCTACCCTAGGTAAGACTGGGACCTACCCAAGGTAAGACTGGGACCTACCCAAGGTAAGACTTTGACCTACCCAAGGTAAGACTGGGACCTACCCAAGGTAAGACTGGGACCTACCCAAGGTAAGACTGGGACCTACCCAAGGTAAGACTGGTACCTACTCAAGGTAAGAGTGGGACCTATCCAAGGTAAGAATGGGGCCTACCCAAGGTAAGACTGGGACCTATCCAAGGTAAGACTGGGACCTTCCCAAGGTAAGACTGGGACCTACCCAAGGTAAGAATGGGACCTGCCCAAGGTAAGACTGGGACCTACCCAAGATAAGACTGGGACCTACCCAAGGTAAGACTGGGACCTACCCAAGGTAAGAGTGGGACCTGCCCAAGGTAAGAATGGAACTTACCCAAGGTAAGACTGGGACCTACCCAAGGTAAGACTGGGACCTACCCAAGGTAAGACTGGGACCTACCCAAGATAAGACTGGGACCTACCCAAGGTAAGACTGGGACCTACCCAAGGTAAGACTGGGACCTACCCAAGGTAAGACTGGGACCTACCCAAGGTAAGACTGGGACCTGCCCAAGGTAAGACTGGGACCTGCCCAAGGTAAGTATTGAACTTACCCAAGGTAAGACTGGTTCCTGTCCTGTCCTCGCCCAAGGTAAGACAGGTATCTGCCCAATGTAAGATTGGGACCTGCCCAAGGTCAGACTGGAACCTGCCCAAAGTAAAACTGGGACCTGCCCAGTGTAATTCAGGCTCCTGCCCAATGTAAGACCGGACCTGCCCAAGGTCTGACTGGCATCTGCCCTAAGTAAGACTGGACCTTGCCTAAAGTAAGACAGGGACTTCCCCATGGTAATAATAATAATATTTATTTGTAATGCGCCGTATAAATGTCCACTCTGAGGTGCATAAAATAAAGTTTAACACACATGTTTTTTATATTCATAATCAGTTTATATTTGCACGTAAAGATGAAATGATAAATGATAATAAATTAATAATAATTAAATAAAGCTTCTAAAAATCCTAGTTCATAAGCTAAACATATCAGCAATTAGATAAAATAAAATAATAAATAAATAAATAATAAAATATATTAATAACTTAATAATAAAGTAAGTAAAAAAGTCTTTAGGTAGGAAATTAAACAGTGGTAGTAGATATGTACCACTGACTAGCTACTCATTGGTGTGGTCATGTGGTGTCACTCTCCTGGTGTTTATGTTATAGTTGACCTCATGTGAAACAACTTGAAGGTCCTCATATGGTTTCAGGAAAAGGACCCTTTCTGGGAGGACCCTGCGACCGAGGTTCACCTGGGCAGTGTGCACGTGTACCTGCAGTCTCTGGCCTACATGATGGAGCTGGAGGAGAGTCTGCAAGTGACGGACTACCGCGGCATAGAGCAGGGTGAGACGTCTCACACTCTACCATGTCTTACTTAGATATATCTATATAAAACTATTGATCTGTATTGATAATTATATTATTGACAACTAGACATGAGGTATTATACCAGTGAAGGTACAATGGTGTTTACGGCATTATGCAGTTTACAATTTTAGACGTTATTTTGTTTTTGCAGTGGTGACCGTTATTTGTTTTTTCACTAACGTAGTTATGTAAAGATTTCTTTTAAAATAATCAGATCTCGTAAATAATGTGTACTCATTATGTTGTGTTTTTTGTGGGAAAAAGGCCCTGATATCCATCTTTAATTTGTATCATGTTTACTTTCTTCCATCATTGCCGAGTTTGCCACACTTCCCTCTGTTTCCTTAACACCCTAACAACCCCATTAAATCTTTCTTTCCACAACCTTCCCATCCTAGTCATCATCACCCCACTCTCTCCTTCCCTTTCTCACTCTCTTCCTTCCTCGCGTCTTCCCGGTTATTCCTGTGTCTACCCTACTTTAGCCAACTCCCCACTAACTGTTCCTAGGGACACTAAACGTTATTAAATTATTTTAAGTTTGTGTGTGTTTATTATTTTAATTATTACATGTTCATGGCACCATTACTTTTAATATTTATATGTATATAATTTTACTAAACAAATTTGCACTTAATTATTTCATGTATTATACCAGTATTTTAATATTTACATGTATATAATTTTGCTAAATAAATTTGCACTTAATTATTTCATATATGATACCATTATTGTAATATTTATTTGTATATAATTTTGCTAACAAAATTTGCACTCAGTTGAACAAAAGCATTTAGAATACTGCCGTAGCAGCACTGCAATAGTATGCTTAAAATAAGACAAAACAAACACTAAGTTATAAGTAAGTGGTGTGTGTGTCAGGGCGTCTACAAGTGGAGATCGTTCCGTGTAACAAGGACGGTCAGGAGCTGGACGATGAGTACGTGGATGACCCAGAGGAGCTGGTCAGTCACACACATACACTCACTTTGGGTCACTGTAACTGCATCCCCTCCATGGTGCCAATGTCAGCTCGCCTCATTCTAGCTTTATTCTTGTCATTGACCCATTGACCTTTGATTTACAAACTGAAAATGTATTTCAGAAAAAACCTTTTACTAATTTGTTTTTTATATAGTCTGCATTTCTAGATGTCCTCTTTCTCTCTCATACCTGGGATTCCTGTGCACCTGTCAACCAGTATGAACTGAACTTGTGTAATGTGTGTAATACTGTAACAGCATCCTGTTGACATATTACAATGTTCCCCCTTTACAGTTGTATTTACTAGATACAAATCTCGGTGAACATAACACAAAGTATGACAAATTTAGATATTAATCCAACCGCATTAGTGGAGTCTGCTTGAATATAAATGTATAAAATTGCAAATGCAGCTCTGTACTGAAACATCAGCTTTGTTGATGAGCTTCCATTTGTTCATCTTGAAATTATATTCAAATGTTCCCGTGCCCTGAGCAGATGTGTCGTAGATGTATCTGATGGTCCTGTGCTGGTACAGACTTATCCCTGTCATCCTGTGGTGTGTCCAATGAACTATGTTACAACTGTTGTCACAGGTTGGCAAGGATCTGTACTTCAAGGTGAAGGTCCAGAATGCCCGGGGTCTGCCCAGCAGATACAGCTCAGTGAGTGCAGAGGTCAACTACAGATAGTTAAATACAAACAGTTATACAACTTGCCTAATAGTTTGATGACTGGTAATCTGTCAGGTACACATGCAACTAGTGTGTAAATGTTCACACTTGTGCCATGCACATACACTCACACATACATGTATGCATGCAAACACACACACATACATGTACACATACATATACACATACATATTCACATACATATTCACATATATACATGCATACATGCATGCATGCATGCAAACACACCCGACATACATACAAACACACACACACATAGATATACACATACATATACACATACATACATACATATACACATACATACATACATATACACATACATACATACACACATACATACACATACACATACACATACACATACACACACACACACACACACACACACACACACACACACACACACACACACACACATATACATACATACACACATACACACCCACATACACTCACACATGTATGCATACAAACACACACACATAGATATACACATACATATACACATACATACATACACACATACATACATACACATACGTATACGCATATGCATACACATACACATACACATACACATACACATACACATACACATACACATACACACACATATACATACACACACACACACACACACACACACACACACACACACACACACACACACACACACACACACAGTACTTGCAATTAAAATATAACCATTTTCAACACCTTGTTACAAACTACAGACGAGCTGTAAGTACAAGCTGTACTTGGACGACGACGCGACTACAACGAGGGAGGTCGCGGGGATGAACCCAGAATATGGTCACGAGAAGCAATACACCTTCCACCCAGTCACCAAGCAGGTGGGCAACTGACCAGTGGTCACTGATGGTCAGTTAAAGTGACTCAGGCTAAATGACCATCAAATGTGTGTAGCAGAATTACTCTTTGACCTGAGCAACTGAATTCTATTAAATGACTGAAATCAGGCAAATTCACTAGAGTTTGGAATTGTTATTTAAACTTTCTAAGTAAAATAGACCGAATGTTTAGTGACCCACTGCTGATCAGTGCTGCGTGATATCACAGTGCTAATCGTGACAGAGAAGTGTAAAGTAACTGCATGAGCAAGCAAACACTAGCAGGACTGGCCTTTTATAGTTACGTCCATTTCAAAGTCCTTTGTTACTGTAAAATCACTTGCAGATATGCTTAAAAATAAAAAAATTCTCAGTTTTACCAACACATATATGATCAGTTGTAAAATATATAATATTGTTGACCATAGAATACATTCTAAATCAGCAGAGATTGGGAATTCTTATGTAGGATACCACGTATGATGTTGTTTTGTTTGTTTAGTGTCGAATAAATTGTTCCAATTCCATGTGTTCACTGAACAATTATTGTATGGATGTTTTTAATGAATGTGTCAGTAGTAGTTTAGTTGTTTGTACTTTGCATCCAGATATGTTGTATCTAATTAAAGTTTTCTTTTTCTTTCCAGTTTGTTGATTACCTGCAGAACGAGGCTCTGCTCATTGAGGTGTGGGGTCGCCAGAAGGACGGCACGGGGTCCGGGGCTCCACTGACCACACGGGAACTGGTCACCCGGGAGATGTCCATGGTTGACCTCAAGACTAAGGTAGGAAAACAAATGACTTAACAAAGTGAAACTACTCATTCTTGCCCCGTGTGTCTTACCTTTAACAAAGTGAAACTACTCATTCTTGCCCCGTGTGTCTTACCTTTAACAAAGTGAAACTACTCATTCTTGCCCCGTGTGTCTTACCTTTAACAAAGTGAAACTACTCATTCTTGCCCCGTGTGTCTTACCTTTAACAAAATGAAACTACTCATTCTTGCCCCGTGTGTCTTACCTTTAACAAAGTGAAACTACTCATTCTTGCCCCGTGTGTCTTACCTTTAACAAAGTGAAACTACTCATTCTTGCCCCGTGTGTCTTACCTTTAACAAAGTGAAACTACTCATTCTTGCCCCGTGTGTCTTACCTTTAACAAATTATGAAATGTCTGTCCACACAAAATGTGATGAAAATGACACCAGTTTCTAAACAATTGTAAATACTGAAGATGAACATTAGTTGTGATATGCACTGGCTATTTTTATTTAGAACGCCTGCTTTGGGTTTTTGTTATATATATTTTAATTAAATGCTTTCTAATTCATCACAGTGCTTATGTGTGTGTGTATATATATATATATATATATATATATATATATATATATATATATACAATATATATATATATATATATATATACAATATATATATATATGTGTGCAGCAAACTATGTTATCAAATGGCACTGATAAACATCCTATATAAAGCCATAGAACATATATGCACAATCTTGCACATATGACAATTATCCACATTTGTGAGCAGGTAAAAGGGTCAACATCTCCAATATTCATTTACACCAACTGATTTTACTGAAACAATACACATCTATCTACATTGCTTGTGTTTGCTTTGATCAACTTGTCTGTATACTATGTATGTTGTGACTTCTTTAGTTGATTCAACTCAAACAGTTTTAATATTCATTGAGTTATTTAAACAGACAGTTAATGTGTTATTTCAATATCGGCAACTTTTTCAAAAACAAGTTTAGAATGTTGGTTTCTGTTTCTCAGGAGACTCCAAAAGCCAATGGGAAATCGGTAAGACTGGAACATATTTTGTTGGTTTCCTTCAGTTAGATCTTACTGTGTTCCTCACCCACTTGTCTGTTCCTTGATGGGAGAGGGAAACGTTGGCACATTTGATGAATGGTGCCCACATATACCATTCATCAAAATAGTGCCCTTGTTACCACTGCTTGCATATAACCACTTGTTGTGCAAGTGCCCAGTTTGTTGTTGCTTACATCACCATGATGTCACCATTCACCAATATCTTTGCACTGCTAATTTGTGTACTATTGTTACGCTTCCTGATTCAGTTGTTGTTATGTTCCATGCGTTATTTCTTGTATTTGTTCCCAGTTCATGCACTGTTTGCTCTTAGTACTTTGCTTCCATGCACCATCGATTAGCATTGCTTATGTTGACCATTTATACCAATGCCTGCTTGCACCATGTACCACTGCCGTTTTCTTTGCACCATTTGATGCACCTTTGCACCATTTTATGCATATTTCCACCATTTGATGCACATTTCACAGACATTTCCGTCTTCCATTTGATCATCCAGTTTTATTTACTTCCAGCAACTGTAAGCTGTTTATTATAAATCCTTTGTTGTTTATTGAATTATCTTTCATGTGATTCTTACAACAATTGCTCTCTTGTTGGTTTATTAAATTGTTATTTTGTCACTGGAAGAAACTACTAGTTTTAATATCATTAAAGTTGTGTGCATCTGAAATAACTACAGGAAATTCTAACCAGTATACTCTATTCACTGTGTATAAATCATTATTTTAACATATGTCCCAGCTAAAATATATAATATAAAAATAACTAAAATGTATGTATTACATATACATACATGCTTATACTGTATATATTTTGATGATGTATGGTAACTCAAATAGTTTGTATGTTGTATGATACATTTATCACACTAATGTAAATTGCTGTTTGAATGAAATACTGACAAATAACTATCTGTTATATATATATATATGTATATATATATATATATATATATATATATATATATATATATATATATATATATATATATATTGCTATTGTAATTCAACTAAATAGTATTTCAATAAATGTAAAGTAAATATACATATATATATATATATATACATTACATTTATTGAAATAATATTTAGTTGAATTACAATAGCAATATATATATATTATATACATTAGTGTGATAAATGTATCGTACAACATAAGGCATAACTATAAGTATATACATACACATATATATGTATATACATTACATTTACTGAAATAATATTTAGTTGAATTACAACAGCAATTCTGGAATTTTAATTGTCATAGGATCTAAGCTGGGTTGAATCATATTCAGGCAATCAGAGTTAAAAGTTACTTGGCATCAAAACTAATATGATGAAGAATCAGTTTCAGGAAAGTTTGCTGGAACCAGAATTGTTAAATATGGAATCTGTTATGTGAACTATCTGGCCCAGCAGTGTTTGTTAGACATAACCACAATGTGTTACATGATGCGTGACATTTTCAGTCGGTGCAGCCAGGCATGACGGCAGGAGAGAAACGACGTATGGAGAAGGCTGAAGAGAAACTGGTGAGTTGGAAATTGTCAACTTATGTGTTGGATTATTTAACAAATAAAAATTTGGGTTCATGCCTAGGTAGCAATTTTTATGTATTGGTAACTTTGGTGTGTACCTGGTACATTCGAAGATGTATAGGTAATTTGTATTTTGCACATATCCGTGAACGGGACATACGTCCCGGATTTGATGGTGTTAAAATAGTTTTATTATTATTATTAACAGTTTGATGATCACTCACTCACTCATGTCAGCCACTGGTGTCAAACAATAACAGTTTAGAATAAATGGTCATCTCCAGATCACTCTGTGTCTGCCACTGCCATCTTTACCTCTTCCATCTCTAGACCTACATCTTCCCTTAAGTACCCCCCCCTCCCGCCCCCCCCCCCCCCGTGGGTAGTAGATGTAGGTTGCTGCTGGTCTCCTGTCTTGGTTTTTCTAGTCTATCTCAATGAACTAGTTGGTCTTTCAGAACTGTTATGCCAAGCCGACCTTTCTATGCTGGCACTGAGGGTGGTCTCAGCCAGGGTGCTTGTCATCCTCAGTGGCTCTTTTATGTCCCAAATTGAGGTATGACATTAATGTCATTCTATGGTTCACCAGGGATACACATTACCCAATGTTGAGAGCCAGGTTTTAACACCAAATATACCACGCCTGCCATGACCAAGTGTTGAACCTGGCCACCACTAGACTATGTGCCATGTGTCTGTTACCTCTAAATGGTCTTAGATGCCCTTTCATATTTCTATATATGTAGCGGTGTCTGGACAATATAAGTATTTCTTCACATTTTATCAGTGAAATACATAGCATACATAGTTCACTCAGCTGTATAAATGAGTACCTGGCAATAGACAGTGGTGGATATGTGTACGTGCAGCTTTTCGCACATTAATTGTAGCATGTGGCTGGATGCTTCCCAGAGAAGTTGAGATGGTATTTGATTGAACAGATCTGCTGGGAAAGTAATGTGTAAAAGCGCTTTATTGTCTTATTGTAGTGCTTCTTTCCGTAGATAAGTGGTATTTAATCTCGCAATTTATTGCAGACATCTAGGGCGGTATCGATACAGAGCACTGATTGTCTTTTCAAATTTGTAGAATAATCTTCAAACCTTGTTGAATGCTGCCAAGCAGTCTTCATCTGCTGTGGTGCAGGTATGTCTTACCATCATTTTATACTTATATATCAATGTAGTATCTGACTGTATTAAAATACATAGTATTTTTAACTGAGCTACAAATACTAACCAATTCAAGGTCAAAGAGCCGATTAACAAATCAAAGCTTCTACCAAAAAGTATAAAGTAGCCGATTGCCATTTTGTAGTGTTCACCAGAATTGGTTGATGCCCATTTGCAACAATGCTCCACTTTTCTAAACAAGGTTTCTCCTACTAAGATGTATTTGATGGTGATGAATTGTTGAGAAGGCTCTACCATAAACATTTGTTATGTTGTTCCAATGGGGGTGTAACTTTTTTTTTTATAATTCACAGGTGAAAGATGTGGAAAGGATTCTCGCAGGTGGAGCATCCAAATTTACTCAAGACAATTCAAACAAAGCGAAGGATGACAAAATGGGCACCAACGCATCACAAGCCTGTCTCATCCAGTAGTCACATGACTGTAGGTGACCTCACTGGCATATGCCTCTCTCTGGGTGAACACGGGGAACTTAGCTCTGCTGATACAGGATTGGTCTGATACGTTATGACTGTTAATATACATGAATATCATTTATGTGCAGACTGCTGACATTAATTTATCATTGAGTAATGCTGAAGAAGTTAAACATGGAATAACTCAACAGTTATTTAGTTATGTTATTAGCGTATTCATAAATACATACCATTATACAGTATAAAATTAAATCATAAAATTAAATCATTGTAACCACAAGAAGTGTTGCATCTTTTCTGAGACTTGGTCTTCAATTTTGTAATTTGTATTTTCTTAATGGTCATATATCACAAATAATTTTAAATGGTTTGTTAAGTTCAAAAAGCAATAGTCATGTGAACATTACTACTTCACTGCCATAGAAATGCTGATCTAAGTGTAGTTGTAAAACCATCAGCCAAACACCTTCATTTTGTGTTGATTATCCTCACTGGTCTGTCGGTGTGGACATCATGAACACCAGCCAAAGCCAGTAGACTTGACAAAAACGAAATTGATGCAATCAGCTGCTCAGCATTTCTTGGCAAAACCGGTGATTGGCAGCATTGACTATGTGGCATTAAAACAACTAAAATTATTATAGATATTATGTACTGTTCTACAATAAAGGGAAGCCAATGTTTCATCCGGCTGTGATATGTTATAGATAATATATTAATCTGCATTAAACGGTTCTTTGCAACGATGTTGCAGTCTCTACTGACTGATGTATGAAATGTATTCAGCAAGACAGTAACTGAACAATGACTGTGTAGAAATGATGTGACTAGACGAAATGGTTTTGAGCATCCATGTTTTGTTTCGAGAATGCATAACACCAGAATTTATGTGAATGTATATAATTATGTATGAGAAAAAATAATATGGCATATCGACTACACAGTGATTGCATATTTGTTCATGTATATTACAAAGTAGCATATATTTTGTATGAGAAAATGTTCTAGTGGGAGTGAGGAATATGAAAGGAAGGAAAAACATGAGCTGCTGTATGAGTATCTTCAATGACAAGAATGTGTAATGATGACAAACTAAGTTATGTGCTATCACCAGTGCTAGCCAGATATAAACTATTTGCCACAAACAAGTTACTTTAAAAATGGGTGTAGTCATGAGATAGATTATGGTTTGTTGTTCAAAATATACAGTACTTATTTCTTATTCGACAGTAAACCTACATTTATTTTTTATGCAGCACCTTTGCTGGTTTGTAGCAAGTATATAACATATGTGTATGCACCATATACCTGTTTAAACTGCACGTATCATTGAAGTTGCTGGTCAGTACATAAATACTATATATATATGTGGATACATACATGCACATATACACACACACACATGCAATCACGCAGTATGTGTGTATTTATTACATAGAGCAACACGGACAATCTGAATATCTGATATGAGCTCCCTCCAATTGTTGTCGGTTGTACTGACGTGCAGGTACTGTCAGTGTCTGTGGTGTAACTGCTTGTTAACTGGATATCAGTTGTCTTGGCTCTTGCATACAGTCAACACCGACTGTGGTATAAAGCATTCGTCACGCCTCAGTGGTTTAACTGTGTTAATGCAGGAATAGTTCATACTCATAGTATCTGCCAAGGAATAGTAATCAGTTATATTCCAACAGTTAAAGCCTAAACATAACAAATTAACACGTATTTGTTTGATATATTTCACGATGCCCTAGTCCTAGAATACAACACACAATTAAGAGGGTGACCGCCTATGACAAGGTCAAGGAGCCGTCTAACCCTATTTTCCCCTACCACGATTTTACAGTTATAGAACACCTGCTACTGTAAATGTTACCACTACAACAAAATGTCAGGAACTGACATAAGCCAGCATTCCTCTTTATAACGTTTGTAACATGGCGTCCTTCTTGCAATAAAATGATGACGACACGATTTTGTTGTCAGATTTATTGATTTATACAGTGTTCGCCAGGTGGCAGCATTACACAAAAAAAGTGTGCATCTCTGCCTCGCCTCGAGTAGAACCGAAACCCTTCAGTTGTCATTTCCCGTAAGGCGACCAGAATAAAGCACACGCATGTGTCTTCAAGTGTATATTCTACATTATTGTCGTTTGGTTAGCGCGGTGTAATGTAGATGTCTCCGTGACTCGGACAGATGTGATAGCATGCTTCTGAACATCGCTATTGACCAGAAGCTTTCTCAATAAAAAAAACACATACAATACAAAATATAATAAGTATTATTATTATGTGAAATACTGCATAACATACATCATTTTATTTTCATGCTACAGCCGACATAATTTATCAGGTTAAATACAAGCATAATATTCATATAATTCAGTAAAATACTGCATGGTATATGTGTTTTTATCATGGTAAATAAGAAACATCAAAATAAACTACACAAAGAAACTACACATTGATACACAAAACACTCCAACATCCTTCGCAGACATCTTATTAAGCTTATTAGTGTACAAACACAACAGCTGTACCGGGTTGAATTCACGACAATTATCCCTTGATGAATACATTTCATGTAAATCCATATCAGTCATGGCAGGCCTTCCGATATTTTGAATTAAATAATCCCACTTTAAAGTGCAGTGCAATTGTTGACCAACGATTTCTCATGAATTACAAGTTTGTTTTTTGATTTGAACTTGACTGATACTTTACTCTCAACAGAGGAGAAGTAAAGCGCCAAAGGCAGTGCCTTTAGCCTGATCCTAAATGTCATAGTGGAGCTGTTTTACAACAATTTTGTATATGTATTTGTATAGTATAGATATTTGAATCGATTTGTTTCTGAGTAGGTCATGGAACACTGATAAAAAGCAATGCTATTTCCACACTGAGAGCGATACTAAGGAACGTCGCTCTTATATCTGCCATATCTCATGTGCACGACCTCCACCAATTGCAGGAGCAAGGTCGACTTTATGACGCCTTGAGCGGAGTCGCTGACATCACCAAACTTAGAACGAGGTAGCACCAGTAGTAGTAGTTGAATGACTAGTCAGCTAAGTAGTCGAACGTTGTCTTCAAATATTCCTTGTCACTCACGTTGTTACGAGGTCAAACTGACCCCAATGAGTACGGAGTTCAGTGTCGATAGTAGGATACATCGATTAGCCGTTTGTCGTTGTTGGTAACAACGTGATGCTGTCTGACATTGTTCTGAGACATGTCACCAAGGGAAGTCGGATTCCTCGACAATGATCTCACAACGTTCGTCTACGAGTATAGCAGGTCTGTAACAACAATGCAATCTGTGTCATTTAGCAGATGAGTAAATGTCAAACATGTGCTACCCTTTGTAGGGTGAGAGAGAGTGACTACAGGCGTCACACGGAGGAGGTTGTATAGTTTTGTTCTGGGAACTCTAGACATGTGTTGTTGAAACGTTGAAACAAGACACTCGTGCTCCCTAAAGAGACACAGGACTGCATGGATGATCTGAGCTACAGGCTGCAGTGGAAGACCCGTGACCTTTTTAAAGCAGATAATAATTATTAGCGAGAGAAAAAGGCCAAGTCAGGATGGAATGTGTCATAGCCGCCGTGGTGAGGATGGTAGGTTGAAGACATCACAAGACAAATGTATAAATGGTAGACTAAACGTTATATACCGTCTCTTCCACTGCTACTAAATGAGCGACCACATTTAGCATGTAGGGAGTGATACATACGTGACGCTAGAACGTCGATAGCAGTTGATCAAACTACTCAATAATGCCCGATGTCCCCACATAGCCAGTGCCCATTTTATCAAAAAACCATGACACATCCACGAGTTCATTACATACATGAGAATATATAACATGCACCAGTACACAACACATCGACGATTACACACAATACAATTGTATTGTTGACAGATCTTTTATTGTTCAACCACATGTTCCCATCATGGCAGCCTCCTTCCCAAAATGTCAAACTGAGGCAGGCTGCAGTGCATCATGGATAATTTGTAAGGGTCCATATTCCCCGAGGGACCATATTACCCCGACCTACCCTACGAGAGACGCTGAGATATGGGGCAGTAACTGTTCTCGAGAAGTGCTTGAAGAGTCCACTGTACATTGTCTGAGACACAGATCAGTAAACGAGTCGATGTAGTAGGTACACCATCAACACTGACCGTTTTCATCACGTGTAGGAGGTACACCATCAACACTGACCGTTATCGTCACGTGTAGGAGGTACACCATCAACACTGACCGTTATCATCACGTGTAGGAGGTACACCATCATCACTGACCGTTATCGTCACGTGTAGGAGGTACACCATCAACACTGACCGTTATCATCACGTGTAGGAGGTACACCATCAACACTGACCGTTATCATCACGTGTAGGAGGTACACCATCAACACTGACCGTTATCATCACGTGTAGGAGGTACACCATCATCACTGACCGTTATCGTCACGTGTAGGAGGTACACCATCAACACTGACCGTTATCATCACGTGTAGGAGGTACACCATCATCACTCACCGTTATCATCACGTGTAGGAGGTACACCATCAACACTGACCGTTATCGTCACGTGTAGGAGGTACACCATCAACACTGACCGTTATCGTCACGTGTAGGAGGTACACCATCAACACTGACCGTTATCATCATCGTCGTCGTCGTCGTCGTCCGCCTGCCCCGTCAGCTGCAGGTAGACGTGGGGGTAGCACTCGGCGATGGCTTCCAGGAGGGCGTCGTACACCTCGGGCGGCTTCATCTCCATCAGGTCGAGTAGAGCCTCTGTCCGCGTCCGACTGGGACACAACGGGGGTGTTAACTATTCAGAGAGCGGGGGTGTAGGAGAGTGAAAGAGAGAGAGACCAGATATACATGGCAGGGATGGTATACTGGAGTAACTGGACAGGAGAGAGAGTGATAGGAAGAGAAGAAGAAGAGAAGGAGAAGGGAAAAGGATAGATATGGAAAGAGGGGTGTGGTGAGAGTAAAGGACGGGAAAGAAGAGTAGTGGAGAAATAGAATGAAACACAAGCCGTCGCGGATGAGCGGTTGGTGTCTATGCATGAGTTGTGGAAATGAAGTGTGTGTACGTGTGTGTGTGTGTGTAGGTGTGTGTGTACGTGTGTGTGTACGTGTACGTGTGTGTGTGTGTGTGTGTGTGTACATGCGTGCGTCTGCTGGCTGAGGGAGAAAGGGCGGAAACGAGAAATATAATTTTTTTTATTATTAACTGGATCTATTTATTTTAATTGTGGCGTACATAATGCAGATGTACAAATGGACAACATAAACAGGTGTGACAATATGCCGTGTATTACGCGTGTCATGTGTCGTCATACATTCCGCGTACCTTCCGTGCTGCCTGACGACCTTATGTACTTCCTCCCTGTTGAAGTAGTTGCCTTTCCTCATATAAGGGAGAACCTGCATCGATACCAGAAACGGGATTGTTAATGCTTATCAAATGTCATTAAAATTACATCCGTGAAACAACATTCCGACGTACGACCATAAATACACATATAATGTGATGTATTATGCATTAACACTTGCAACAAATGCATAACAGGAAGGCTATATATATTATGTTCTGTAACAGGAGAAACATTGGAAGATGTGAAATACGTATAGTTGAGGTGCAGTTGAAGACTAAATATGACGTACATACGATAGAGTGTACAGCAGAAACATTAAGTTGTAGGAACATTATTTTTTGTTTGGTGTTCACTGTGTCTACGTTGTGTAACTATGGCTGAAAATTGGCAAATGAATTGATGAAGAGAACAATATGGTAGGTTGGAGTCATGTGATGTAGTAGGCACACACCGTGGCTGCGTCAATCTCCTCCATGAGAAATGTCCTGGCCTGCTGCACCACGGACCACTCCTCCGCCAGGTCCTTCGCCTCTACAGAGTGACAAAGGACATGAAGGAGACACGGAACAATGCACGGAGACGCGTTGTGAGTACAACAGGCACGATACTGTTGGTTAGATGATGGCACATACTACACTTAGTATTCTGTTGGACAGATGATGGCACATGCTACACTTAGTATTCTGTTGGACAGATGATGGCACATGCTACGCTTAGTATTCTGTTGGACAGATGATGGCACATGCTACGCTTAGTATTCTGTTGGACAGATGATGGCACATGCTACGCTTAGTATTCTGTTGGACAGATGATGGCACATGCTACGCTTAGTATTCTGTTGGACAGATGATGGCACATGCTACGCTTAGTATTCTGTTGGACAGAAGATGGCACATGCTACGCTTAGTATTCTGCTGGACAGATGATGGCACATGCTACACTTAGTATTCTGTTGGACAGATGATGGCACATGCTACGCTTAGTATTCTGTTGGACAGATGATGGCACATGCTACACTTAGTATTCTGTTGGACAGATGATGGCACATGCTACGCTTAGTATTCTGTTGGACAGATGATGGCACATGCTACGCTTAGTATTCTGTTGGACAGATGATGGCACAAGCTACGCTTAGTATTCTGTTGGACAGATGATGGCACATGCTACACTTAGTATTCTTCTGGACAGATAGGCACATGCACATGCTACACTTTGTCTAACTATTATATATAGTATGATAACCGGTCATAGAGCACACACAGGCAAGTATGGCAAACACATACATGCGCGCGCACACACACACACAACACACACACACACAACACACACACAGACACACACACAGACACACACACAGACACACACACACACACACACGTACCTTCCTCTATCTCGTCCAGGGGGCCAGTGAGTGAGAGGAAGAGATGCGGGTAGTGAGTCTCGAGAGCGTCCTTGAAGGCGCCGTAGTCCTCCGTCCTCTTCTTCTCCAACATGTCCAACAACTGATCGCGGAAGAACACATGACGTCACCAGTCGACAACATTACCTCATCCATTAAATGTAACAAAGAAGTTGGAAATTACTTGTTTCTGCATCATATCACCATGTAACAAGCACCACCTTTACACCAACAAATAAGACGTACCACCGGACACCTGAAGGCGCAATAGAAAGCAATGAAAATTGATCTACACATGAGACCGGATATTAAATAAACTGACTAACACAAGACCCCTCCAGCTGCTGGGGGATACGTGCTGGTGCCTTGAGTTCTAGTGGGTAGGGTGGGGGGTGGGGGTAATGATCCACGAACTATGACTGCAAATAATTTGAACTCATCCAGTCAGGTGGACGGTTCGTCAGCAGACACAACCAATGTGTCAGCATTCGACAGGTCAACCATGTCAAGCCAGTATGCGACACCACTCCCATGATTGCTAGGCCCCACTGGCCACGAATGACAAACTGTACGCGTAAACAGACGAGACTCTGTGACGTGTCACATGAAAGGCCTGTTCTATTGATGTCCTACAGTGTGTTGACAACCAATCATCTGACTGTAGCAGACGCCGCACAGGTTGACGAAGCGAGGTGACACACTGTGGTTTCACAGCAACTCGACACAACACATACATCCCATAGTTCCAGGTTGTGACATAAGCAGCAGATGCTATGTGCTGGTCTTGTAATCCCAAAAACATTTGGTCGGCTTCACCTAGTAGCTGGACTCCACTGCTCTGATCTCTGTTAAATCAAAACACTAACTTGGGTCATAAACACTGAGTGTGAGTTAGACGTTGAGTTTGTTTTTGCTTTACATGTCAATACTGTTATCATTTCTGTAATCAAACTAAGAAACTAATCGCATTTCCTTATGTATATACGCCAAATTAATGTATGAAAAAAATCTTTATAATAGTGATGACGGTATAAGTATTAAGTGGACATAGTGTAAGGAATAGAATTACCGAGTGAACATGTGAAGTGCTCGGTAACACCATATGTACAGAAGATGTTGCTATTGAATACGTTTGCTTCATCTTTTCAGTTACCCGTATTGTGTTACTGCTATTTAAGCTTTCTTGTAATAGCTAGGATTTTGTCTTATTAACTATTACTTTTTAAACAATAAATTATTTAACTTTCTACATGCAAATGCAATAGTATGTGTTTTAGATCGATGCTAACGTTGTAGACACCCCTGAATAGGGCATTGTCTCCGTGTGTGATGTTTTATAAATAAAACATTAACAAGTAATAACTTTTTATCACTGTTTACAATTTGGGGGAACATTTTCAAATTGTGAATATTGCATTCAACATATTTATTCCTTTCTGAAAATCATTATAGTAATTAAATAAAAAACAAAGGAACAGCTTGCTTCCTGGAAAACAAGCAACACTAACAGTAGGCAGGTAATCAATTGTTTAGTGTATGTACAGTTCACGACCCTTAGGAAGGTCAAATGTACATTTTATAAGGTTATCGTGAATACCTAATGTTTATTATTATAACAGTAAGACGACGTACCTTAATCGTTTGGTGTCGTCTGCGCGCATCCTTCGTTATGAGATCCTCCTCCTCCCGGGAGAAGACGGACTTCTTGCGCAGGTCTGGTATGATTGTGACGACATCGAGTGCCCGGATCAAGATCGGCCGACATTTGATCAAGCGCTCCTTGTCCCTTGGCTTCATGTCGAAGTAATCTGGCGCCTCGTCCCCTGCAAAGGGAACTGTACACGTGTTGCTGTTTCTTGGAAGTGATTTATTTCAATAACATTAGCTGATTAATAAAATTGGTAAGCATCGTCGCGGGCTTATTTGGTGTGGGAGCACTTACTCTCTGTAATGAATCTCTATCGAAATGTCCCAGTTCGTTCAATCCATGTTTCTACAGTTCACCTAGGTTTTTAAAATGAATAGGCCTACGTAGATATAAGCAATAGTGGATATTTGCTTACACATAGTAGATACATGAAGATTAACACAGAACATACTTCAAAGGCGTAGGAATGACGGAATGGTCACAGCTAACTGAGCAGAGATGGATGAGGAGGAATACAAAAGACGGAGGGAGAGACAACTAGGGATGGAGAGCTGTAGAGCAAGCATGCAGCGGAGTCTGGCCATCGTGATAGTGTTCCACGGAAGGGGATATGTTCGTGGGATGCGTAAAAAGAACATATGACGTGCATCTGGTTAGCTGTGGGGTCTTATTATTACTGATGTGTTTTGTCTCCATCGACGATGCCTTGATTTACATCAACTTATCTCTCCATGGCAATGTCTTCCATTGTCTGCCATTCCACTCATATTTTGTAGAGACAGGATGTCACACCATCGCAGTGTTTGATATTGTAAAAGCTTTGAAATTTCATTGATGGTGGCTCTCATTTGCACACTTTCTAATTAATTTGATTTTATAAATTATCTTCTGGTGATGTGGGCATCATGCCTATCGACAAGTTTCAATGGTCAGTCGGTGTTACCTATTTGCGTCTGTGTAGATCTACGTCACACTTGCATAAGCAATTGACTGGCTCATTTAATTTCACCGAGGTACGCATAGATACTCACAAATCTCACTCCGTATCGACAATATGTAAGTTACAGAATTTGTTTTATTATTTGGGTCGTTGTACCAATGTGCATGTATTAACATTAGGCAAGGGTAAACAGCCCATATTTTCTCCATTTATACATTTATACACAGAATGAACGTGAAAACCAGTTTAATTCCACCTCAGGCGTATTCTGCCTGCTCCCAAATAGTACAAGTACCACCAATTACATAGAAAGACATGTAAGCTTGCACCATCGCCTATATTATATCCCTCTTTCTTCTCACGACACCTGACTGGTCCAGTGCACCCACGACACTGTCCGGACCAATACAAGCAACACTCCAACACATATCACTGTACCTCACCCCAACCGTGATCTGTGACAAGTTAATGTCCTCTCACATGCTGTTACTGGACGGACCCCTCTCATCGAAAGCACATTGGTAACCCCATGCACCCGCCGACCCTTCTAAACCATTGTCGGTTTATAAATAAAGCCAACAGTGACTCCTGTGTTTGCTCATTCATGACAGCAAACACACTGAGCACAGCACACGCACCAGTAGCCATTATTGCGACACCCAAATGGGCGTGACAAATTCAAGACGGGTGACACATACACACACAAATGTTTGACAATTATTGTGAGCATTATACAAGAGAAAATAAATATAACTACCGGGTACTTAAGTTAAACATACATTTAGCAGATTTTCCAAGAAACCGTGTACGTCTCTTCTATGAGACATTAAAACGGTACATTTAAAAAAATGCTTTTTCAGTTCGATTGTTTTTGCTCCTCGCTTTTCAGACTAATTTCATGAAAAAGCAAACCTACGAAGTATCCCCTGTGACATGCTAACTTGTTTATGCATATGTGTGCCTTCGTTTTTATGAAATAAACAGAAAACTCAGAAAAAAATATAAAAGTCTCGGTAGCTTATTGTCGAACCACACATCTGAGTTACTGTGACATTCGGAAAAAACTGTAGCTTGAAAATCTCGCGTGATCGAAAAGGAACGGTGAGATCGACCCTTGAACCATCCATGCTGTGCCTCGATAGATGCTGTTTACTTGAGTTGAGTCGCAATTTTTCTGTTGTTTTGCCGTTTTTTGTTCAACAATGGGACGCCCGCGTATATATGTGACCGAATTGGAAAGGGTTAGGGGAAGAACACAAAGAGCTGCAGAAAGGTGGAAACAGCGGTCGCGCGCAAACGTGTATTTGGGAAAAGTTATATACTAGTGGAATCAAACGAAAGATACGACTGGCATTACAAGCATGAGCTTTCTAGGCCTATTGGCGTAGACGTAGTACTGGTGTCAGATAGAATACAGACCGTAGAAAAGTGACCCGGGGGTCAAAATACTATAATAGAAAATTGACCCCCATGGAAAAATTACCCACCCATTGTTTCTTCATGGATTTTTTTAATGTATTTGAGTATTACATTGAAGGTAACGTTTTGTTTATATTTATGCAACATTGCACTTCGATACATTAATAATATATTATTGTTGTGTCATAATACTTTTTTCTAGTGAAAGATCTCCTTTTCAAACTGATACTGCTCAGTCGGCATATTTTGTTGACATTTGCACTAACACCATGCAGTATTTAATTTTGTGTCCAATTTCATGGAAAGCATTCTGCTTGGTCCACGTTCTGCTAACTGCCTTAGCAAATGTTTGTCAGTTTATATGGTTATGTGATGGTGTATGATTCATACAAGCGTCATAGTAAATATCTATTTGATAATTACCGAATAAATATTTTACAGTGGGGGGGGGTCATATTTCTATGGTATAGTATATTGACCTGTGGCTCACAATAGTAAATGTTATAAAAATGTTTGCCAATTTATAAGGTTATGTGATGGTGTATGATTCATACAAGCGTCATAGTAAATATCCATTTGATAATTACTGAATAACAGTTTTACAGTGTGGGGGTCATATTTCTATGGCATAGTATATTGACCCGTTATACATAGAAAACTGTAAAGCTTTGTCAATTTGACGCCCCTACAGCCATCAAAAACAAACCTTTTGCTATTACCAGGTAGACATTTCTCTGTGATGTTTGTATAATAAATCTACAAGCCCGTAACTATCCAAATTGGCAAAGTTTTAGTTTTCTATGTATATCAAGCCACAGGTCAATATACTATGCCATAGAAATATGACCCCCACCCCTACAGCCACCCAAAACAAACCATTTTTCTACAGGGTGGGTCATTTTTCTATAACTGAAAATTTATGGAAAAGTGACCTCGGGGTCATTATTCTATAAATAATAGTGACTCACGAGTCACTTTATCCCCGGGTCAATATTCTATATGACACCGGCCCATGCCCTGGACTTAATTGTCACTTTATTGTCCAAAGCAGGGTTGGGTCCAAATGCACATCAGCCAAATCAAATTTAAGTACAGACAGATGTCCGCACAGACACATTGCCTTTTCCATATTTCAATTGTTTGTGTGTGTGTGTGTGCGTGCGTGCGTGCGTGCGTGCGTGCATGCGTGGGTTACATCAAGTAACCTTTTTATGGAAAACTATGGTACAAAATTGTAACTTTTGTCATGGTTTAAAGGTCAAGGTAAGTTCTTATATAGCACAGTATCCAATCTTTAGGATATATTCCTCACTGTCTATAGCCAGATACTCATACAGTTGGGTGAACTGGAGGAATGTAGAGTGAAACAACTTGCTCAAGGTTTCACACGGCAGCACAGGATTCGAACCCGGGTCCTCTTAGCTGAGAGTCCGATGCTCTACCTCTGAGCCACTGTACTACTACTTAATTAATGCTAGCAACCTTGGTTTATGGCCAATATTAAAGAAAAACTGTCAGTCTGACAGACTGGTGCATTTCGTCATGAAATTTTAGTAGTATGCCTACAGTGCAGTTGTGAGGATCACTAAGTTGGTTTTCCTAGCACTTACTCTTCAGGCATTAAAATAAACGTTATAAGTTTATTCTCATGTTGTTTTACCTAAAACCACTGATGACCTGTTATGGTGCTGTGCAAGTTAGCAAACACAGTTTGCTGTGTTTTGTGGTGAAAAACTCAGCAGTGATTAAGATTTTTTTTTTATTTCATTCAATATTACAAATTCACTATTCAGGGCTGTATAGTCCAAAGGACCTGTTGGGCCAGTGTTAATGATTAAATGTCCATTTTGAGGTGTTTACAGTAATGCTCACTGGTTTGGTTATGTTTGATTTCAGATGCCACAAAGACGTTGCTACTCTGCAACCTGTTATTACATGTGAACTTGTGCATGACATTGAAGAAATTGTGACTGACGAGTATAGTCTCGCTTAACTGACTGTCGTTCGGCTGCGGAACTACGCCGAGAAGACAGTCTGGCTACATTAACGGCTTTTGTTTGGGTAGCAGCCGTGATCTATAAAATGCTGCCACCTCATGGACACTGCCGTAATATATATTTTTATAAACAACTGCAAATTTGTATTTCTATTTATTTTGTGTTAATATAAGTTTAATTTTTAATAGTTTTTATAATACAGCATTATTTGATCAAAAGGTTTCCTTATTTAATGTGTATGCTATCCGTGTCGAGCTAAACAATGCTGCCACCTCACGGATACTGGTTAATCCTGCCGTAATTCTTATTTTATAAACAACGGTACATTTGAATTTTTACTTACTTTTGTGTTAATATAAGTTCAATGGTGAATACTTTTCATATGATATTATTATCTTGTAAAAGTATATTGTTATTTTAATTTTTATTTCATAGTTGGCCTGAGAGCCAATCAGCGTCTCTACCCTAATCTGGGGTAAGGCTGCCCGGATGTAGAAACTTAAGCCCATTAATGTCCCAGGCGGAGTTGAGGGGCTTAAAAGTGCTGCCACCTCACGGAGTCTAGGTAACCGAGGCTATGACGAGTACAGACGATGAAGACATAACACTGATGACAAGAGCGGAAGATGTCACTGGCAAACCATGCTGCATTGTGTACAAAGAATGCCTTTTGGAGCTTGCCAGAATGCAGGTAATCATTGGTATTTGACATTCATAAAATATCATCATGACACAAGTAACTGCATCTTAAAGATGTTTCTTATAAACTATTCATTTTGTAAAATGGCAAGAAAGATGTTCTGTTTGTTTTTATTAATTATGTTTATAATGATGTAAGTGTGGTGTATGTTGGTTAATTATATGTTGCCATATTTACGTTACAAACATAGAAATTAATATTACGGAAATTATACATTGAAATACCCATTACATCATACAACTGCATTCTGATTGGGCAGGCTGAGTAGAGTGAAATACATAAATCTATTTTTTACAGAAAGCAGTAATTAATGCCCACCTATGTCACTGCATTCACACAATTTTGCTGTGTTTGTGGTCATCTCACATGAATAACCAGAGAAAAATATGCCAACTAGGTGATTATGGTGAAGAAACATTTAATTCATAATTACAATCTTACAACATATTCAAAATTATTCATTATTAGCCCATTGAAACTAGGTGTAATCATTATTTCTCACAGTCGTCTATTTGCCTATTTGTGTAGATGGATAGATTATGCAAAATCAAAGGGTGCAGGCTTCCCTATGACCTGAAAATAAAATGAGTTTCAAGTGTGCGGTACTTCTGTCATTGAGTAACACCAATTCTTTATACTAATCAGTTCTGCTGGTAAAACAATTATTACAATTGTTGTCACATACACAGCTATGCATGGTTGTAATGTTTAAAAAAATTAAACCGCTTGACCAGTAAAGCATTATATATGTTAATATGCATCTAAATTGTCAGCTTAGGTATATATTATGAATTTGATTCATCTGCCAGTGGAAGTTTTTGTGCCCCCTAGAATTGATTTCTGAACCTGCTCCTGCGTATGATAGTTTATTTGTTTGCATGAGGTTTTTGCAGTAATGGGTGTCCTTGATAAATAATTTTTGTATATTTGTGGAATTGCATGTGAACTAAAGTAAAGACAACATAGGGTAAAAACATTTTTGTTGAAAACTGTTGACAAGACTACAACATAATCGCAAGCACTTCACATGATATATGTATTTATTTTTAATATCACATGCACATCAGATAAAAAACAAGCAGTAATATGGTATATATATATATTATATATAAACAGTTACTTTTATCACAGTTCATTTATTCACAAAAATGTCCAGCACAAATACATGGTATGTCAAATGCTGGTTAGTTTAAAAACATTAATCCCATTTATTAGGCTTTAAAATGATGCCTTTACCTGAAATGACATTACGTATTGCAAGAGTGTGCCTCTGGGCAAATTGTTCAAAATCCTGAAACAATTGTTACACAACAACAAAATCCTGACAATTTACCAAACATTGTTTAGTTTACTCACAATGCACGCATTATAGATATTACTGAAACATGCTGTAAATAGCTTATTGTTACAGCAGTTGAACATAAATTGATGTTTTGTTAAACACATTTCTCTTGACAAGCGTAGAGCGTAAATATATATAGGTAAATATTTCGTAGAGCGCAGTGGCTCAGGGGTAGACCTCCGAACTCTCGACTAAGAGAACCCGAGTTCAAATCCTGTGCTGCGGTGTTAAAACCTTGGGCATGTTTTTTCACTCTACATTGCTCCAGTTCACTCAGCTGTATAAATGAGTATCTGGCAATCTGGCAAATGATGTACACTAAGTTAACTATAATTATGATGATTAAACTAGCCAGGGTCCTTATTTCTGAGTTATCGTTGTATGCTGAATAGTGTTTTAAAGGTGTTGACCGAAGTCTGTGCGGACACTGGACTGGACGCACATAGTATAACATGCATTACACAACTGGAAAAGTTATCCTGGTTTTCCATGTCCAAGATATTATGAAAATGTTAATGAAAGTAAATGTGTATTGAAATGGGCTTATTAAAATATTTTGAAAATTTATACGTTGTTGATTGTTAATTTTTTTTAATCACTTGGAGTGATCAGACATTGGCCTCTTGCAAACTACGAATCCTCCATGCATTTGCCTGACACAAGTGATTGCATTAATCTTAGCCCCTCCTCTGCCTCGTCTCACTTGCATTGTAGTGTGATCCGTACTAATATTATCATAATTCGAGTTGTATTATGCATTCATATATTGCTGTGATGAAAAGATAAAGATTAGAATAGCTGGCATATGTGAGTTGAAAGGTATCAGGTATTACATAGACTACAGCCAGGCATCACTGACCACAATGGAAACAAGTGCAAGAATGTTATGTGTAATACTTGCGTATGGTGTACACTAGCTAGTAGCTATACAAGCATTTTATGTTCATGTTTAAATTTTTTATATTGAATAAATCCATCACCATCATGGTAGTCATAAAAATCTAAATTATGTTGCATAAAATATAATGCAAATCAACAACATCCAGCAATTATAGTAAAATGTGAGTCACAAAACACTGTTTAAATAATTGTGATAACCAATATAATTCTTCGTTTGACGTTCTGTTGCACGAGATAACGGATGCTCCCCATGATCACCCGGAGCCTAGCTACTGCCTTTGATGTTCTGTTGCACGAGATAACGGATGCTCCCCATGATCATCCGGAGCCTAGCTCCGGATGATCATGTTCCGAAGCCAATGTCAAAATGAGTTATCATTTCGTCCCTAACGTCATCTACACTCTCTAGATATGTACTTTCGCAATTACACAGCTTATGAACAAGATCCTGCGTAATCAAATACAATACATATAAAATTATAAATACAGGCTGTATGAGTGTATATGGCTGAGACTAAGCGATGGCCGATGCCGACTGTCAAACTTTAAAAATCATCTAACACTAAGTAACAGTCAAGTTAGAGAATCCGCGTGGAGTACCGGGTAGGTCTAGTATAATGAAGTTCGCAAGTTGCAGTTCTTGCTGAATTAGCCCACGACTACTCGCCCTGGTCACGACTACTCGCCCTGGTTGCTAACTGCGATAAAGCACTTACTACATACCTTCACAGAAGAAACACTTCGGAACGTTCGTCACGACACGCAAAAGCACATGCGGTTTGTTATTGTGCCGTAGGATGCCGATGTCGTATAAACCACGTGACCCAAAAAGGGCAGGACGTCTACACCGGCTAATGGTTTCGCCAGTTATACCCGGTGTAACGACGATTCTTTTTTGTTTAATTAAACTGATTGTTCATACTAGTTAAACTATTGAAACATTACACATCTGGACATAAAAGAAAAGGATTGGTGATGGGCAAAACGAAATGATTGGGAACCTTTAAGCCATAACAGACATGCCGAAGACACCTGCGTGTGTCATCGTCACTGGTGGTGGGAGTGCCGAGTGGCCGCCGCACGGAAGCGACGTGAGCACATACCACACGACGGGACAAACAAAAGCACCGGTGCGCGAACTGTGTACACCGATTATATCATGACCGAACCACGCGAAACTTCTACGACTACGACTAACGTCACATCGATCGAGTGATAAACCCACCTTGCCCTTGGCTTTGGTTGAAAACTTTGGGCTCGTAGGGGCAGTCCGTTGAACTAAGGTTATTCCTCGTGAACCAGCGTCTCGTCAACCCGAGTTTATAGGCGAGGCTCGTAGACGACTGTCGAATAATTAGGATAGTCAACGCTACGTTGACAAACCACCGAACCGTGACGTTCACGCGAGCGCCCACTGGAAAGTCTTTTCCATAAGTTTAGTCGGGAGCGTAGTTGTTGCAGTAACGTCTTAATCTGTCCTGAGTAAGGCGTTGCTGGAAGAAAATCAACCACAAACGTTTGGTGATGCAATTACTGCTACGATTAAACTTTATATTTATATTCATTAGTCGTCGTACCCGGCTGTGCGTCTAAATACGTTTAACACTACCTATGACGTATACGTTCTCTCGACAAGACATTTGACGTAGGGTATAGACCTGTGCGAAATACTGTGTTGACATCTCAAATGAATAACGACATTTGGGTGGGACATTTTAAAGATTCTTACTGATATATGATTCACACATATACCACTTACATCAATTCGGTGTGACTGATTTGGTCTAAAGCAAATATGTATTAATTATTCTAATACAATGCATTTAAGAATTGGCTCCGTTAAAAGGTTACGTAAGCTATCTGGTGAGTTATTTTTGATTTGGTGATGTTAGATATTGGAGTTATTTTGAAGGGCTAACTGTAACAATGTGGAAGGCGAGAGACCCCGAGAGTTGAGTTGTCACGTGCCGCAGTTCGTGTCGTGCGTAGAAGGAAGTAGTTTGGGGAACGAGCATTGGTCGTGTGTCTCGTGTGAAAGTGTACATATCCGTCATTGTCCTGGACGCCACCCTACTCGAAGGGAGTCGTCGCTGCTGTTTCAAGGGTGAGTAATTGAGTCATGTATGTGTACATAACATGTGGCCCCTTGGGTCTGCTGACGAGGGGCTTCACGAAGAAGGTAATGTTACTTCTGCAGCTTCTGCAGCCTCAGGAACCCGAGCTCAGAGACGCAACATACAGTACAACATACAGTACAACATACAGTACAACATACAGTACAACATGCAGTACAACATACAGTACAACATGCAGTACAACATACAGTACAACATATAGTACAACACACAGTACAACATGCAGTACAACATACAGTACAACACACAGTACAACATACAGTACAACACACAGTACAACACACAGTACAACATACAGTACAACATACAGTACAGCATACAGTACAGCATACAGTACAACAAGCTTAGTGACACCCGTCCCCAATCCCCATACACGTGGTACATCTGATACTGATACAGCCAGTACGATTGATGTCAGGCGAATGCGAGTTGCCAAACAAGTTTAGTTGGACATCGGTTGAGGTTTCGGCTAGGAACGTGGTTAGGATAAATTAACTTTCTTCAACAAAATAAAAATCAGGTATTTGCCTGCAGGGCAGCGAAAGTACCGGCCCGGGCTTTGATCTGATTACAGCGTCACAAATGACTTAGCCTTTTCCTTTCATATTGGAAACGTATAATGTGTAATGAATGGGGCTCTAGGTAATGCTATATTAACTCCTTGTGACTGTGTTATTGTCGTTTTACGTGTAGTGAACATCGAGTCACCTATTTCAAGAAAAATTATATACAAATAAAATGTCGGAAGATGAAGTCTTAGATAAGCTTAAGCCAACGCGTTATCTAAGGTCCGTTGCGGTTGACTAAGCAAACACTGCACCTATTCACTAGTGCAGTGGTGTTCAAACTGGGGTCACGACCCCCCCCCCTCGGGAGTGGCTTGAACATTTCAGGGCGGACGTGTTGTGAAATTCGGTGTGTACAATTCATTTGCTAGATGCGAATGCAGTAGTGACAGCATCAGCCATTTTCTTGTGATTTTAAAAATTGTAGGCCCTAAGTGAAAACAATCCTCACACTGTTGAGGACAGGTGATTGGTCATTTTCCATAGACGACGATCAGTGATGTTTATGGGGAGAAAATTGGATGGAAACGTTTAGCCTCGGTTACCCAGGCTCGGAGAGGTGGCAACACTTTTAAGCCCCTCAACTGTGCCTGGAGAAACTAATGCTCTGCATTTGTTAACCGCCAGGGCGGCCTTACGCCACATTAGGATAGAGACGCTGATTGGCCCTCAGGCCAACTATAAAATTAAAATAACGATATACTTTTATAAGATAATGATATCCAATGAAAAGTATTCAACATTGAACTTATATCAACACAAAAATAAGTAAAAATTCAAATTTACAGTTGTTTATAAAATCAGAATTACGGCAGGATTAACCAGTATCCGTGAGGTGGCAGCATTGTTTAGCCCTAAACAAATATTTAAAAGCCAGCAAAGTCACTAGACTGTCTTCTCGGCGTAGTTCCGCAGCCCACCGACAGTCGGTTAAGCGAGACCACATCTAAACATACATGTCTGACCATGTATTTTCACTGAATATATCCTTAAACAGACGTGCATGCACATCCACATCCGCCCAGACCTGAACTATAGGTGACACTTGCGCTTATTTCAAGAGCTGTTTTGGAAATATCGCTGAGATTTCTGCCTATTTCTAGAGCTGCTCTGGACATACCCCATGCCAATAAATAAGTATTTCCAGTTATCATTTTACTTAGAACTATCTGTTCATAATATGTTAGTGTTCCACCTCCTATGTATGAATATAAGAAATTTGAAAATAAAATAAAATGTGATCTATAAAATAGAATACATAATGATGCCGGGTCGTGTTGGATAACTTATGTGAAAATAGGCACTGTCACACACGCTAACGCACACACGCGCACGCACGCATGCATACTTGTACACAAATTATGTATGCACACGCGGCGTCGCACGCACGCATGCATGCCCGCACGCACGCATGCGAAGTCTTGACAATACATATTATCAATATACAAAATTGATATAAATTGACAAAAGTCATGTATACTATTTCAGTAATGATATTATTTAGTGTTTTGTTTCATGTCTCTAAAGGTATGACTAATGTATATTTTGCATATTCATGTGTGATCCTGGAATTGAAAAAAAACTATTTCTTTCATGTGTATGCTGTTTACGAATTTCATAGTTGTGGTGTGTGACTACGCGCACATCGCAACAACCATTGTAAGGGTGACTAGAGATCCTCGTCTTAAAACACGTGTCTTTATATTACAGGCTGCAGAGAGATCGCTATATAGCAACGATGAGTGGCGCCGTCTGCTGGATAATATTCTTCTACGCCGTCTCGGAATTCGTCATCGAAATTTCCGCTTCTCTGTCCCAGTGTGTGGAGTCACGTGTCAGCGTGGACGGCCATCTTGAAGTGGTTGTTGACTGCACGGGTGCAAGTCTATCGACAGTTCCCGTGGATTCATTTCCAGAAGACACGACGGATCTCGTACTGAAAAATCTAAAAATACAAGCGATTCCAGATAATGCCTTTGCACAACTCGGCCACTTGCAAAGGCTTGATTTGTCCAATAATGACATTCGTATGTTGTGCAATGGCAGTTTTCGTGGCTTGTCCAAATTAAAGACTTTGAATCTGAACGGGAACATAGTCAGCGACGTTGATAGTGGAGTTTTCAGCGAGTTGCATTCGTTGGAAACGTTGCTTATGACTAATCGTCAAGGAAGGCCATTGGTATTTGAACACGCCAATGCATTCAAGAATCTTCGAATACTGTCGTTGTCAAAGCTTGCTGATACAAGATTCGCAAGAAGGTACAGTCTGCTGCCAAAGTTGGAGGTCCTCGATTTCTTCGGCGGAAGTATGCAGACAATTAATATTACACTGATGGATCAATTTCGCAGTTTGAACATTTCAAGCGTATCATTTCGCAAAAATGATATACAATCAATTGAGCCCGGTGCATTTTCAAACTTCACCAATCTACGATCGATCAATCTTTGTTGTAATTATATGTTAGGATATAAGGCGGCCATAGTTGCACTGCAACAAACACAGAACACGAACATCGATACTGTTGTATTAGACCGAGTATGTAAAGGTCACCGAATATATAATATATTTCGTATGTCTGACTTTTGCTTCCCATTTGGCCGTAACATTCGCCGCCTGAGCGTCAGAAGCAACGCCATTATTGGTATTGAACTCAACCAAGCGCAATGTCTTTCACAACTCGAAGAACTGGACTTGTCATACAACCAACTCCTTTATGTTGCACCCAGAAACCTAGAACGGGGAGAATTGTTTGCGTATCTGACATACTCAATGCCTAAGTTATGCTCCATCAGCGCCTCGATGAACACTGGTTATTATTTGAGATACTGTGGAAACACTAACGCTTCATTTAATTACGACGTCGACATATATTTCTCGACTTACTCAAAGTGTTTGCCTCAGCGATCCATCGATGATAGCCTTATCGAGCCTTATCGGACACAGTGGCAAGGACTGTTCCCTCGGGGTGTTGAACATGAAGAAGTGTTGAACATCTCAATCCCGCCGTCATTACAGAGGTTACACTTCGCTCACTGGCGATCTAAATATAGAGTTAGAGTAAGAAACTCTGCTGTTTTCAACTTAGATAACAACCTCCGATACATAAATGTGTCGTACACGCCCATTCCCATTGTCATTTCAGCTTCGTTTTACGGCCTTCATCGGTTGGAAATGCTCGATCTAAATCATTGCAACATACGCGGATTAACGCCAAAATTTGTATATTATCCGAGTTTGAAGAGTCTAAATGTTTCGCACAATCAATTGGACACAGAACTTCGCAAGTTTTGCGTCGGTTGTCCAATGTTGGAAACATTCGACATATCCTAC
This sequence comes from Oasisia sp. SBJ-2009, assembly GCA_964017155.1. Lineage (NCBI taxonomy): Eukaryota > Metazoa > Annelida > Polychaeta > Sabellida > Siboglinidae > Oasisia > Oasisia sp. SBJ-2009. Next base: position 13,444,885 of record OZ024854.1, read on the forward strand.
AATCGCTACACTAAGATTGGCTCTTTGGAATTTTCGGACTGTAAAAATCTGAAGCACATCAATATCAACGGAAATCCAATACAGGACCTGTTCCTACAATTGAACAATCTGAGACACCTTGAAACTTTGCTTATTCGCTCCACCAAACTGTACGATTTACGGAGGGAATTTACTGCCGAACTGGACAACTTATTTCGGGTGAAAAGATTCACTCTTGACATACGAAACAATACTTTCGTTTGTGCCTGCCACACGATTGCTTTCGTTCGCTGGATTCAGACGACGAATGTTGACATCACAGGGAGAGACGAACTGACGTGTTTGCTGGGTAGCCAGTGGAAAGTAATTGTCGATGTTTCACTGACAGACCTGACGGACGAATGCAGCGGCCATGCGCATGTCATTATCGCGTGCGTTGTCGTCGTCTTCATCGGTGTCGTGGTTGTCACGGTCGTGCTGGTGTGGAACAGATGGTATATAAAGTATCGTATTATTATGTGCAATTTGTCTTTTCGGAGTAGGCGGCGCGCTGAACTTACAACCGAGTACGAAGCTACGGTGTTGTACTTCGCGTATCCTACCAAAGTAACCGACAGTGCGGAAAGTCGGGTGATCGCTACGTGGGTATTGAGACATCTCCGTCCACTGGCCGAGGACGAAGAGGGACTGAGACTGTTCATCGACGACCGCGACGGCACGTCGATGACGAAAGCAGAATTGTTTATTTCCGCCTTTAAACACTCGAGCAAATTAATAGTGTGTGTCACGCCGGAGTTTCTGAAAGACGAGAGTTGCATGAACAATGTCCATCTCGCATTGGCGTCTAAGAAGCCGCTGTGGCAGTTTATCTTCGTTAATTTCTGTGGCGAGAATCAGCACATACCATCGAAGCAGTTGCGTCATTTTATGCGAGCGAAGACCGCAGCGACATACTTAGTGTGGACCGAGAAAGAGGACGATCGCAGCGACTTCTGGCGGCGAATGCGTGCGGCACTGAACAGGAGCAGCGCTGACAATGGATGCGGCTCGTTACTAGGACGTGTTACACACCCGTCCGACATTGTATCATGGCGCGAACTTGAGCAAATGAATCCGCATTAAATACATCATTTCAAAAATATTACGTTAACTAAAGGCAACAAGTAGATCAGAAATATTTTGAAATTATTCTATAGATATTACGATGCTCTTCAGATTGATTAGGTTTAGGCCTATGTGTTATATCTGTCATGAGATCTAGCTGGATGCGAAGAGAAGGCGGTAAGCACGTTTTGCAATATGCCATATGGGTTGAGCAACGGGACATATTTTGACCAGTTATCTTTGATTATGTGTCCATGTGGACAGCCAATATTTACACGTGCCCACGAATATCCCCATGGATTGCTAATGTTCACACTATACACGTGAAGACAAACATAAAATGTACTATTTGTTCATAACCTGATGCCGTTGTTGCTGCTTAAATACTTTACGCTATACTGTATAAGTCACGCTCTCCATTTTTCTATCCAGTGTGAAACGTATCACATGCACCTTTAATGAATACGTGCGTTTTGAGATATTACTGGATTTTCAAGTGCATGATAATTTTTTATGTACATATAGATAACATATTACAATGACTTGTTTAATTTTTTTTTTTTTTTTCAAAACATGTATTTTGTATGCACTACATTTTATTATATGAATCATCATTTCGTTGTTTGCCATATGGTGCTGTTCGGTGGCTGAACTACAAGAAGAAATACTATATACTATTATACTATGTACTATACATACATACATACATACATACGTACGTACGTACGTACGTACGTACGTACGTACGTACGTACGTAGGTACGTACGTACATACATACACACATACATACATACATACATACATACATACATACATACATACATACATACACATACATACATACATACATACATACATACATACATACATATATATATATATATATATATATATATATATATATATATATATATATATATATTACCAGTATTTAATGTGTTGAATTGTGCGATATTATTATACAACATAAAAACTGAAGATGAGAAACAAATGCATTGCGCGATGCGCCACCTAGTGATCAATTGGACGATAAGGTAGATTTTTTTTCTCGATTTGGTGTATTTAACGTGTAAGTTGTTTCAATATAAGTTAAATGTTAACTATTTTCGAAAGCATACTATTTGTTTTTGTCATAGTATATGTTTTTATCATAGCGTTTGCTTTATCATATTATTTATTTTTATCCTAGCATTTGTTTTTATCATAGTATTTGTTTTTGTCATAGCATTTGTTTTATCGTAGTTTTTGTTTTTATCATAGTATTTGTGTTTTCATAGTATTTTTTATCATAGTATTTGTGTTTTCATAATGAACATGAGGCCAGTCATCATACCTATTACCTACACGCAGTTCTGACGTATGCCTAAACATCACCTACCGGGTAAAATACGAGCCATATATATGCGAGGCCATTGCGAGCGGCGGCTAAGTGCTGCCTCCTCTAATGGTTATTTATCGCTTACAACACGTTAAATACATTCTATCTGTTTGTAATGCATGGATTATGTCACGGATGCTACAACCGATACAATTACTTTGAAAACGAGTCGAAGACAGCTGCAATCTTGAAGCTCAGACAGGCTTCCGCGAAACATCTGGCCTCATCTTTTCAACAACATTTGATTCGTGTGGAATCATAAAGTTGCATTCTGACATAATTTCCCCTTTTTATTGCATTTTAGAAAAGTCAATGTACACCATGACCGATATTTGTTTATTAGTATACTTCCTACCACATGTCTCACTTTGTGGTTTTATACGTTATTTGATCAAATATAAGTTTGCAACAAACAACGACTCTGGAGTTTCCCAAACGTTGATCTATTTTTACCATCGGAACTCTCCGATCAACGAAAGTAAACGGGCCACACTAAAACGCGGGCCACAATTGGCAGACCGCGCGGAAACGGCGGACCACATTGTACTGTAGTTAAATTTGCTTATTACACGCATGTTATTATTGAAAGACATCTCAACATCACAAGAACACCGGAAACTATAAGGCGCCAACTGTAACAACGCACGTAAAAGGCCTCCACGTAAACATGGAGCGTATCGATCGGTGGCACCTTTGTGAATGTGGTCCGCCGTTTAGTGTGGCCCTGTCTGACAGCGCTTTTCATTGGAATTCCCTCGACGAGGTCTAAACCAATCAGAGAATTCTAACTCGTGGGGCCCACCAGGACATTTTTTCGTCTTTTGCTGCTTTTTATCTTAAAATGGCATATTATGTGAAAATAAGTTCATAGGCAGTTGAGGAAAACAATATATAGTATATGGGGAATGCGGGTTTACTGGAAAATTGAATTTTAAACATGGCGGAAGTCAGAATGCAACTTTAAGATAACTATATGTCCTCTACGATGACCAGTGTTTGTAGTATATCGGAATATCGCACCATAATTAATTTTAACGCTCGTTTTGACCCAAAAGTTATCCTTGTAAACATGTTCTAAATGCAAGAAACGGGCACCTGATGCCAGTATGTCTCCTGTATGACGTCACAACTGGGCATCCATAAAGCGGCACAAATACGCATATCCGAAAAAGTCCAGTGCCATAATACAAAATGTGGAATTTCTAGTTCATTGACGTTTTAATGTTTTGGCTATGTGGACATGCAACTATATAGTAGCATGTCTTATGATATTGATTCAAGCAGTATGTGTTTTATTCCCTTTAACATAATCTAAAACAATCCTATTGCATGATACATGTGGCATGATGACACCCTGCCCTCCAGTCAAATGCAATGGTCGTCGGGTTCGTTCCCGATTAAATAAAAACTGCCTAACAATATCTGCACCAACAATTTGAATCAACGTATTGGTACGTTAATATAATCTGAAAATATAACTACATTTCGTAAACAACTCAATACGTATACAATTTGTAATTTCATTTCCATACTTAGCCCGAGGTTTTCCTTTGTTTCATTGATAACTTTTTCGCCTTCCTTTTAAACGATCCTTATCATTATAATGTTCTTCTCTTGTGGGATTCCTGAAGACACGAGCACTAGGATATTAGATGAAATAGATCTTATTGTTAATGACGATAACGGCTGTTTTTTATTTGAGTAGTGTATGCAACTTGTGTAAGGCTACTAAAGTATTCTTAATAACATCTTCTAAGAAATCCACGTTATCAACGTTAGCGCACGTTCAACAGTCAACTATGTTTATCAAATATGAGATACACGCACAATCCTTTGAGGCAGTTTCATGGTGTGTGTGTTTAGATACATCGCCGAGCGACGCCACTTTAGTTGATTGTGTTAATTAATTAGTGTCGCCGTCTCGTTAGAGTTGTGATTCTAAACAATTTTTTTCTACTGAAATATAGCGTGTGTGTGTGTGTGTGTGTGTGTGTGCGTGCGTGCGTGCGTGCGTGCGTGCGTGCGTGCGTGCGTGTGTGTCTGTGTGTCTGTGTGTGTGTGTGTGTGTGTGTGTGTGTGTGTGTGTGTGTGTGTGTGTGTGTGTGTGTGTGTGTGTGTGTGTGTGTGTGTGTGTGTGGAGGGGGGGGGTTGATTGCGTGGTAGAGCGCCGGACTGTCAATCGCGTGTTTGTGTGTGTGTGCGTGTGTGTACATGTGTGTGCATGTGTGTGCATGTGTGTGCATGTATGTGCATATGTCTGTGCATATGTGTGTGCAAGTTGTGCGCGCGCGTGTGTGTGCGCGCGCATTTGTGTGTATGTTTGTGTGTGCATGAGTGTGTGTACATGAGTGTGTGTGTGTGTGTGTGTGTGTGTGTGTGTGTGTGTGTGTGTGTGTGTGTGTGTGTGTGTGTGTGGAGGGGGGGGGGGGCGGTGATTGCGTGGTAGAGCGCCGGACTGTCAATCGAGGGGACGGGGGTTCAATCCCACCAGCAACCGTTTCGAAACTTAGGCAATTTCGTTCACCCCAAATTTGCCTGTGTCTTTCGGAAGAGACCTGTAGTGGACTCACTAATTCTCGTTGGACTTTAAACGCACTACAAAGGGCCCCGTCCAGTATCTGCGAGAGAGAGAGAGAGAAAACGTATTTGTATATGTGTATGTTCGTATAGATATTGCATTATAGCTTGACCAATGCTTTCCAAATTCAAGCCCCACAAAGAAACATGTTCATGTGATTTTCTTTCTGTATGGCGTTCAATATATATATATATATATATATATATATATATATATATATATATATATATATATATATATATATATATATATATATATATATATATATATATATATATATATATATATATATATATATATAGTATATATATATATATATATATATATATATATATATATATATATATATATATATATATATATGCATATGCATAAACAAGTTGTTGATACATTTTATGATGTACACGGATAATGTTTGAACGGATACTCGACACTGACTAATTGGACTTAATTGTTATAATGACTCAATAACCTGATATCACAATTGTTGCGTTCACATTTCCAGGCGACGTCGTTCATCGCACCAGTGCGCATCGATCCACTGTCTCGTCCGCTTTGTCTTTACAACGGATGCATCGAGGTCGCATTTCTCGTTCTCGCTCATTACCGCGCTAGTAAATTAATCAATTAGGTAAGACACAACAACAACGCCAGAACCCGCGCTGTCCACTCTGTGTCGAACATTTAGATTTATTGATACAACTATTTATAATATTACAACTTAACAGGGTTTTATAGTGGTATGAGGTCACTGGCGTGGAGGAGTGTATTTTAATTTTTTGATTTTTTTGAGACGTATGTTCCTAGGACGAAAGAGAAAGTCGATTTACATTCTGCTGCTGCTGGTTTTCCTGCTATAGTTGTTGCTGCTGTTGTTGCTGCTGTGGCTGCTGCTGCAGATTCAATTAATGTACCATACTGACGAATTTACGGAGGCTATTATGGTTAACCATTTGAAGGCAGGCTTTCTCACATTAATTACAACCATTTTTGCTAAATTATACTTAATGGTGACCACCCTGACTAACTCGCTTACAATTACGCGATCTATAACAATCGCTAACGTGCTGACACTTCAGTGAAAACATTCGCGTCTGTAGTCAATTGTGTCTGTAATAAACAGCAATGCTGATAAAACAACCAGAATGTTTCAACTACTGAGGTGGTTGGTTGTTAAAATCGCATTAAACATTATTACTACATACGTCACCTGAAACTTATCTCTTAGTCTCTTAGTGTATTCTCAAATGTTCAGTATATTAATTGTCGCGATAAGCAAATTACATTATCACTAATATGACGCTGACGCGATTTCGTTTGTGTGCTTTCTAGGGGCGCGATTGTTTCTGTATTGTCGCGATTAACACCTGTTCCTTATATTATTAATCGGTGGCTGACACCTGCTGATGAATGTTTATGATAATCACAACTGGGGAGCATCAGAAATGTCAAAGTCTGCATCTTGTTCATAAGCTTTATTTTAAGGTTGTAAATGTTACATTTCGAAAGTGACACCGTTTCAAGGTCGTGTGTTTGGCTCACTCTATTCTCTCGCGTCATGATACTTGGGATGACATTTGCATCGCACGTATTCCAACATTGATCACTGCGGCTTTAAAGTTTCCGTCGTGGACAGGGAGCTGATAAACCTGTCACCGGGCGCTTCCTGTGGCGTCTGTCAGTCGACCACTTGACTACTGACGCGGACAGGACTTGAACTGTTTCACATGTGATGGACAGACACATGGACACACACCATACCAATGTCGGGGAATGCAATTTATTGACAAGTTTAGGAAACAGCCTCTTTTGCTCCGGGTTCACGCAGTATCGAGCGACAACTGGCCTCGTAAACACACAGAGAGACCGCTCGTCTACTAACTACCGCGGAAACACATGAAAGTTGAGATAGCTATCTATTAGAAGCCACAGCATCGTATCAAGCAACGACAAGATAACGCAAAAATTGCAAAGGAGCAGTGTAGACTAGATATTAGAAAGTTGTCATTTTCACAAACAACAATATACGAATGGAGCAGATTAACTACTGATTGTGTCATTATGTTAAAACAAAATGTTGACATATATAAATCTTGAAATCCAAAGACCTTCCTTGTCCATCTTAGAGTTACTTCTCTAGGTGACATTTACATTGGCTGAATAGCTACGACGCAGTTTGGTGCGCAGTAGTTCTAATAGTTGTGACGCAGTTTGGTGGGCAGTAGTTCAGAATAGCTGTGACGCAGTTTGGTGGGCAATAGTTCTAATAGCTGTGACGCAGTTTGGTGGGCAGTAGTTCTAATAGCTGTGACGCAGTTTGGTGGGCAGTAGTTCTAATAGCTGTGACGCAGTTTGGTGGGCAGTATTTCTAATAGCTGTGACGCAGTTTGGTGGGCAGTAGTTCTAATAGTTGTGACGCAGTTTGGTGGGCAGTAGTTATAATAGCTGTGACGCAGTTTGGTGGGCAGTAGTTCTAATAGCTGTGACGCAGTTTGGTGGGCAGTAGTTCTAATAGCTGTGACGCAGTTTGGTGGGCAGTTTTCGAATTACTTTAGTCCAGATGTTATAAAATTATTAGTTACTACTAGCCGTGGATGCTCCCATCCACACGTTCCTGGGCAAAGGTAGTGTTCTAGCTAAGGTGCTTTGGTTTGTTCTGGAGGTAAAGAAATTGGGATATAACCAACGTTTCCACAATGTTGTGCACAGGGATATGACCAACGTTTCCACAAAGTTGTTCACAGGGATATGACCAACGTTTCCACAATGTTGTGCACAGGGATATAACCAACGTTTCTACAATGTTGTGCACAGGGATATGACCAACGTTTCCACAAAGTTGTTCACAGGGATATGACCAACGTTTCCACAAAGTTGTGCACAGAGATATAACCAACGTTTCTACAATGTTGTACACAGGGATATGACCAACGTTTCCACAAAGTTGTGCACAGAGATATGACCAACGTTTCTACAATGTTGTACACAGGGATATGATCAACGTTTCTACAATGTTGTGCACAGGGATATGACCAACGTTTCCACAATGTTGTGCACAGGGATATGACCTACGCGCAAACCACTTCACTCAGCAATATTCCCGAGTGTGGTTAAAGATGAATTTACAATTACAATAAAATCAAACGAGAATTCTAAGAACGACCTGCAGCCTAAATTTTAATACTTACATTCAAACGAGACAAATCCCAACGAACGCTCCTTGGTTCTCTTTTTCCTTCTTCCCTCTTCCCTCTTCCTCTTCCCTATTGCGGCGTCCGGCTTCCGGCCTACACTCTTCCCCATTCCCTTTTTCCTCTGCCCTCTTCCAGTCCCTCTTCCCCTCTTCCCTCTATCTCTCTTCCACCATCTCTGTGTTTCTGTGTCTCTGTGTCTCTGTGTCTCTGTGTCTCTGTGTCTCTGTGTCTCTGTGTCTCTGTGTCTCTGTGTCTCTGTGTCTCTGTGTCTCTGTGTCTCTGTGTCTCTGTGTCTCTGTGTCTCTGTGTCTCTGTGTCTCTGTGACTCTGTGTCTCTGTGTCTCTGTGTCTCAGTGTCTCTGTGTCTCTGTGTCTCTGTGTCTCTGTGTCTCTGTGTCTCTGTGTCTCTGTGTCTCTGTGTCTCTGTGTCTCTGTGTCTCTGTGTCTCTGTGTCTCTGTGTCTCTGTGTCTCTGTGTCTCTGTGTCTCTGTGTCTCTGTGTCTCTGTGTCTCTGTGTCTCCTGCCTGCCTGCCTATCTGTCTGTCTGTCTGTCTGCCTGCCTGCCTGCCTGCCTGCCTGCCTGCCTGCCTGTCTGTCTGTCTGTCTGTCGTGCGTGCGTGCGTGCGTGCGTGCGTGCGTGCGTGTGTGTGTGTGTGTGTGTGTATGTAGGTATGTGTTTGTGTGTGTATGTGCGTATGTATGCGTGTGTGTTTGTGTGTATGTGTGTGTATGGGTGTGTGTGCGTGTATGTGTATGTAGGTATGTGTGCGTGTGTGCGCATGTGCGCATGTGTGCATGTGTGCATGTGTGCATGTGTGTATGTATACGTTTGTGTGTGTATGTGTGTGTATGTGTGTGTGTGTGCGTGTATGTGTATGTAGGTATGTGTTTGTGTGTGTATGTGCGTATGTATGCGTGTGTGTTTGTGTGTATGTGTGTGTATGGGTGTGTATGTGTGTGTATGGGTGTGTATGTGTGTGTATGTGTGTGTGTGCGTGTGTGCGCATGTGTGCATGTGTGCATGTGTGCATGTGTGCATGTGTGCATGTGTGCATGTGTGCATGTGTGCATGTGTGTATGTGTGTATGTGTGTATGTGTGTATGTGTGTGTGTATGTGTGTAGGTGTGTATGTGTGTATGTGTGTATGTGAGTGTGTGTGTGTATGTGTGTGTGTATGTGTTTGTGTGTTTGTGTGTGTATGTGTGTGTATATATGTATGTGCATTATATACACAAGGCACGAGGGCAAACATAACTAAACAGCTCTAGCAATTACAATCTTACATTGTTGTGTCTGTCTATCAAGTCATGGTCTCTATGTGATACTACTGCGATCTGTTGTGGCCATGCAACTGTATGCGTCTCAATTGTTGACATGCGCTTCGTGAACACGCGGTTTCGATTTCAATCCGGGAAAACCGTTATTCCAATCGAAAGGGGAGCCACTGAATATTCTTATTCGATTCGGTATTCGATTTTTAATTCGATTCTTATTCGATATATTCGAGAATGTGCGATTCGAGTGATTATACTGATTCGTGATTTCCTTATCTTTCAGCCAAGTAACCCTAAGACTAAGCTATCTAATGATTATTTATAACACGTGTCCCTCATACAGCCCTTCGTGATGCCTAATCAACTAATGTCCATGCCTATGACAACCTGGCATATCACAGAAGGCAAGAGCTACTGTTTGAGTGAGCGATGACCAATTTGGAGGCTCCGTGCGTGGATTGCAAATGCAGTGTTTAAATTATTACAAAATGTCTACTGCATTTGTTTAGTGCCCAACAGACTCGTCACCTATACATGTCAATTTTGCATTGATTGGATTTGTTAATATTTACAAAGCCCTTTACTTCAAGACAACCCTTCCCGTCTCTATGTGTGTGACACGTAACCTCGTGCGCAAGAGATCGATTTAACAGCGTTCTGAACTGCTCAACAAGTATGTACTGGAGTGTCTGGTGACAGCGCCACATTGATGTCAGGGGCGGCGTATTTCACAGCGTCAGTCTGACACTGCAGCATATGGCCGGTAGCGCAATGAATTCATTGTACGCTGGCAACTTGATTAAGTAAAGGGTAAAGTTATGCGCGAATTTTTCACGGAGATGTCATGCTACAGCGTCGTCCTTGAGAGGTTTTGTAAAGTGTAACTGTAAGGTCGTGCCCATGTGTTGTACTTTGTTGGAGACCAGACTTTGAGCCATTATCTTAAAAAAGACACAATATGGTAGAAAGAGCAGAAAGGAGAGCAACTTGAATTATTACAGGATTGAGATACATTTGTTGCAAGAAACATACAAAAGAGTGTGGCTTGACAACATTATAGACCAAGAGGTTAAGAGAATGTTGAATGGATTCGAAATATTGATATACATTTGTATTTGTCAATTAAGATAAATCGAGGGGACTATAGGATATGACGTGACACCAGTAAAGGATCAGCGTAGATGGTTAGAAAGTAGTTCTTTTGACAAAGGAATGTAAATGAGAGCACCGTGCAGACAACAAGGTGGCCGTGTGAGTGCTAATAGTGTGAATATGTTTAAAATCGACATCGAAAAATATCTCAGAAGGGCGAGATGTACATATGCGTGGATTCTCGACAATGGGAAGGCTTCCTTGTTCGTTTGCCATCTAGTGTGTATTCTCGGGCGACAATCTGGTAAAATCAGGTAACATCTTGTAAATGTCTGTTAAATTTGTTTAAATCATCTCACGTCCCTTTGTACCATTGCCACGTATGACGTCATGCGTACGTCTTCTTCTTGTCGTGTTCCTCGTTCAACAAGTTGCCGTTTCTTGGCGCATGTCTGTGTCTGATCCGTGACAACAGCCGGGTCTCCGGGCGTTCACGGCTCACCCAGTGGTCGGCAGCAGAGTAAGGTGGGCCGTGGTGTGGTCTTCTCCTTGCCTTCACATTGTCTTGACTGCGTCACGTCAATGTATAGACGCAGTCACATTGTCTTGACTGCGTCACGTCAATATAGACCCTCTTCTTTAAGTTTGTTTTTGAGCGACGGTCTCCGCATGTCATTGCTACGTATGTGGACATGTCATACGCCACGCATGGACACGTACCATTGTAGCACATGTGTGCCATGTACTGGTGTCAGTGTATAACTCGGCGTGTGGGTGCAATTGTATCGTATTTGGGGGTGCGTAGGTATTTCACGACAGCAGTGTTACATTTTATAATTTAAAATTGCATGCATGATGTTTAGTTATTGTTTAAATAGCGCCTATGCATCGTTCTGTTTCTTAGTTTTCTTTTTGCGAATTAGTATCTGGCAACTTATTCTCGAAACTATGGCATCTCCTTTCACGAATTGTGTCTGCACAATCTATCTGTCACGTCAGTAACCATAACATCAATATAACTGCATTCTAAGAAGAATCGCAGTTTTATGGTATCCTCTTTTCTCAGAATAACACTCATTTAACTGTGTTTAGGTATTTATGGAAAATCGGTGACTCGTCAGTCACGTGTCCTCGCGCCGGAAGTGCAATAATGGCTTTTCCGTGTATCGGTTTCCGGCAGAATACTTAAAACAAAGTCATTGATACATTTTGTTCCTATGTAATGCCCACCATTATAGCGACATGATGCCATACAAAGACGTTAGCCATTAATAGAAAATGGCGAATTATTTTCACTTTACTAAAAACTCCCATTCATCATAGGTCCTGAATTTATTTGCATTTTTCTGTTGATTCAAGCTACACGTCATGTTAATAATATTTTCGTGAAAAGGCATATATATGTCTGTAATATGCTTAGTCTTGAAGCCAAACAGATTATTACATGTATCTAAACTGTACACAATACGGTCATAATTTGTTTTCAAAAACTTTGGGCACAATGCTGGCTAAAGCCACATGTTTTGTTTTTAACAATGGGCACGAATACAACATATATCATGGATTCAGGTAACCTGCCCTAAACCAATTAGCTAGCAAAGCACAGAGACAACAGTGGAATTATAAAATCACTGCGATGTTTCAAATGTTCTGCAGATATACCATCTAAACCACAACTCTTTTTGTCTTTCAAATCTGTTATGGCATGGATGATCTCCGAATGTGACATCTCTACATCCCTTTGATATTCATCATTTTTTCTAATGGTATTTGCATCTTTATTGTTACTTACACAATTGAATATATCTTCATAATAGGATTTTCGGATATGTACAATGTTATGTGACCCAGTTACACCATCAATAACATTTGGAAGAGACAGACCACCACTAATCATTAGCTTAATTCTTTCCACAATGCATTGTCATTTTTACACAACAGTTTTTTAGCAAGCGATTCCTTTCATAGTGCTTCTGATGAATCTCACAGCATCTTTAAACCCAGCCTTAGCTCGGTTTTTCTGTTTTATGCGGACCTTCCCTCCAGGGAGTAGCGGCGTGTTTCCACATGATGTAAGTCTCTCGAGACATATCATAGAGATCAGATACCAATTAAAATTTAGCAATACCACTGGTATAACGTTGGTATAGGATACAGCGAGCACAACCCTGTTTACATTGTCATTACGTGTTTATGTATTAATTACGCGTTGACACAGTATACAACTTGCAAAACCCTGTTTACATTGTCATTACGTGTTTATGTATTAATTACGCGTTGACACAGTATACAACTTGCAAAACCCTGTTTACATTGTCGTTACGTGTTTATGTATTAATTACGTGTTGACACAGTATACAATTTGCACAACCCTATTTACATTGTCGTTACGTGTTTATGTATTAATTACGTGTTGACACAGTATACAACTTGCAAACCCCTATTTACATTGTCGTTACGTGTTTATGTATTAATTACGCGTTGACACAGTATACAACTTGCAAAACCCTGTTTACATTGTCATTACGTGTTTATGTATTAATTACGCGTTGACACAGTATACAACTTGCACAACCCTGTTTACATTGTCGTTACGTGCTTATGTATTAATTACGCGTTGACACAGTATACAACTTGCACAACCCTATGTACATTGTCGTTACGTGTTTATGCATTAATTACGCGTTGACACAGTATACAACTTGCGCAACCTTCTTTACATTGTCGATACGTGTTTATGCATTACTTACGCGTTGACACAGTATACAACTTGCACAACCCTCTTTACATTGTCTTTACGTGTTTATGCATTAATTACGCGTTGACACAGTATACAACTTGCACAACCCTCTTTACATTGTCGTTACGTGTTTATGTATTAATTACGCGTTGACACAGTATACAACTTGCACAACCCTATTTACATTGTCGTTACGTGTTTATGTATTAATTACGCGTTGACAGAGTATACAACTTGCACAACCCTGTTTACATTGTCATTGCGTGTTTATATATTAATTACGCGTTGACACAGTATACAACTTGCACAACCCTATTTACATTGTCATTGCATGTTTATGTATTAATTACGCGTTGACACAGTATATAACTTGCACAACCCTATTTACATTGTCTTTACGTGTTTATACGCGTTGACACAGTATACAACTTGCACAACCCTATTTACATTGTCATTGCGTGTTTATTTATTAATTACGCGTTGACACAGTATACAACTTGCACAACACTATTTACATTGTCATTATGTGTTATACAATGCTGTTAGAAAGTGGAAATGCTATTGTTTTTGCTAATTACACATGCATGGTAGTGAAAAATGTTGCATCAGACGCGACAGTTTAAACGGTAGGTGAAATGGACAGACCTGTACTGTCTGACCAACATACGACTGACCAGTCTAAATGTGCTCCATCAATATTTGTAAGTATGCTTTAAGACGGAGGGTGGACAATGTGGACTCTGTAGCACCGGTCAATGTTGACAATACCCGTATCGCTAAATTCGCGCGTGCCTCAGAAGTGGTGTCGATTTCAACAGAGATGTGGCTATTTATATACATCACGTCGGCACCGAATTAATGTGCTGTTTCTATCGCTCTCGATGCGCTATAAATCGGCCTACGCGGCCACTGATACGTTATCCAGGGTCGGTCTATCGTGCGGGGCCGGCCATTCAGTAGCCGTAAACTCCGCGAGTCGGGGGACGAATCGCGGCTCCGTTATCTGGTGACCGCAAAAACCGCAAACATGCAGACGTTTATTTTTCTAATAATCGTTCTCGATTGTTGCTGCATTCAGGATTGTCCTATTAAACACAACACGACACGACACACCAGAACGACACCGACCGTGTCTCACGGTGTGTTATGTCACCGTGTCTGTATCAGTTGCATGACTTTACTGTTTGACGACTGAATACGTTCCACGTTCTATTGTCATTTAATATGTTGCGCAAAGGACAATTACAATAACATAGCACATGTATCGCTTTGTTGTTCAAGGGTTACGAGCCGAATATTGTGCGGTTTTCATCTATGGAATGGTTTTAGAATAACAGATAACAATATTTTCTTGTGACAGCGAGGCAACATCGTCATTTTATGGAAACATCGGGGTTGACAAAAGGCCCAGGACGAGAAAAAAGTGAAACAAATTTAATTTGTTTGGTAAATTAAACTTCATCTGTGTGATTTCACTGTTTCGAAAGGTACTTTTAAAATGAAAAATATTTCCTGCAAAACAGATGACTTATAACAATTGTACGTGCAACAATGCGCAATCTACGAATCAGTTGAACTAATGCAAAGGCCTACTACATCTGGCGGCTGCATACACTAGTATACATACTTACACGATATATTTTATTCGCATATACAGGCATCGTAATTCCATGCGCACACATACACGCTAACATGCATGAGTAACACAGTTACGAAAATACACACGCACACGCACATACATCTGCACGCATGCACATACTATAAAGTCTCCCTATCAAACATACAATATACATGAGCAACTCATAGAAATGCATAATTATATGCGCACAAGCTCATAATATACTCGTAAATAGTCCTTTTACACGCACGCTCGTATGCAGGTCACGAAGTTGACATTCTCGCACAACGCACGTACATAAGCCGTCACGTACATTAGCCCTTTGTACTTACCCACCAAGAAACAATTACTCCCCGTGACACGCAAACAATTAACCTCCACCACTGCGTTTACGCATCCATACACTCATACAACGCAATCCAAGTCACTGTTTGCGCTAAGGCTATACCATTATGCGCATAATATTTCGTCACTTTATCAACATTTCGTCACGCACCAGAAACAAATAAACACAACAAGAGTTACTGGCGCCACACGACGGCGTACCCGGAACCGTCAACTCGTCCGCGGCACCACGTCCTTGTCACGCTACGCGGGCATCGCCAAAAATAGCTCAACACATTACTTTGTTTACTTCTGACAACGCAGGAGTAATTTATTACAACCGTCAGTGCGCCCACAAAGCAGGGCCTGGGTTGTGGAAAGGACGGGGCAGGGCAGGGCAGGGGCAGGACTACGACACCGACTGATTGTTCGTTCTCGCACTCTCGCGGTCGTTAGTCGCCGCTAGACACTCCAGAAGTGGCACTGAGAGAGGGACAAGGAGGATTCGCCGGCGCTCACAGATCAACAACGTTGGATGGACTCGGTTCGTATTTCTAATCGACGCGACTGGGTGTGTGCGTGCGTGTGTTTCCGATCGCGATGCTGTTGGTAAGTGAAGTATCGATACCGCACGAGTAGCCAAACCCCTGGATTCACGGCCGGCGTCGATGTACGCTTTCCTCGTAGTTTGTGCTCGACGGATTATGTACTTGGATATCACACTAAAATAACGGATTCTAGTCAGCGGTGACACATTGGCGCATGCGATGAGAACATAAATGTATTTCCGGGATTGTAAAGAGGAGCATGACTCGTGAGTTTAGCACAGGATTGGATTAATGCACGACGTGTTGAATTATTTCGAGAAACAACGATGCGTTAATGACTTTCCTCGGCAAGATATACCCGCCGAAGACGCCGCGCGTGGTTCGCGCCTGCCTCCAACCAATGGATGCGGAGGAATTAACATATTTATTATTATTCCGCCAATCAGCGACAGTCATCTCGAGCCG
>OZ024854.1:13463680-13478680 GCA_964017155.1 Oasisia sp. SBJ-2009
TTTTATTACTCGGCGTTTATATAGTGTGATTTATTTGGTGCTTAGATGTGATCTGGATTGCACAAACCACACTTTTACGAGCATCTTCGAAGAGACAAGGGTTTTTAATGGCTAGCCTCATTAAGCGCTTTGGTCCGCGGTTACATAACTGGACACATTTTAGCCCGCGTCTAAACAGCTACATTATGCTGTGTTCCGGAATGGAAGCATACATTTTCTGACACGTTTTGCCGTGCATTGCGGGCGTTATGCCATCAACACGAATTTGGGTTTGTCAACACGTTAACTTACGTAAGTCCTCTTTTCAGCAATGTGCATGTACTAACAGAATTAAAGCTGACAACAACGAGAAGGTGACAATGACTCTGGTAACGACTACGTGTATAACTGTAGCATTGACGACAATTATGACATCTCTATTGATGGTAATATTGGTGATAATGATTATCATTATTAATTGTTATATCGTTGCCATGACATGATGGCGGGCAGCAAGAATTTGCCGAATTGTCTGGTTGACATACAGTCGTACTAGATGACACCGCTAACGCGTGTAGGAAGGACATATAGTTATCGAAACACGACGTGCAACGAACGCAAAATATCGCAGTAAGTCCTTAGTTCATATTTGCAGCATAACAGATGCCCGCACGGGGGATGGGCCACTAATACGTCAGTGTATATGTGAAAAACAATTATTGTTAACCTACTCATACATCAGTAATAAAAGATAATTGAAACATGTGCTTATCCAAGGTCCTCGTAATAGCTAATAAGCGCGAAAAGATCATATACGTTATGTATAATGTTTATCACATAATACTAGTGATTCCCAAACACATGAGAGCACTGTACCTAACCTAACGACGTGCTGCAAAGTTACCGTCGTAAACAGTTCACGAGCGAAACGATGTGTATGGTCGATATCATGTTTATCACTTCCCGGAATATGTCAGCTGACGAAATCTTCACAACATCCTCGTCATCTTGTCAATTTAGTTTCGTCAGAACTACAGATAACGTCTTTCGTAGTATATACTCGTACTAACGGGCGTCTATAACAATCTTTATAGTTTTCTAAGGGCAAACAGATTCAAAGTACTAGTTACATAGTACTACTGGGCAGATCGCATACAACTGAAAACACTCACCCGTGACTTTGCGAAATAGTGAGCAACACAGATGACGAATGAAAGAAAACAACTGACTGGAGACTATGGCAAGTTCTAGACAGTTGCTATGAGCGTCTAATGGGCGACCAATTATCTGTCCCTGACGAAGGCTCATCTGTCAGATCCGGTGTGAGATTTCCGACGGACACTTTCCGGTGCTGCATAGTTTCTCCGCTTCCAAACGGCATGGGATTATCCTATATTCCGAGGAGTCAGCGGAGACGTAGGCGACTCGCAAATGAAGTCAATTAACGACAATTTATGCTGTCGTGTCAACAGAAGCCTTACTCGCTAGCGTTCTCCACCGCCGACAACTAAACCCCGGTGTCGCACCGAATGTTTCCCTCTGCAAAATAGTTTTCCATTAACTTCGCAGCGGGTAGGCATCTGACTGGCTGTGCGGAACGTGGAGCGGGAAGCCATTCAAGCCAGTAACATGCCACTTATGCTCTGTGGTCGTCACGTGTGTTAGTGCTGTAAGTTACCGTCGTGAGTGGACGCCGTCTACTGCCAGTGTTGCTCGTGCACATCCTCGCACACCAGGGGGCGCTGCTGCTGATTACGTCAATGCCAGCCAGCAGTACCTGTGGCCAATCCCTTTGGTAACCTGCTAAAGTTAGGCCCATCCAATGAAATCGTCAACCAGGGGTGTCGTTGGCCTCCGGTCATGTGATAATGTTTGCTGATTTCAGTTTTACATGCAGTGTTTGGGATGTAGACGCAACTATTCCTATACATAAAACCGTTCAGCTGCTCGTGCGGTTGGCGGACGGATCATTATGCTGGAATTCCAGTAACTTGTTTAACCATCTTCAAATTAGGGCGGCGCCGCCGCCGCCGCCGCCGCCGCCGCCGCCGCCGCCGCCGCCGCCGCCGCCGCCGCCGCCGCCGCCGCCGCCGCCGCCGCCGCCGCCGCCGCCGCCGCCGCCGCCGCCGCCGCCGCCGCCGCCGCCGCCGCCGCCGCCGCCGCCGCCGCCGCCGCCGCCGCCGCCGCCGCCGCCGCCGCCGCCGCCGCCGCCGCCGCCGCCGCCGCCGCCGCCGCCGCCGCCGCCGCCGCCGCCGCCGCCGCCGCCGCCGCCGCCGCCGCCGCCGCCGCCGCCGCCGCCGCCGCCGCCGCCGCCGCCGCCGCCGCCGCCGCCGCCGCCGCCGCCGCCGCCGCCGCCGCCGCCGCCGCCGCCGCCGCCGCCGCCGCCGCCGCCGCCGCCGCCGCCACCATCATCACAACTACCATCACCACCACCTTCACTACCGCTACCGCTACCGCTACCGCTACCGCTACCGCTACCGCTACCGCTACCGCTACCGCTACCGCTACCGCTACCGCTACCGCTACCGCTACCGCGTCTCACTTGATCGCATCAATTACGATTGGCTAACGGCACCCTTCAAAAGTAGGTCACTATGTGGATACACACAGGCGGTCAGATGCAATATACAGATCGGAAATGCCGACGAATCTTCAAGCCAGCGCGTCATATATGCATATGTAATGTAGTTGCGCGAACAGTTGCGCATTGTAGTCAATAGCATCTACCCGACCGTTTGTCATTTGTCAAAAAAAAAACCGAGCCAAGGCTAAAGTACCAACAACAGCCAACCCGACTGACGTCAACGTTCATACTTCGAAACACCGGCGTGTCCGAGAACTTTCTTACAACGCCGATCCTAGCCAGCTTGCTAATATTTGATTCACAATTGCCAGGTCGACAAACCAGCCAGAAAAGATGACCCGAATACTAAACAGGCGACCTTTGTCCCATATCTAATGGTCTGCTCTTAAACCATTTTTTTTATAGTAAAGTGTCGCTTTAGACCAGGAAGATGATAGCTATCATTCTTGTCGTTTAGAGCAAGTCTGGGGGTTATGTCTACATTAACGTAGTACTTATAGGTAACCGTACAAACTGCAATAAGTGATTTGTGATTTAAAGGTCACATTTTCCGAAGCGTCAACGCAATCGCGCGCGGAGCAGACGACAATTACACTTTCTCCTAATGTGGCGCCTAAAATAGCCGTTACAATTATTTGATTTGACACGCGGTGGTAAGAGCAGCCCCCCAGCCAGTGTAGATAGTCTGAAATGTCAGTTATTAGGGAGCAAATTGGGATCTAATGACGCAACAGCGCATTATTATTATTTCCTCAACACAGTATCACACAAACATGTCAGGTATGTGACGTATGCACGTTTGTATGTGAACTAAAATGACACGTTTTTTCAAAATTGTAATACTGGATTTCATCGCGTTTTGTAATTGATGACGTTTTCGCCTTTCGTGTGTTCGCAAAACGTGAGAACTGTCACCGATAGGAATATGAGCTACGGTTTCAGCCCGTGTGAACATTGTGCGACTATGGTCGTCTATAAATAGCCCCAGCTCCCCCGTCGGCCCACCTGTCAAACGCCTGTCATCGGTTTTTTTTCTCACACTGAGCAATCACACATATACTTAATTCTGGACAACGGTAAATACTCGGCATATAGGCCGGAAGCTTCGGAATTATTATCAATGCATACAGGCGAAAATACATGTCCTTTTGCCCTGTGATGAATTTGCTTTTACTACGTATGTACAATTGGACTCAAAATATATATACACATCGTTTATATATATATATATATATATATATATATATATATCAAAATATATATAAACATCGTAGTATGCCGAGGGTATAAAACCGCCAGGGAGCGGATGTTGTCTAATTTACCGTTTGTAACATTTCACTGATAGTTAAAGATACGGTGTTTACCCCCAATGTTGTTTACGAATGTTCGGTCGGTGTTTATTCCGGGTTGATGAAGTAAGCACATTTCGGTGTCCAATTTTAGACACGCCTCGGTACATCAAACGTCAGGATCCATATATAGAAGTCTCGTCATCCGTACATCACAATAGAAACACACGTCGGTACCGCAAGTTTTTGTCTCGGGCAGGGATTGGTTTCCGTTTTTCCTTCCAAAATAGAACTCGATCTAGGACAGACAGTCTGACAAGCACATTTATAAAAAGCAATGTTTGTAAACGAGAAAAATTTGTCGAATCGCGCTCGCTCGTGGCTGTGTACAGATGCTAATATAGGGCATGCAAACGTCACGTACATATATGAACATATGTTCATGCACACAATTGTGCACGTACGCATGTACACGTACAGTCACCGTTGCGGGTTGACTGAGCCTCGGGACACAGTTCCCGGTAGCGTTAACATCAACTTCCTCTGTGTCACGGGTTGACCCAAGGATATCCTCTCGGTCACGCGCCATTCTGGGCTCGGACCAAGACTTTTGAAGCGCGCCGTTTCTGGGTCAGCGTCCTTGTAGAGTGAAGGAAAAAGTCGCCCCGTTAAGTGGCAGAGGATGTAGGGCCCTTAAATGGTACAGTGGCGCACTTCGCATGTCAACAGTAGGTTATCCAGTGAGATGGCCGATGCAACTATAAACAACATTACAACAGGCAACAACACATACACAGTGGAAATGATATGTGTATATGAGACAACTAATATTACTCTGTCAGTAACAGTAAGATTACTTATAATTATTTCAAAGAAATGCATAGCTTCAAACGTATCTTGTCTTACGGGAATAAGCCAGGACTATCAATGAAGGCGCAACAACATTGATGATTCATTTCCACCAGTGACGGGCCCTGGCTTGGGATGTTGGTGGCTTCTATCTACTTCTTGCTTGTTCCTTGTCTGATTCGTGGCTGAGTCAGATCTTCTGTGCTTCCCTGTTTCGTTTGAATACTGATCTTAATGTCTTATTATGTGTAAGCGTACATGTCTGTGTTAGCGTACATATGTCTGTGTGAGCGTACATGTCTGTGTGGTAACGTTTTTGTCATTTTGATAGTATACTTGGCGATGTGTTAGTGTATGTCTCGATGTGTTAATGTGGTGTGTCCATGTGTTAGTCTACGTGTCGTAGTGTTGATGTACGACAGTTGTGTCGGTGTGAGTGAATGTATCGATGTTGTAATGATGCGTGCTATGATGTGTTGATGCAAGTGTTGATGTATGGCGTATCCGCCCCCCCCCCCCACTTTCTCTCAGATCTACGATCAAATGCGTCTTGTTTTCTCCAACTGTGTCATGCTTTCCTTTTCCGCGCTGTGTCCCTACAAATACGCCGAATGACCTAATTGCATAACCAACGTATTTACAATCAACTGCAAATACGCAATGTCTAATCTACGTAAATTTGTATCTCAAAATACTGCATAGCAAAACAAATATAATTAACAAAACAACAATATTGAGCTATACCGGACAATAAGTACTGAATGACTAGCTAATCCCTTATTGTTGACTGTGCCCTTTGTCAGGGCCCACTTCTGACATCGTTACGTACACGTTAATGTATACGTTACGTACACGTTAACGTATACGTTACGTGTTTACGGCGCAGTGCCAGTGGCCTGCTACTGGACACCGGGTCGCACGTATTGACTGACCACGCTACGTGAAAATGCCCAGCGGCGTCGCCAATTAAGTCAGCTTGCGCCCAGCGCGTGACAGGCGTTGGACACAGATACTGCTGGTTTCTCGCAACAATACTGACCAGAACTGGAACGAAGTTACGCTATCAAATGCTAAGTAATGTAGTTAGCGCGGTAATTGTAAAGAATGGTAACAGGCACAGCTTGTTTCACGTACGCGACGCTGCGAGCCTCTCTCTAGCACAGCGCCTTGCACGAGTCGTCGTGTTGTAGTTGCTGATTAATTGCCAAGTGCTTTCGTGGATGGTCTGTGAAATGATGACAATTGACAGCGGCGGTGGCAATGGCATTAATGCGACACCTTGATGCAAATCGAAGCAGGGAATTCCGTCAGAATATAATATTGCGTGACACGTCGAAATATGGCGAATCCCCCGTTGATGCAAGACGACATGAGGCGAGTCGTGTCTGCAAGTGGCGGGAGATTCAGCGAGACGTTAATTCATACCCTCTCACGTTTGGAATAATCCTAGTTGATATGTAAATAATTTGAAGCTGTGTTTCATTATGGTGAATGTTAGGCATTATATCGTGTTTTCTATGGTCATCACTCATTAAACATACATACTCTTCTACAACCACACTTACACAAATGTTTGTCAAATGTAACATCTAAAGTATATATGATAATACACAAATAAAATATTAAAGTTAAGATTTCATTACAATACAAAATAAAAATCACGAAGGAGTTTACAAATTGTATACACACCGAAAGAAGACATGGTAAACATAATAATAATAACATAATGTATAAACAAATTAGCGTTAAATGAAAACAGCTACGCACACGTATCAATTAAAGGGTGTTGATCATTGTAAACAGTTTCCCGAGAAGTGTTAAAACATCATCTTGCAGTTCTCTTCAGTGTTCACATTTATACACCTTCTTATGGTTTGAGAAATGAACTCTTGCCCCTGAACAAGTTGTAATTTCGAACATTTCACGATATATCAATAGACCGCTAACTCTGCCAACGTAGAAATAGGTTTTCATAAAGACAGCTACATCTTCAGAATGCAGTCTGATAAGCGAAGAACATCGACTGGTATGATAGCAATAGGGCGTGTAAGTCTCGCGCGCGAAAACGAGGCTGGGGGCAGTTGAGGGCAGGAGGTCCATATTCTCCATGTTAACGTATAGGACTTCGATTTGTTTTTGGTTGTAATAATCGAACTGTTCCAGTCTAACTATTTCAGTTATACTGTCCGAAGGATTATTACAAGCAGAAGCAGTGGAACACTATGCCGGTGACAATGATCACGGAAATCATGAATTTTAATCGATTATAATGGTGGGTGCCATGGCAACAGCGGCAAGTACTTGCGTTTAGCGATCTTGACTAATAATGAAAAGTGCCATTTTTCGCGTAATACAACCTGTTTGGGGCAAACGTACACATCTGTTATGATTATGCGCATTTAGACAACTTGTCGGATATAAGCGCTTATCGAAACAACAACGTTCAGCAATGTAAAATGCAAATCCCGTAAAATATTTTATTGTGTATTATTCTTGTGTCCAGTCCTCAATTGTCTCGCTTAGACCCCAATGAGCTCCAATCGCGCGGAGTCTCGCCATGTATCGTGACACACTTACGGGCCCTGTTGTTGGATCCGCTACGTCGTCTGTTGTCTAGCTTCCCCAACAATTATGTTACATGTGAGTGATATTTCTGCGGCATGACACCTCCAAGATCATACATTCCCGCGCACGATTACCACTTTGAAACCTTGACTTTATTATAAATGCAATATTATGAAATAATACTTTAATATCCTTCGGAGGAAACATCATTTTGAGTGTCTGTTGTGGGAATGTTAAATAAATATACATGCAATTTATTTTATTTTAAATAACATAACAATATGCTCAGATACGCACGTGCCTGAGACACACATGTTCCGGCAATATAGGTTATACTTATTATTTCAAATATTGTTGAACCTTTGCAAATAAACATTTTGTTTGCAATAAATATTGTGTTTGTATATTTGAAATACGTTATAAAAATAATTAAAATAAATAAGTATCCCGGGAATATGTTTATGTATTTGTCGATTATGTTTTTAACACGTTCACATTGTTAGTATTTCAGATACCATAAGACAATCTGTTCCATAAATTATGTCATTCTCTGTAACAATGAGCGTTCTCCGATAGTTTTATACACGGATCCTTTCTAAATGATACGTTACATTCTCTAGTTTTATTCCCTTATACGAGAAAACAAAACTAACCATGTCAATATTTTCCACAGCCATGCTAAATAAACTATGATTATAGGGCGTGTAAGTCTCGCGCGCGAAAACGAGGCTGGGGGCAGTTGGGGGCAGAAGGTCCATGTTCTCCATGTTAACGTATAGGACTTCGTTTTGTTTTTGGTTTTAATAATCGAATTGTTCCAGTCTAACAATTTCAGTGATACAGTCCGAAAGATTATTACAAGCAAAAGCAGTGGAACACTTTGCCGGTGACAATAATCACGGAAATCATGAATTTTAATCGATTATAATGGTGGTTGCCATGGCAACAGCGGCAAGTACTTGCGTTAGGCGATCTTGACTAATAATGAAAAGTGCCATTTTTCGCACAGTACAACCTGTTTGGATCAAACGTATACATGTGTTATGATTATGTGCATTTAGACAATTTGTCAGATATAAGTGCTTATCGAAACCACAACGTACAGCTATGTAAAATGCAAAATCCGTAAAAAAAACCATACGGCTAAAATTTGTGGGTCTATTATCTGCACTACATAAATCGCTATGTCTATGATAATGTGGTAAACTCAATATTAAATCGGACATTTAAGATAATAAATGTATAATCCAAGATATTTATGTCCTGATTTTCCTAATATTCATCAGGCGGAAGTTACAACTGTCATCCATCGAATATTATTCTAATGACCAGTCCCCAAATCAGCTCCAATCGCGCGGAGTCTCGCCGTGTATCGTGACACACTTACGGGCCCTATTGGGAGATTATGTTTACACTCTGCTACAACTATTATATTTTATGGTGGCATTCTTCGATATCGGTTAAACAATGTTACCAGGAAAGATACTGTACTCATACAAAATCAATAATTTCCTTTTACCAAGAAGCTGATTACTCATTTGTAAGACAACCCGTTGTGTTCCGCTCATGTAGTTTACATTCCCGGTTCCAGACGCATGGTCGATTACAAAACAAATATTCTAAAGAATGCAGAACATGTCGTCCACAGTTTGGCTCATGGTTTGCAAACAATAACAAAATGTGCTTGTTTGGTAAGCAGCCATGGTAAACATTGACAATGAGCAAAGTAATTTGACTGATTGTGGCCGTAGTTCCCCTGATTCTCTTGTTACTTTCACAGCGACTCGTAGATGCCAAGTTTGGATGAAGCTTATGTAGCTGACATTTTCTGGAAGATACGCAATTCACACCTTTTCAAACTGAAGATATATTCTCCTCTGCGATGATCTATAGCGACTTTCCTCTGATCCAAAAAAAATCTTTGTTATATGTATGCTGTTAGCTCAATAAATCTAACAAAATGTTCAATTAGATGGATGGTAAGATTTAACGACATGATGCATGGACTCTATATTACAATCCCAAATAAATGCCATCCCGATTATTCTGAAGTA
Organism: Oasisia sp. SBJ-2009; assembly: GCA_964017155.1. Classification (NCBI taxonomy): domain Eukaryota; kingdom Metazoa; phylum Annelida; class Polychaeta; order Sabellida; family Siboglinidae; genus Oasisia; species Oasisia sp. SBJ-2009. The sequence goes on from OZ024854.1 coordinate 13,473,001, forward strand.
TAATGTTTCACGCAACACAATTATGCTGCAATGAAAACATAAATGGCCTAATTATGGCACTGTTACACTGAATCTCATTTTGCATTTAAACTGAAATGACACGGTTGCAAACAGCATGATAATAGAATCGCGCGACCAACATATGGGATATGATAGATGGCACTGATATCTCAAGGTCCCTTAAATCATCCGTTTCCAAACAACTCTTTGTTCCTAAACGTAAGCTGATTATCAACAACCATGCTGTCCCTGTATCTGCGTCGACCGTATGGCTGGAGTCAATTCCTAGTACAATTAATTATTTTGAAACTGTAGCCACCCTGGTAAAAAAAATGTATTTGTTTGAAATTGCTTTACCGCCATAAAGTATCGGCAGTTCCATGCTCCAATGACAACTTTTGCCTGTCTAAGTTTATCATTACGCTAAATGAAGTTGTTTGTTGCGTCTCTAAGCTTGAATTTGCAAGGATATAGGCGCACAATTATTATATTATCTGTATGGGCCTCTAAGAGGGATAACAATTCAAACTCAATGTTATATTTTTGTATTTTGCCACTGTCGTTCGTAACGCGTTTTTAAAGTGTGAATTTCAAATACATTGATCGCTTCATGATGTTACAACATTGTTTGTATCACAACTCAATTTGCGGTGTGAGTGACAACGATTGAAACAAAATGAACTCGCTGTCCAGAATTATCATCCGATTTAAGTAAATTTTCCAAAAATGATACACCTATGGAAAACTGTAGTTGGTTGTATAATCTTTATGCAACACACGTTCGTTATTTTGGTCGACACCAGTATATAGACAGGTTTTTTTTTATAGGTAAGCAGATATAACGTACGCTTCCTACATGCATCGTAGATTATATAGCTAAGCAGTGACGTAGCCAGTATTTTTCTGCATTGAAGGGGGCCATCCAGCATACATCCAAACAACACACACACACACGCACGCACGCACGCACGCACGCACGCATGCGTCTGTACGTCGTCACTCTATGAACCAGGTAGCCAGTCATTCTATGAACCAGGTGGCCAGTCACTCTATGAACCAGATAGCCAGTCATTCTATGAACCAGGTAGCCAGTCATTCTATGAACCAGGTGGCCAGTCACTCTATGAACCAGGTAGCCAGTCATTCTATGAACCAGGTGGCCAGTCACTCTATGAACCAGGTAGCCAGTTATTGGTCCTCAGTTTCCTATGTGCTGAACTTTCTAGGATTTGGGGAAGGCTTGGCCCCCCCCCCCCTCTGGCAACTATGTGTGTTTCTGATTAGCTGCTGTATTTTCACGGTATAACCCACATCTGAATGGAGCCTTCACGGATACTCAATCATAAATAAGTACATCGTCATCTTTGTGCGCACGCTGTGCCGTTTTACTACTGAACGGGCCATTTCGGGACCGGCTCTCAACGGAAATCCGCTAAAACGCCACATTTATCATAAAACGACGAATACATTATACTCGCGCCAGTGGCCCGTGTTCGCCTGTACTGTGCCGCGTGCGCCAGCTGCTTCGAAGATAAGACGATTAATTTTAACTACAGCGCTGGTGGCATGACTTGGCATGACTTATATACATGCCGAAGTTCCGTGCAACACCCAGGCCCCTGATAGCGGGGTAACTCCAGGCACGTCGCATTACCCGCGTGTCTCTGTTAGCACTTATTCAATGGTGCACTAATTAATTACATTGTCAAGCCGGAGTATACAAAAACAGTGTAACATTCCTGCAGTTGTCAACTATTTGCTAACAGTTCTCGTACGGACGAAACTATGTTTGTCAATGTGCCAATAAGTATGGGCGTGTTTGTAGTTACTTACGTCTCGACACGCTTTGCCTGTCGTCGTCTTGTGCGATATTCCAGACGAGCGTGCAAACTATTTTCACTGGTGTCCTTAGTCTTATGGTTAAATCGATTTTTTTTGTAAGAGATTGAAATATGACTGTAGAATCAATTGAGATAGTAAAATCAAACAACACGCGTTGTAAATACATAATACCGTACTACATTTAGACTGAATCTCTACGATCGAATGGATTAATTATCCACATGGAAGTTGAATCGTACTGGGATTGGGATAATAATATATATATATATTTATTAACAACTAAAACAGTAATTCAAAGGCGAACACGCCAATTGCGACGTGTGTCAATCTTCAACCCACCGTGGCTGCTTGAAATCACTCAACAGCACACACCATCATGCGGCCCACTCGCCATGAAGATTGTATAAGCGGTATTGATGTACGTCGACGTAAATGTTTGCACTCACAAACACCGCGTAACGAATCGCTCGATAAAACCTGGGCTAGAAACCCGAGCTCTCCTGGCACCGAAACTGTCGACGGACGCGGTTTCGGAGAGTTTATATAAACACGCCGTGCCGCGGTGCAGCTCTGTTATCTTCAATAAAACCAGAAGTACATAAACTAGCTTTATGGAATGTCACCGCCGACGTAGCTTCTTGGTCTGGAAGCGAAGACGGGAGCGTAAAGTTAACGCCTTGCTCGGCCAGTGTTTTTGATGTTCGACTCGTGCCTAGAAAGACCTGCCTTCAGACGCACTGGTCCGGTCGTTTCGTGGACATTAGGACGGCTTAATTACCGAGCTATTCTGCGCTTCGGATGCTGGTTTTAAGGACAATAAACTTCGACCAACAGACTCGTGTGTGGATGATGGAGTCGTGTGTACTAGTAGGCACCAAAACACACATATAGATTAATGTTTGGCTCACGAAAAAGAAACGCTTCTAATAAGAAAACGGCGGTCGATATTTATGTCACATATCTCTGTTGTGAGTTGTGAGTTGTGAGTTGTGAGTTGTGATGAACACATTTATGTAGAGCGCGTGTTTGTCCGCATTCGACGGCGAATATAATGTTCAAATCACAGCTACTGGTCTGATGATCGGTAATTGTGTTATTTTATGGCGTTTGCGAGGGAATCCATTCTAACGCCTCTCATTCGGTATGAACGATTTTTGGTTATGAAATGAATTACAACCGCAATACGAAGAACAATCTAAGTTTATTGTGATACAAGATCACTGCAACAGAAAGAGAGTGGGTCGTTTGAATTGTGATGTGTCACGTGTTATCGACATCCTGATGTATTCAAACGTTTGCGATAATCTTCTTCAACATTGTACCTTCTTTAAAAACTTAAAAACTACTGTTGCATAATATTTGAGTTGTATTGGGATGCTTAGCGTAAATGGGCCAATCTCGAGGATTAGTGCAATGCTGTTTAATCAGAAGAAATACCAAGTCGTGTTTCACTGTTGTCAGCTAACTACCCGATATAATTCTATCTAGAACATTTCGCTAAACGTTCGCTCGAAGGAATCCAAGTAGCGATAACATATTAACATATAGCACCGAGGTATCTGTTCAGTGGCTCAGGCGTAGCTAATTACGTTGCATAATTTTATCGATTGTTGGATCAATTCGTTTAATCAACATAAGAAAAATGTCGTCTCTCAAAACGAGGTTATCCATAGTCAGCACAGCGTTACTAATGAACTCAGTCCGGGTTCACACGAGCCTCAGTAATGTTCTGTGTCATAAACACACTCACACGCATATATATATATATATTGAAAATGCAGCTCCGAATATTTTATATACATCAATGCTTAAAAATGCATATATTTTTGCAGAACCAATAATGCTATAGACTTAGATGTGTTCCTTTGTTAGTAATTATATACGATACACTCGTCTATGTCATGACAATAATATCGTGTCACCTGTCGCTCGTGCTTCCGACGCGTGGCAGCAGTACCAGATTCTTGTACCCAGGACACGTGTCAGGAGTGTCGCCAACGGAACTGACATTGACAAGACAAGGACATGGTAATCTTAATGAGCGAGGCAGCGTCTGGATTACTTTGATCTGTGAGGATTATCACATATTGGCTATGTTTGATTATGTCACTAGCGCTGTGTAACCGCCAACAGAAGGACTTGATCATGTGTAGAGAAACATACCTCGTTCTCAGCAAGTGTTCTACACGGGCAACATAACCATTGTTATATCCCATCGTCATTCGCGATGACTGCGGCCGAGAAAACGAGGTCGATTACGACGACGACAACAACACCACCACCACCACCACCACCACCACCACCACCACCACCACCACCACCACCACCACCACCACCACCACCACCACCAACAACAACAACAACAACAACAACAACAACAACAACTACTACTACTACTACTACTACTACTACTACTACTACTACTACTACAACGACTACGACTACGACTACGACTACGACTACGACTACGACTACGACTACGACTACGACTACGACTACGACTACGACTACGACTACGACTACGACTACAACATCGATGGCGACGGCGACGTCGTACAGAACACATTTTGTGTCGCACTAGTTTCAATTATTAAAGACAATAAGTTGCTAAATGTGACGTAGGTGGCACCTCCGTGGGAGCGCCTGTCAACGAGACGTCTGGCTACTGCGGCAGTTAGACTCGAGACCGACGGTCTCTTGGGCTTGCGCTCGCACCTTCGACCATATGTAACAGCGGCAGGCTTTTGTAGTTCCAAGTCATCCAGGGTCCTGTCTCTGTGTGTATCTCGGTCAACCTAATCCCCACATGAATCGTTGCGTGGAATGGCGAATAAAAACCTAATATCAATGCAATACCAGTTTGCTAAGCTAATGCAATTTCCGTCAGTATCGCAAAACAATTCGCAGACAGCCGTTCTGCAGTTGTTCTTGTGGCTGATGTGTAACCACCGTTCAAAGAGTGATCGTATTGATTTCAGGGAGTGTGTCAGTGGGTGTTTGTACGATACAATACGTTTTTCTTTATACTGTCGCCATAAACACAATAATTTATTATTAATTCAGTGGTAGCGTTACATGCCAGTTCGTCCATTGTTATCTTTCATTTATCTTGCACACGCATTGTATCACTCGCCCATCGCCTTTGTCGTGAACATGTATAACTCCTTTTTTGCTAAGTCTAATAGGACAGCATTCACACTGTTCAGCGTAAGCCCACTAGAACAAACACGTGAATTGATCCCCATTTAACACATTGTAAACCATTATCAATGTTAGTAATCCTCAATAGATTGCTAAGTAGACTATGTAATACTAGCGAATATTTTATTATGCATGTTCCCCAAAGTATTTATAATATGCTATTTCTAGCCGAAGGTCGAACCAGGAATGCCAAAACGAATGTATTTGTTAACGTGGCTTGTTCAATGCTTCTCTCACAACTGTCTATAACGCGTTTATACACATGAGCACATATCGTAGTTGATGCAATATAGGTTTCATTGTGTATCCTCCGATCGACGTGTAAGATAGTTTGCTCAATTATTCGACGAGGAGCACCTAAATAACGTGTTCGTTGTGCCGTTGGCTAGAACAACCACAGCATGAACTAGTTTATGAGTGGTTTCAATAGTTTGGTGCAATATAACTGTTGCACGATATCACTTGAATACATAAACTGAAGTGCTTGCAAAATTTCATTGATGAAAAAAACCAAATTAACATTGTTCATATATATTCGGATGTATGTTTTAACGTGTACTTCGGTCCACTTGTCGTTATCGGGCTACGTTATGGCAAGCAGGCGTGTGCTCAGCAGGCGTGTGCTCGGCAGGCGTGT
>OZ024854.1:13483680-13491180 GCA_964017155.1 Oasisia sp. SBJ-2009
ATCACATGAAGTTTTACTATAATAATCAATATACTTAAACATATGACTGGGCCATACGCGATGATGCTACATTATAGAGCACTGTATATATCGAGCTAAGACGTTTCCCTCGTAGTCCCCAGTCTCCGTATACGTGCGGGCGGCGGTAACTGAGACTGCGCATATTGAGTGCCTCGTCACCCAATATTGACAATAGCGGCTGATTGTCGAGTGTGGCCTCTATACACAGTATTCTCGGAATCTGATTTGCCCGATAGTATTTTGGTCGGGACGATTCGTACAGTCATGACAGTAGAACAATGTGGGGACGGCCCATTAGGGTTGTTTCATTCGGAATAGGTCGCAATCGTAATGTTTATTTACACGCCACTGGACGTAATATGTTTGGATGCGCTCCGTCAAATACAGTCCGAAAAAGGTGCTACGGAGGTAATCCTCTCGGCATTGACACAGTATATAATATAATCCGTAAAGGCCACAATACAATTTGATTGTGTATAGCGTACATGTTTTTATAAACCAATAGCCATATTCAGGACCTGCACATTTTTAACGTGAATCAAACATCCCGCAAGGGGATCGGTGATAAACTGGCATTATACAGTATTAGCAAACCCAGAACCGGGAAATAAAATGCAATCCATTCCAACATTAACTGTAATCATCATTGAACTGATCACTGACGGCGGATGCTGTATTCAGCTTCTCAGCTACACTGTGAAATGTTTATCAACAACTAATGCCTGTTTATGAGATTGGCGCATGTCAATGACCCATGGTTAATATTAAACATATGCCATCGATTTCGTCAGTATCACGTTTTCCAGGCATACGATACGAGCCCGTGTCAGTTGGCTCCCGGAGTCAATCACGTGGGAAAAGGAACTTCGATTACCCAGCGCGTGAACTTGTGCAGGGAGCTGTTAGCGAGCTCTCAGGAGAACGGCTTGGTGTCAATCGAATCTTACCATCACCGCGTACAGTGTCTGCTTACAGACGCTCCGATAGCGTCGACAGACGGGAGCTAGATAGTGACAGCATCAAGGGGTTTCAAGTACGTGGGAAATACCGTTGAGTGGCAAATGGCAATGCCGACGGGTGCTTGGGACAGGTCAGGATGATGAAATAAATAAAACAAGTCTCACAATGAGCCTGTTATACCGATTACTTATAAATGCACACGGTTATTGCCAAAACTGTAGTTTTGGCAGTGGTTTGTTTATATACTACATGTACGTCTGTGTTTGAACACCACAAGGGTCACATGGGCAGTCGTCAAGTACAATCACGATGTCAACATTACTAGTTTGGGGAGTGTCTTTACTGTTATAAAATGACACTTCAAAGGTTTACAGTATTATTGTTAATTTATAAATGCTATGGTATTATGTAATTGAGCAAACATTCTTCATATCGTTTCATAATGTACTTGATCAGTGTAATGACGGTGGTCTGGTATGTGCCACTTGTTAATTCTGCTAATGATGTATATATAACAATGTAATAACACAACTACACACTAAACCGATGACGTTGTGACGTAACGTCGAATTCTTAACTTAACCTGAATACGAATCCATGTTCATCAGATCGATCTAGTTTTATTGAGTTGGCTCAGCTGTATAAGTAGTGCGTGACAATGGCCAACAGGGGCCGCCAGTGAAGGCACACACGCAGCCAGAACACAGCGGCTGGGTGCGTCCTCATTAAATCGACGTCGTTATGAATATGGATAGGTGGTCCCACGCACAGTGCGTCTTGGTCTGAGTCATGGATGTTTTAAAAGTTCTGTATAAATTTATGATGTTGGGCCACTGTTGTTACGACCTTGAGGACGGCTACTGTTTAAGTCATACGGGTGCTCATTAAATAGTGTTGTGGCATTGACTGAGGTAATAGGTTTTTACAGTATAACGTCATGCCGGGATATCTATATGGTACACATGCCGTTTATGGTCTCTTTTAGAGTCAACCAGTTCTTGTAGTATTTCATACTTAATTCGTGTTTCCAATTATTGTGGCCTACACGTGTTCGAGTTTAACATGTGTGGTAGAAATGCACATGCAATATTTACCTAAAAACAACATCTCGAATCGTTTCCTACTCTTGTGTTTATAAGCATTTTATTCAACTGAAAAATATGTGATATAGTTAACATATTTCATGTTTCTCTTCCTTAGATAATCGAATCCCGAACCCCAAAATGAAATCATTGACTTTAGTGCATTCAATCCTGCAATTTGGTTAATCCTACAAATTGGGTTGTTTGCCCTAGCTTGGCAATGCAAATATAAAAAGCACACAATGCTCTAAGTATGTACTATAAATAGATTCACCAAATGCGAAGTAGTTACTAAAATAGCCACACTTAAGTAGCCGTCACATGCAACGCTCATTTATAGCCGTCCGCTGTGAACTCTGGTCTGTTCCGGCGCGACACTGATTTAACGCTTTTAAGTTAATAAATGCATATTCCATTGTTTTTATTGGTAAACCAACAGTGTATCCGTACACTATGTTTCAACGGCTTCGCCAGAACATCTACGTCTTGTGTCGTTCCATCGTGTTTGTTGCACTCCGTACTGTCAAAAAAAAAAAAAAAAAAAAAAAGATCAGTTCATAACAAAACAAAACCGCTCATAACTATGGCTCATCATATATCAGTGCTATTAATATTCTTTGAAAGCCTATGATGCTATTCTACCGCACATATGGTTTGATTTCTAAAACACCAAACACACGGCCCTACGATTGAATTGTTTTCTAAGTTTTAGACACGATGTTTGTTCGTAGATACAGTTCACCCAATAACCAATTGAGGCGTCCCTTTCTAACATACATCGGCGTCAAACATGTGCACTTCTTATTTCACTAGTTGTTCACTTCAGTTTTTAGACATGACCAGAACTTATATTCACTTGTTCGGAGATCGCCAGTTTTTCCGACGGAGCTAGCGAGAACACATATTTTGTGGGAACAAACGGCGTTCCATGTCAGTGTAAAAAGAAGAATGTTCAGGAAAAATGTGTTTGTTTGTACCATCACTGGACTGCCGATTATGCATTGCTTGTGAAATATCACAGCCTCGATTTGACCGAAGTCATTTAGACCGCAGTCATCATAGTTGATTTAGTCACTATTCAGTCAAATTAAATGTTGTGCTGTCTGCATTATAATCCAGTTTTACCCAGGATACCTTGCGTATTCGGCATGACGTCAAAATCACGTTGCTATACACACCAGCAAAGCTCAATTTGACCCACAGTTTCCGTCCACTTTTTGGACGTGTTTTTAATTGTGTGTTTTGCCTCACTTATCTGGTCTTAATATATGCTCAACTGTTGACGATTTCGCATGTCTACATTACCTAAACGCAGTCTTTACGGCTTTGTCCTTTACCATAATAGGAACATAAAGTTATATTGCTGCGATGAACGATACCATTTTGTAATGACTGTTCGTTGCATTTATATATATATATATATATATATATATATATATATATATATATATATATATATATATATATATATATATATATATATATATACGCACACGATATAAACCAACGCGACGTGTGTTGTTTTACACACGATGTTGGTCTGACGTTGATTTAATTTCGCCAGTTATTGTCTCTGAATATACCAAACGATTAATTATAACTAATTGCCAAACTTCTTGCCATTAAGCAGCAACGTTAAATGCCTCGACAGATTGAATTATTGCCTTTTGTTAAGCAGCGCGCTGCTCGTGTTTACCCATTCACTCTGATTCGAAGTGGTCGTTCTACTAATGGATTCATCTGGAAATATTTGATGACGTGACTGATGTCACTATTCGATGCTTGTCTGTGTAGCGGCCGGTCGTTCCGGAGTGGATAACGGCCTGGTTCAATGCCATGTTCACTTGGTTCATGACAACGCGTCGTCACATGGCTGCATTAAACCGATGTCGTTTCCAAGCACCCGTGATAAACAACTAGTCGTATATCACTTTATTAAGCCAGGCGTGTGTGTGGATTACATCATTTGTTTTTTATGGATGACAACGTGGAGTAATAGTGCTTGCTTATAAAACACATGTGCACGCACACAGACACACACGCGCGCACACACGTACGCACGCCCATCTCACTCATTAATTCATTCTTTGAAGTACATTCCCTCCCTCCCGCTCTTTCTCCCTTTCTCCATCCCTCCCCTCCCTCCCTTCGTCCCTCCCCTTCCCCCTCCCTTCCCTCTCTCCTCCCTATCTCACACCCTCCCTGCCTTCCTCCCTCCCTCCACCTCTTACTCCCTCACTCCCACCGTTCCAACGGGGATGGTACTATTCGAGTGAAAGGTGCGACCTTAAACTGACCTACAAACAGAAACCCTCTCCGTCTTCCTCTAGGCTACTGTTAAATACTAATTTACCGCCATCGTACACCAATCGATCACTCAACACACTACTAATCGATCACTCTGCACTACCACCGTCGGTCACCAAGTTGTATCAATTGACCACGTTGTGTCAACACGAATTAAAATCACATCGTGTACCCATGCCACATATGTATTTAGATGACACGGTCTGCTGGGCATCAGTGTTGTTTCATAGGCAGGACAACACCGCGGGCCCGACACAGGTCCGTGTCGCGCCTTTAAAGACCGGCACCACATCGGACACTGTAATCTCATTCATTGTTCGCGCACACGTGACGTGAGTTGCGATCGACCCGAACACAAATGGACAATGCAGTAAGTAGCCGGATCGCATATACACGCACACTCATATCCACGCAAACACATACATAAACATAAACATACATACCCACGCCAACACGCTCGCTCGCTCGCATGCACACACATAACACACTTACACCTACACCTACACCTACACCTACACCTACACCTACACCTACACCTACACCTACACCTACACCTACACCTACACCTACACCTACACCTACACCTACACCTACACCTACACCTACACCTACACCTACACCTACACCTACACCTACACCTACTCCTACACCTACAGCTACACGCACACGCACACGCACACGCACACGCACACGCCCGTCAGGTACACGTGCACGTTTGCATACATGTACACGCACACACGTACGCACGGACGCACACACGCACGTAAGCACGCACACACACACACACACACACACACACACACACACACACACACACACACACACACACACACACACACACACCACACAAGTGACATATACACGCCAATATAGCAAGTATGTGGTTGCTAAACATGAATAATGATGTGGTAATGGTACACGTTCCATATGGTATATACCGTGACTCCAGTAGGGTACTCTCTATTTTCAACATGTGTTTACGTAAACCACTTCCTTTTTATTAACAGACATCATAAAATAGCAGAAAACAGCAGATTACGCCACGTCTTATTATCACAACATCGTACAAAGCCGCGTGTGGTTCATAGCCTCTGTGACAGACACAATTCACTTCCAGGACAGCTTTTGATACAACTGCTAATTTGTTGCCTGTGTATCTGGTAGTCCTGTTAACCGACAAGTACTCGAACATGGCGTATCACATTCCGGCGGAAGCCAACGCGATCAGTCTGTTTTGCATTGCGATAATAGCAACGAGAATATTGAACTTAGTTGTACCGCTGTGGACCTAGTATCTGTCCAGCACTGCCAGTGTAATCTCCTTTGTGTTTGAATATAATGCATCCAGGACGTTGCAACATTATTCGGTGATAAACAGGAGCTATAGCCCTGCGGCGGCTGTCTGATAAGGTTTCGTGTGGACGTTGTTTTCCAGATACATATTGGCAGTGTATTTATGCTAACACATTTGGCATTGTTGATATGTTCAAGTTTTCGGTACATCGCCTATTTAACTTTATTTATGCATGTAATGACACTTTTATATATTTTGTCTTATATATAATGTAAATGCCTTGTACACAAGACACATCTGATTCTCGTTATTAGGTATACAATATTATATAATATATATCGTTAGCTGCGATTGTTATTACATCAAGTAAAATATTTCACTTGTGTTTGATTACGAACTGATCCAATATGCAATTAAAATCTATTACAATCAACTAGTCTATAAAGTAATTAATGTGTGCGCAATCCGGATTTCGCAGGAATCTACAAGGCAAAGACACTAGCTGAGATGTCTACGCGGACCACGAGCAGTCTGGTAGCCAAATTCAGACAGAACTAGATGAACAACGGCAATACTTAGCATATTGTTATACTCGCGGTACATGTCCGAACCGTAGAAACGTGTTCCCGAGCAAATATTTGCGACAGAACTACAATTCCAAGATTGAGCTCTTTGTCAAAGTTGCAAGGCGTCCACACTGACGAGTGTTAAGCGGAACCGTTCCGGGATAACACCCAGAGACAAAGGCAGAGCAAGCAATGGCAACAATAACTATTCCTAGTCCTAGTTTGTCATCCCATCCATGTTTGTTTCAAGGACAATAAGGTGTCCGCCGATTTGCTGCACTGTTTGCTTGCAATCATGATATGGATAGAGTATCGCGTATCGTACAAAGTTTCAACAATGAGGACTACTATTGCTTTCATTAGCGTGGAAGCAATTCGAAAATATAGGTTAGATAAACGTCTGCCGTGGTGGTTTTGGAGGAACTTATCAACTTATCCCTCTGGTCAATACAGCATGCACCCGTCATTTGCATATCCACCATATCCGGCTTGAAAACAAGTACAATTAGTACTCCTACAACTTTTGACACTACCAGCATACACATTAATAAAATGTACCAATAATAATAATTTAAAAGTACATCAGAAGCAGTCGAGTAAACGTGTGGAGGGATTATGAATGCTTAGGGTTTCTAGCACGTGGGAGCAAAAGTGGAGCGTAAGAAACGGTAATGCTTCTTGTATATGTGGACGCTAAGCAAATGCGTGTCTTTTTGATCTCGTTCTGTTGCAATTATTGATCTCTTTAATAAGGACAACAAAGACGTGTACTCGGAGAAACTGTTGGTGCATTCAATGCTGTATTCGAAAGACATGTTTTGTCACGACCAGCCACATACACTGATGTGTTATACAGCCTTACCAGGTGGTGTTTCGTGTTGCTGATTGAGGTATTTCTGCGTCCATGGCAGTGCGATATCGCAATGTGTGTCATTAGCATTCACGTTTATTGCAGGATTCGGTCGGAGCAGGATATTGCCAAGAGCATTTAAGGGGCACGGTTTCCTTTATCGTAGGTTCATTCCGTTATGTTATATGGCGGTATTCAACACAATGCCACAATATCACACAATAGACACAATTATACACAATACTACACGATACTACAAAATACTCCACAAATATTTCAGAATACTACACAATACTACACAATACTACCCAACACTACACAATACTACACAAACACTACACAAATAATACGCAACGCAACGCAACGCAACGCAACGCAACGCAACGCAACGCAACGCAACGCAACGCAACGCAACGCAAC
>OZ024854.1:13496180-13523680 GCA_964017155.1 Oasisia sp. SBJ-2009
ACAACTTTTCTTTAAGTTGTTCTCATGAAGATATTGTATGAATCCAGAATTTCAACACAATACATCATGAAACTCACGTGTTCAGGCAGCCATGTTGTTGTTCGCTTGACGGAGTTTACTAGGCAAATTGGATACCTCAGGTGCATTTTCAGCTTCTCGCCTCTTGCCGGTTACCTGAAAAATTGTCTGTTCCTGTCAGATTTTAGAGATAGTGTTACTCTACAAAATACCGCTGCATCGTTTGGGTTCCCTGGTAAACAAGGCACAACATTCCCTTATGTGTGGCCAATATGGCGGATTACCTTGGGGACCAGACACCAAATATGGGCAATAAATAAAAAATACAATATTTATATAGCGCCATAATCACACGGTGCTGTATGGCGCTTTACAGTACAATATTAATAGTAATAATAATAATAAATCTACAGAGCAATTAAAACAATACAATATTTAGTTAAATAATTTAAAAGCTAAACAACAATAGTCGTAAATTGAATTAAAAAGTAAAAATACAATTCTATAATGAAATAAATAATTAAGTAAAAAAACTATCAAATAATAATAATAAACAAATAAATATATAGAATTAAGGGGAATAAAAAAATAGTAAGATTACAGATAAAATGTACATTCATGGCATTAAAATAAATGAACTAGTAAGATTAAATATCAAGTGCTATTAAAAACGGTTGATAAGTCTATTGGGTGTCTATGTATTACTGCCGGAAAAGAAATGACGTAAGGCTGATTGTCGTAACAATGGTTCTGGTTTCAGGCCCCTCGTGCAACCGGACATGGGACACCATCATGTGCTGGCCAGACTTGCCAGCGGGCGTGGTTGCCAAGCAACCGTGTCCCACCTACATTCACGGCTCCAACCTTGGAGGTACGGAATGCAGTAGTAGCAATGATGTGATGATGGTACTGGTGGCGTAGTGACAATGATTACATCAACGACGACACCGGTAATGCTTATGATGTTGTACGGCGTCGTACAATGACGGAAGTGACGATTTAAATGAGGGACGAACGCACAGAGGGAGGAAGGCAATGGGACGTAGAGAGAGAGAGAGAGAGAGAGAGAGAGAGAGAGAGAGAGAGAGAGATTTTTGTAGTGAGAACGGATAATTAGTTATTCGATTGTCGTTATTTGCGATTTAATAGCTATGTGATTTACCAATATTTCCACTTCTATGTGCTATGATTATTGGCCATATGCTTATAGTACGATGTCACTTAATTGTGTCAAGAGTACGACGATGTGCATACTAAATTGTTAGGAAAAAAGCAAATGATATTACCTTATCTTGCTTTAACAAAGCTGTGGACTACTGGAATATTTACTATCTACATCCGGCCTAGCTGAGCATTGAATAACGTAATAACCATATTCATATAGGAGATCCTACGAAGCGTTCGCCGAGTAACGTACAGTATATGACCAAGCAACCATAATAATCCTAATAAGAAACTTATTAATCATGATGGCCACATATCTTTGTCTAACTGAAATGTATTACGCACATTAATGTTTCTTTTTCATGTTTTATTACCAAGTAACTCAAGATAATATAAGCACACGGCGTGAATTATTGCAAAACCTAAGACGTCATGCCATTCTGAGTATAGATATTATACGTTCTATGTTTACAAGCAAAAACAATACCAATGTAAGGTGGAAACATAAATAAATATCTTGTTCAATTTATGTCGTGTTAAGTCGACACATATATAAAACCATGTTAGTTAAAATGCGTGTTGATATATTTAAATCTTGTTTTATTCTTTTAACTAGTTGCAGATATTCAACTATCAATAACGCTTGCTAAAACTTGATACATCGATTTTTATGGTTCAATCTAGAAACTTGTTAGATCTGGTTAATTGTTGCAGAGTTCGCAACGAGAGAATGCATGTCTGATGGCACGTGGTTTGTACATCCCGTGTACAACCGGACGTGGACCAACTACAGCGCGTGCTCACTGTCCCCATTGCCGGAGTTTCCCATACATAATGTGCCTCAACTGATAGTGGTATGTCTATACGCACGCATGCACGCACGCACACGTGCACCCATCCTCGCACGCACGCACGCACGCACGCATGCACGCACATTCATCGTTTCTTTATGAACGACGTTTGGTGTTAAACAGACACATCTAATTGTTAGAAGGAAGGAGCACAAACAAATCAAACTACTTAACTCACTCCACGTGTGACTATGTGACCGAACGTGCAGATTACATACTGCCTTGATATTACTCGGAACCAGCAGGAGGTGTATTTATTCAGGTAGTTCGATTAGTCATGTGTATACCTATTTCGCCAGACTTGTTGTTTTTGAAGGAACTTCGAAGTTTCATGTGGGCAGGGCATGCACGCGACTCTACAGCAGGAGCTAAACACATCACATCGGGACTGTTATAGTATTTGTGTATTAGATAAAAGTCGTGGGCGCGAAATATAAAATATTGTTTACTGCTTAGCAAAATAAATTTTGAATACTGTTTCATTCATTCACGGACTATAAATGGCAGTAATAATAATTGCTAAATGATGAAGGGACAGATTATTGTGTAGAGAAGGATTATGTAAGTTGCATGTGATTCTCATTGCAGGATCATATGCCGAGAATACAACTGATGTACAAGATCGGCTACGGACTCTCGCTGGCGTCGCTCATTCTGGCTGTCTTCATAATGCTCTACTTCAAGTGAGTAAAACACGTTGCTCAGTTGCTCAGTACCGTCGTATCTGCTTGTTTTTAGCAGGTAGTATACCATCTTAGGTGTCCACATACACATAAACGTACATGCATGCATACATACGTACGTACGTACATACGTACATACGCACGCATATATTCATTACTACATACGTACGTACGTACGTACGTACGTACATACATACATACATACATACATACATACATACATACATACATACATACACACACACACATACATACATACATACATACATTCATAAATGCATAGATAGATACATTCATACATACATGCATACGTACGTACGTACGTCACGTATGTACGTACGTGCATACACACATTCATACATACATAGATACATAAAAGCATATCGTACATTCGTTAGCACGTATGTGCTCATATACGTACGCGCGCATACACACACACACACACACACACACACACACACACACACACACACACATGGCATTTTAAATACTTTTTTGTTAATTTAATCTTACTACGTACTATTTTAAATACTTTTTTGGTTAATTTAATCTTACTACGTACTATCATGTTATCATATTTTAATAGAGCACCTTTTATGTTAGCACATTGTCTTATTGATGACAATTGTTTACCTGTCTTTGAAAATATTTACATTTTAATTATTGTATTACTATGTTTATTTATTTATGTATTTATTTTATATTTTCTTAAATTCATTCTTAGAATTTTTTGGAGGACCACATTGGAAACAAGTGTGCTATTGTGTGCTTTAATGTGTATATCCTCGGTAAACATTATATTTATATGTATTATAATGTTTTACCAAATAAACTCACTCGCTCGCTCACTCACTCACTCACTCACTCACTCACTCACTCACTCACTCACTCACTCACTCACTCACTCACTCACTCACTCACTCACTCACTCACTCACTCACGCACGCACGCACGCACGCACACACACACACACACACAAGCACCCATGCCCACTGTCCAGCGTACGCAATATCTAACTGGGCAAGGTAAAAAACAGGACAACATATCAATTCTTACAAACATAAAGTAATCACATACAACTATTTTTGAGATCACATACAAACACGTGATCAGAGCTACTGTTTTGACTGCAGGAAATTGCATTGTCCCAGAAACACACTTCACGTCAATCTATTCCTGTCCTTCATACTACGTGCGTCGATGTCCTTCCTCAAGGACAATCTACTTGTCGGCGGGCTGGGCTTCCCCAGCGATATGACATACAATGACCTTGGCCAGCCACAGTTCAACGAGAACGGCACGGTAGGTTAACGCAATCAGGTCAGTCCCCGCGGTTAATGGGCCAGGGAAATTGTCTCACTTGCACAGTTTCCATCGGCCTTTGTATTGGACAATAAGTCGGTAATACACTTACCCATACAACATTGCAATTGCAAAACCTATTGCTGCGACTCTGGATTGTGCTCATATTTGTTCGATGACCACGTTATCGTTCTATGCCATTTGGCGGCTAGCACCGAATATATAAACGTTCCGTGTCGATATCATTTCCACAAATGCATGTCAACATTTCTTGCTACTGATCGAGATAAAATAGTCAGTTCTTTGTTTAGCTCTCACTAATTAACTTAACAAAAACAGAATCGGCTGGAGATAAACTGGGAAACTACTGATGACATACTATTGTTGTGTTAGGTCTATTTTGTTTCTGCATAGGCCCGAGTACAGCGTTCAGTCTTTCCTACTAGACTTAGCTTACTTGAATTAAAGCCATAAGCCAACATGACTACTCGCTGTTCTCCCGGATGTCACACTCCGTCACTTCCTCCCATTTAGCCGATGATTTAGGTCACACCTCCCTGTCGTTACAGCACTATTAAGACAGAATGTGCGGTACTTGTCCTGTTTGTCCTCAAATGAATTGTTATTTCGACAAATAATATTCAAAACACTTCACCAGGGATACTAAT
Source organism: Oasisia sp. SBJ-2009 (assembly GCA_964017155.1). Classification (NCBI taxonomy): domain Eukaryota; kingdom Metazoa; phylum Annelida; class Polychaeta; order Sabellida; family Siboglinidae; genus Oasisia; species Oasisia sp. SBJ-2009. Next base: position 13,500,867 of record OZ024854.1, read on the forward strand.
TAAGGAAGTCGCTCTTATGATCGGGTTAATGATATATTTACAACAACGTTTTCATAGTATATTTTGAGGAACATCTCGGCCATTGTATTTCCACCAGCCCCCTAGATGTTGGTAGTAATGCGATCTGCACCAGGCACTTTCCTTCATTTCATTTCTGTAACAGCCTTTTGCGTCTCTTAGAAACAAGAATTAAAGCCCAATTGATCGTGGCATGATATATGGAATGCTGTCAGTGAATTCCTCACTTCGTCACCCATATGTGTTAAGTTGCTTCTAGAAGTAGATTTCCCAACATTTTGACGCATCAGTTGGAGCCGTCTCTAGATTTCTGTCACTATCATTGCAGCTGCGAGAAGCTGCTTCGTACTAAGTACTCGTACGTTTCATAACAGTTTGAAGTCATTGGTTTTCTGGAAATCCAGTTCCATATCTTCTTCCTTTTTCTCAAATATTTTTTCTTGTGAGTTCATATTGCCTTCACTTGTCATCTCCAAAACAGTTCGTCAAGCCTGGGATAATTTGCGGTGATCCTTCAGAAGAATAGTAAATCAGTTTAATTCTTGAAATTATGTCCGTTGGATTAGTGTTACTTGCAGTTTTAGGGATCATAGTGGGTATGTGTCGTTCACTATTCCATAAAAACCAAAGCGAAATGAAACAGGAAATCATGTATGTGAAACTAGCATCATGTCCAAGAACTAATCTCCTCGGCATTGGACCACGCAGCTCTCATGTCGAAGGCGCGTTCATGTTACACCGACAGCGATATTAATTCTACGTCCCGAATTGAGCGTGAAACATTCTACGTGGGGCGTATATTTCAGCAAAAAATTACGCAATACCTGACGAGTGAGAAGATGCTTGTCCTACGCATGACACGGATAGTACTGGCTTTCAAACCGAAAACGTACCATAACCTTTTGATGTTGTGAAACAATCCGTCATTGGTTTCTCGCGACGATAACATGTGCGGTGGTTTCTTCGTATTATGTCAGGACCGTTTCATATACGAAGGAATGTGGTGTTTTATTGGTGGCACCATCGATGAGGGCCAATCACTTGTAGCATTCATTAGTGGACGGCTGGCGGCATGTGTGTCTTCTGGTGTTTTAAACTTGTAGCATTCATTAGTGGACGGCTGGCGGCATGTGTGTCTTCTGGTGTTTTAAACTTGCAGCATTCATTAGTGGACGGCTGGCGGCATGTGTGTCTTCTGTTGTTTTAAACTTGTAGCTTAAACTTGTAGCATACATTGGTGGACGGCTGGCGGCATGTGTGTCTTCTGGTGTTTTAAACTTGTAGCTTAAACTTGTAGCATACATTGGTGGACGGCTGGCGGCATGTGTGTCTTCTGGTGTTTTAAACTTGTAGCTTAAACTTGTAGCATTCATTAGTGGACGGCTGGCGGCATGTGTGTCTTCTGGTGTTTTAAACTTGTAGCATTCATTAGTGGACGGCTGGCGGCATGTGTGTCTTCTGGTGTTTTAAACTTGTAGCATTCATTAGTGGTCGGCTGGCGGCATGTGTGTGTTCTGGTATTTTAAACTTGTAGCTTGAACTTGTAGCATACATTGGTGGACGGCTGGCGGCATGTGTGTCTTCTGGTGTTTTAAACTTGTAGCATTCATTAGTGGACGGCTGGCGTCATGTGTGTCTTCTGGTGTTTTTAACTTGTAGCATTCATTAGTGGACGGCTAGCGGCATGTGTGTCTTCTGGTGTTTTAAACTTGTAGCATTCATTAGTGGACGGCTGGCGGCATGTGTGTCTTCTGGTGTTTTAAACTTGTAGCATTCATTAGTGGACGGCTGGCGGCATGTGTGTCTTCTGGTATTTTAAACTTGTAGCTTAAACTTGTAGCATACATTGGTGGACGGCTGGCGGCATGTGTGTCTTCTGGTGTTTTAAACTTGTAGCATTCATTAGTGGACGGCTGGCGGCATGTGTGTCTTCTGGTGTTTTAAACTTGTAGCTTAAACTTGTAGCATACATTGGTGGACGGCTGGCGGCATGTGTGTCTTCTGGTGTTTTAAACTTATAGCATACATTAGTGGATGGCTGGCGGCATGTGTGTCTTCTGGTGTTTTAAACTTGTAGCATTCATTCGTGGACGGCTGGCGGCATGTGTGCCTTTTGGTGTTTAAAACCAGTAGCAAATAAAATAATATCTGGTACGTTTTCAAAAGTGTGACTTAGTCAATATAATGTCGATATAATATAATATACAAATTAGATATATATATATATATATATATATATATATATATATATATATATATATGCATACTGTCTTATTACATACACACACACACACACACACACACACACACACACATACACACACACAAACACACATACATACATACACACACACATATATGTGTATACATTATATATATATATATATATATATATATGTATATATATATATATGTATATATATATATATATATATATATATATATATATATATATATATGATATGTCTGTGTATGTAACAATATAAGATAGTAATCACTTTTAATTTAGCAGTACTATACTCCTGTAGGTTATCGAACGCATTGTATGTTTGAACAGTTGTATGAAGTGTGTGTGTGTGTGTGTGTGTGTGTGTGTGTGTGTGTGTGTGTGTGTGTGTATGCGTGTGTGTGTGTGTGTGTGTGTGGTGTGTGGATGTGTTTTAAACATATATTGAACAAGAGTGGTTTGACACAATCGTTTTGTCTTCAGCACTGGCAGTGTAAGATGTTCATGGCGACCTTCCATCTCGTCATCAGCGTCAACTACATGTGGATCTTCATCGAGGCCCTCTACCTCCACATGCTCATCTTTGTGTCCGTCTTCTCGGAGAACAGCAGCATCTGCTGGTACCTCACCTTTGGCTGGCGTAAGTCTCACTGTTTGAGACTACTGCAGAACGACGTGTATTGCAATTCTGTAACTGTCGTCGTACTAAAGAATTCGTTATAAACCTTTCGAATAAAACGATCACTAAAACGCAAAAGACTACACAACTAATTGTATATTTGTGAAAACGTATACTTTACCTGCGTGATTGAGCATCTCCACATGCTGAGATTAACCACAATAGTTTGAAATATGGCGACTATCATCGTGCCACTGATCACAAAAAGACAATCCCTTCCTCACTAAACGTTCTTGTACATAACATTTGTTCATCTCATCTTCGATTTCATTTGATCTCTATTTATAATTTACCCTGTTATTGTTTTACTACTAATGATAATCACTTGATAAACAGGTTCTTAAATCGTGGTTAGAGTTAATGTTTGAACAGAAATAATTTTTATGAATACCATGCAATTCCCAAAGTTTGAATATTCACGCGTATACGCGATACTGTTATGCGTATATTGCGACCGAGCGTTGCTACTTCCAGTTTTTTTTGTTTTGCCGTTTTCTCTAATTGTGAACTCTAATGCTGATTATTTTCATCCTAAATTAGCCCAGACTTGGTCGTCCGTCACATGTCACGTCCGTTTTTACTATGTTTGGTTTCACACAGTTGGTGTCAGTCAATCTAAACTATCTGATTCTAAGGAAAACATACCAATGTGTCTATAACATACACATAAGCCTACCAGCCGGAGTGTGGTGTCCATTTGGCATAGTTTCCCTTATTTCAATCTTATTTATAAAGAGTAACTTAGCCTCACTTTGTCTCTGTCTGTCTGTCTATCTCTCTCTGCGTCGCTCTGTCTGTCTGTCTGTCTGTCTGTCTGTCTGTCTGTCTGTCTCACTGTCCCTCTCTCTGTCTTTGTCTGTCTGTCTGTCTGTCTGTCTCTCTCTCTCACACTCTCTCTCTCTCTCTCTCTCTCTCTCTCACTCTATCTTATGTAGGCATGTTTTAGATATCGGCGGATATCTAAAATTCATTCAACTTATTACGATGGCACCAACTGCAAGTTATCGCGGATTCACGGCACTGATACGTTATTTTTACTTTGCAGTGTCGCCTTTAATCTTCGTCGTCCCGTGGGCGATTGTTCGAGCAACACTGGAAGATACCTAGTAAGCGTAAACTTTTAGTGAGTGTCAGCCGACTAAGCTATTCCGTATGCTGTGTGCTACGCAGGGCAATGCAACTGCAGTTGTTTCTATGTCTCTGCGTTTATATCAGCCCGTGTGCATATCAACAAGGGCAACACTTGTTATTACGACGGTGTGAGGACTGAGGGTAGCCGGGATCGGTGGGGTTGAGAGGGAGAGTGATAGTCAGGGGGCTTAATCATATAATTGTTCAAATCGACCTACAAGCACCAATTTTGGAGGAGGTGTAGATATGACCATAATATGCCAATTTCTTGAGGGAGCCAAGCTGGGCTCCCGCTATGGCGGCCATATTGGACAAATCCAAAATGGCCACCTTCCGGAGTAAGCCAATGTCATAACTTGAGAACCAAAAGTAGTACAACCATGAATGACACTACTTTTTGGGGGTCTTTGAGTATGGAGAGTCAATTTCCGGTGTTATTTTTATGTTTTGAAGTGAATTATATATGATAATGTCGCATTTAAGGACATTTTAGACCGAAATACATGTTTTTCAACCTAGAAAATTATGGCGTGGAATTTGCAGTAGAAAATATAAATTGAGACTAAACCAAAATTTATTTTCCAAACGACTATGTAAGTAAAATGTACACATGTACATAAAAACAATAATAGTGTTTAATACGTATTCATATGATCATAAAATGTCATCCAGCAATACCAGCATTTCACCTATTTACTACATGTTACAGTGGTATAGTTCAGTGGTTTGCATCTATGTCATCGTTGTTTAGGCAGCCACCCTCGCACTTGCACAGTGGTGTGCAACGAAGGCCTGCCCTGCTGCATTTACAATTCTCCCTGCATGATTTTGTGCATCCACAGTGCAAGAGGAAGGAACAAGCCTTGCTTGCGTCAGCCAGTGTGGTCCAGAATGGGAGCCACTGCTTGCTGTGCTTATCTTGTTCCAATCCCCATTTATCAAAGACTTTTTTAGGGATTTCCTGGTGACAAGTGATTGACTGCTTCCAGATAAAACTAGCTTGGAGCAAAGACATCTTAACATGTTCGAAGAGTGCTGCCTGGGTTGCCGGAATACTGTTAATGGAACGACTGCCATTCGAAAATAGATGGTGCCTAGCATCGTTTACAGTTGCAGAACTACATGTCTTGCTGTACATCAGCACAACAAATCGCTCAATACACTGCATGTGAACAGATTCTATTGTGAAAGATTCTGGAGCTTCAGTCAGCGTGATCATTATATCTGTTAGAACCGGTATACTGTCCCATGCAGTCCACGCCGTTTTCTTCCCACAACCAAGAAGCTGATACGTCGTATCACAACCTGTGAGGGCATGAAAGAGTGGTAGAGCTAATGATTTTGAAGGAACGAGCTGTGCGTAGATACTGTGTACCGGGATATCTCGGTAGTTTTTCCAACTGCCGAAGCCAATCCTAAGCTCTGAAAGGCCAAGCTGTTCGTAGAAAGCGATGGCAAGAACAACGATGTCACTATCGACAATACGCACAAATACTTTATCATGTCCTTGAGACGATGCATGAGCTAGATGCAGGATGATACGCGTATCTGCTTCTGCATGGTTGCAGGGCTGGAGTGCTGACACATCAAATGGCTTGTTGGAGAGCACATTCTCAGACTCGGTGCTAATGACAAGTATTCCATCCATGTAAGTTTTGGCCATCTGTTTACTGACAAAGGAGAAAACGATGTACGATTGCCAGTACCGTTTGGGAATTGGAGTGCTGCCGTCTCCATCTGGTTCGAGTTGAGTACGTGTACCCGACCCACGCCGCAACTGTGTCTGTGATTTCAGATTTTGTTCAGGGTAGATGTCCCAGACTATATCGATACGTTGAACCGTTGTAGTCATCTGAGCTTTCAAGAAAGGCCCAATGTGCATTGGTACATACTCCTTGAATGTTAATGCTCTAGTCGGAGGCACCATATGAATGATTGTAGCCATGTCAACGACTTGAACTATTGCTTGTGTTGCTGGAATGGCGTGGCCTGTTGGCGCATGGATACACTTAAGGATGTCCGATTTGGTCCCAGCTCTTAGTGAACTTCGATCTGATAGAGCAGGAGGCTCCCGTTGGTTCTCGAATTTGAAGAATTCTAGCATATCCGCGTCTGGACGGGATTGAAGAGAAAGGAAGAGTTGTGTGATGAGCATGGTATTGTGTTTCAGTATCCCGACTTTGCTTTCCTTCTTTCGGGGATCAAGTCGGTTGGCGAATGTGAACATGTTGTTTCTCTTGATTGTGTCTGACATTGGTACAGTTACCTTGTCTAGCCGGGTATTCACGTATTCTTTGTGAAAGGCTTGGCCAACTTCATGGATTTTGGAAAGGGACAAGGCTACAGCATCGTCCACCACGGCACGTGTATCAAGCATAATCAGCTCGTGACCTGTGGCTAGAAAGGGGTTGCCCATTCCATTCACCACCTTCGTGAAAGACTGAACATCATTTAGAAATGTACACTGTAGGCTATGTGCCACTTCGCGGTGACCAGATGATTCCAGTGGAAGCTTGTTAACCCTCTCAAACTCTTCAATCATTCTCACGCAATCTGGACCAGCTAACATGTACAATGATGTGGCATCTGTGTCGTCATATAGGTCAGACGCTCCGCCAGTACTTTGTTCATCTGCTCGTGGGATTGATCTTTTGCAATTAAGCTGAATTTACGAGAGGATTTTTGGACAACGAAGTTCCCCTTGAGGTACTCTTCGTACACTGCTGGATGCTTCACAGCGAGCTCGACCATGTCTCTGACGTGAATTGGCAACCACCGGGTGTAGTTGTTGTGGTCCAAAACAAAAAACCATGCACAAAGCTCGTCACACACCTGGACATAGAGAAGGAAGTCACCTTCTCTCAATAAAATAATAATAATAATATCTCACTCAAGATGCTACAAAGACACTGGTACATGCCTTGGTGACCTCAAGATTAGATTACTGTAACTCGCTACTTTACGGTTCGCCTGCGAATCATCTTGCGAAGATGCAACGTCTACAGAATGCTTGCGCGCGTGTCATCACAAGAACCGGTCGCCGCTCACACATCACTCCTGTTCTAAAAGAACTTCACTGGCTTACAGTCCACCGCCGAATACAGTATAAGATTTTGTCACACACCCATCGTGCGATACACCACCAATCGCCAGTCTACCTGAGTGATCTACTATCCGTCTACAGACCTACACGCTCTTTACGGTCAGAATCAACTATCCTGTTGACCGTGCCACGAACCCGAACTGTAACATATGGAGACAGAACTTTTACGAAAGAAGAAATAGTGATAGCGGCATCAAATTTCAAAGGCAACTAAAGACATTTCTTTTCCGGCAGCAATACGTAGACAACAAATCGACTTATCAACCGTTTTAATAGCACTTGATATTTATTCTTACTAGTTCATTTATTTTAATGTCATGAATGTACATTTTATCCGTAGTCTTACTATTTTTATCCCCCTTTATTCTATATATGTATTTGTTTATTATTATTTGATAGTTTTTATGTAATACATTACTTAATTATTTATTGCACCTATACCTTTTAGGTTTACTATCCTTATATAGAATTGTATTTTTACTCTTTAGTTAAATTTACGACTATTTGTTGTTTAGAATTTAAATGATTTAACTAAATATTGTAATGTTTTAATATCTCTGTAGATTTATTATTATTATTATTATTGTACTGTAAAGCGCTATAGAGCACCGTGTGATTATGGCGCTATATAAATATTGTATTTTATTATTTATTATTTATATATTGACTAAGTAGTATTGCTGCGATTAAGAAATACCAATCACCAGTCAACCTAATATACATAATAAGGAATCATTTTTTATGTGACGTGTGTCGTTGTTGGTTATTAATGCAAAACATTGGTCATGAATAAGTTTGCATATCATAAAACATGACCCTGTATGTGTAATCAGTGATCGTATGGATGAAAAACATACGTTTTTGTTACATTTTTGTTACAAAAATGTCATTATATGCGACCTTATCACATGCAATTCACTTCAAAACATCAAAATAACACCAGAAATGGGCTCCACATACTCACAAAACCCCAAAACGTGGTGTCATTCATGGTTGTACTACGTTTGGTTATCAAGTTATGACAGCGGCCTACTCCGAAGGGCGCCATCATGGATTTGTCCAATATGGCCGCCACAACGGGAGCCCAGCTTGGCTCCCTCGAGAAATTGGCGTGTTATGGTCATATCTACCCCTGGTCCAAAATTGGTGCTTGTAGGCCGATTTGAACAATTAAGGTGTTTTTGAAGATTAAGCCCCCCTCATTATGAGGGATTGGGGATAAACCGGGTGATGAAAAAAACGAAACGTATATTGAAAACTAAACGTTAAGGAATAGTATGTAGACCAGCACCACTGCAGGCTATACTGCATACAGCAGTGCCAGCCGTGGTGGTGTGTTAACTGGGACGTGTATGTTTGTGTCGTCTGTGTTGACTATTGACAGTAGCAAGTGTTTGTACCTTCCAGTTGCTGGACCTACAACGCGACACCCGGATTCATGTGGATAGTGAAAGGTCCCATCTCAGTGACAGTTGTGGTACGTTCATTTCTATTTATTAATGTCATCATGGTCGTCGTCGCCGTCATCGTAATCTTCATCATTATTATGATACCACCACCATCACCATCACCATCATCATATTCGCAGCAGCAGCAGCAGCAGCAGCAGCAGCAGCAGCAGCAGCAGCAGCAGCAGCAGCAGCAGCAGCAGCAGCAGCAGCAGCAGCAGCAGCAGCAGCAGCAGCAGCAGCAGCAGCAGCAGCAGCAGCAGCAGCAGCAGCAGCAGCAGCAGCAGCAGCAGCAGCAGCAGCAGCAGCAGCAGCAGCAGCAGCAGCAGCAGCAGCAGCAGCAGCAGCAGCAGCAGCAGCAGCAGCAGCAGCAGCAGCAGCAGCAGCAGCAGCAGCAGCAGCAGCAGCAGCAGCAGCAGCAGCAGCAGCAGCAGCAGCAGCAGCAGCAGCAGCAGCAGCAGCAGCAGCAGCAGCAGCAGCAGCAGCAGCAGCAGCAGCAGCAGCAGCAGCAGCAGCAGCAGCAGCAGCAGCAGCAGCAGCAGCAGCAGCAGCAGCAGCAGCAGCAGCAGCAGCAGCAGCAGCAGCAGCAGCAGCAGCAGCAGCAGCAGCAGCAGCAGCAGCAGCAGCAGCAGCAGCAGCAGCAGCAGCAGCAGCAGCAGCAGCAGCAGCAGCAGCAGCAGCAGCAGCAGCAGCAGCAGCAGCAGCAGCAGCAGCAGCAGCAGCAGCAGCAGCAGCAGCAGCAGCAGCAGCAGCAGCAGCAGCAGCAGCAGCAGCAGCAGCAGCAGCAGCAGCAGCAGCAGCAGCAGCAGCAGCAGCAGCAGCAGCAGCAGCAGCAGCAGCAGCAGCAGCAGCAGCAGCAGCAGCAGCAGCAGCAGCAGCAGCAGCAGCAGCAGCAGCAGCAGCAGCAGCAGCAGCAGCAGCAGCAGCAGCAGCAGCAGCAGCAGCAGCAGCAGCAGCAGCAGCAGCAGCAGCAGCAGCAGCAGCAGCAGCAGCAGCAGCAGCAGCAGCAGCAGCAGCAGCAGCAGCAGGTTCGCTATTTTAACATCGCTAGTAAAAGTAAGATGTAGACGAATAACAAGGCGTCCTGTGTAAAGTGTTTGATCACGAACAATAAACAGTCTGTCCACGCTGAAGGTGTACACGTAACTTGCGATTGGTTGCAGGTCAACTTTATGTTTTTCCTCAACATAGTCCGTGTGCTGTTCACGAAGATGAAAGCGTCCAACCGACCAGAAACTAAACTGTATGGGTAAGTAGCCGTATGGCGACATTTAATACACTTCGCTTGTAAGTTCGTGTCGCACAACCATTGCTGTTAACTGGGACGGTTTTATCAGACGCTCGGTTAGTTTGATCCTGAACTGGAAGGTTTCTGCATCATGCCGATGTTTGTATCATTGAGTCAATGTACGTGCGTACATGCGTGCCAAATTGTGTATGTGAATGTGACCGTGCGGAAGCGCTAGCACGTGTACGTGAGGTGGGCTTTTATGTTATCTCAGACTACTTTAAACTTCATGTTCCTTTCTCAGTTTTTCTTTATGGCCATCAGTATTCACATTAGTCAATAGCGCACGACCGGATTCAGAACTACTCCTCAATCCATCAAAGATTGTTCCGTATTCTAAACACGCATTGCTTGGTACACAAAACCAAAAGGATTGCAATAATTCGTGTTCACAAATCCTTCAAGCACATGTGCCTGGTCAAATTAGGAAGGACAACTATAAACTTCAATAAAGACACGGTTGATCCTTTTAATCGCCATTTGATTCCCGAGTACTCAGCGCGCGTATTCATCATCATCATTATCATGATCATTATCATCATCATCATCATCATCACCACCATTACCATCATCATCTTCTTTGTACAAATGTTCTGACGAATGTTGCATAGCAGCACATAGCTGTAGATCCGAAATTGTTACTCAAACCTATCGGGCGTCAGCTAAAACTGTCTTGTGGTTCAGTCCAATGGTTGGGTGGTATGACATACGCGGAACGGGGTCACTGCTTGTGTCACAGTCCACGGATATCGCACCACACGGGTTGCAGGCGTCTGACGCGGTCCACACTTGTGCTGATTCCACTCTTCGGCGTCCACTACATCGTCTTCCTGTGGATGCCAAACGACCTCAACCCGCAGGCCGAGCTCGTCAAGCTCTACTTTGAGATGTTCTTCACCTCGTTCCAGGTACGTCAGCACAGTGGATACTCCTCTCTCTCTCTCTCTGTCTCTCTCTGCTCTCTCTCTCTCTACTCTCTCCCCTCTCTCCTCTCTCTCTATGCTTCTATGCTCTAGGTATGTATGTATGTATGTATGAATATATATATATATATATATATATATATATATATATATATAATGTATATGCGTGTATGTATGTATATGTATATATATATATACACTTACATATATTTATATATATATATATATATATATATATATATATATATATATATATATATATATATATATATATATATATATATATAATGTGTGTGTATGTGCATGAGGTTATGCACCGGTGTGCGCGTTCACGCCTATATAAGCGTGTGTGACCGAGCGCGCGAGTATTGAGCGCGTGGGTGACTGGCCGCGTCAGTGAGTGTGTGGGGGCGCATGTCGTGTGATTGTGTCTGCTAATCATTGTCGTGTGTTATCGCCGAAATTTAGTATTTCATATCTTTCTCGTTAAACAGATCTTACATTATTTTGGGTCACATAAATACATAGGTCAATGGACAACCAATATAATAGAGAGATCCGCTGTGTCACATGCTTTGTATTTGCCAACGATGTTAGTACTGAAAATATATGCTAGTACGGCGGTATGTCATTTGGTAAACCTACCTTTCACAGTTATTCTTTGCGTATGTAGTATGGATGTCATGATAAACATTGAAGCCACATTTTCAGAATTTACAGTGAAACTCTTCGCGCATTTAGAATCCATTTGTATTAACTTGACGGAACGTTCGCTTGGCAACAGGTGATGGATGGTTCAGTGGAAGCAATGCAGCAGTCAGTCCGTCAGTCAGACAAGAACAAATACATTACATAAACCAACTTCAATTAGAAATGGAAAGGGGCGTCGACAAACTACTGTTAACGTTAACCAATAACCACCCTTAATAAGGCAGCGATGACAATGTATTTGCAGTTGCTTGTGCCTTCTTTGCAGGGGTTCCTGGTTGCTGTACTGTTTTGCTTCTTGAACACGGAGGTAAGCCGCAATATCACCGCAACACATATTGTAAACTGTTTCGATGATTTATTCTAGTGAGATTTGTTAAATGCCATTCACAGTGCAAGTGCACCACGGTCTGCTTAAAAGGTTTTTTTTCTGTAAACTTTAAGTGCAAAATTGTTTCTTAATTGTTAAATTGGGTAATGCGATGGACAAGTCTTTCTATATATATACCTATAAAATGTCACTGAAATTGTCATAATAAATGGTGTATCGGTTGTCCGATGATGTCATGATATCCACAATGTTCCTATAAATGAATTAACTAGCAATTGTCACTATGTCAGTTCTATAAATTGTACACAAACAGAATGTAACGAACGGAAATATGGATTGAGTGATGACTAAAATGGAAACGCCTCATGCAACCATACATGATGTCTCCACCTGTTGAGCACAATCTGTACCATAACTATTAGTTAGCAACAACTCCGCTAGTGGCGACACTGACTGTGGTCAGGTACGTGCGATTGTTGCAGGTACGTACCGAGGTTCGTAAGACATGGGAGCGTTACAGAATGCGACGGGATCCCGGCTGGTCACGCGCGCCGGTCCACAACTGGAATACAGTGTCCAGTTACGTGACGCGCACGCGCTGTTCCATTCATTCTCTGACCGAACGAGACCACATATCTAGCAGCGGACGTGTCGCTAAAAAGACGTCGCCCGAACTGAGCAACGGAACGACGCTGCACACGGTGTCGGGGCGCGTGAAAAACGAGGATCGGCGCAACGGCAGTGAAACTGTGCATTTGATGTCAGGCATTCCAGAGGTCAAAGGTCAGCACAATGGCGTCGCGGTGAACGAAAGTGAACCGATGATGATGACGACAGAAACGTAGCGTTTGTGTTAGCAGTACCTCGTGATACGTGGCGGAGTGTGTACTTACACACATTGTGAGCCAATGACGTTGCTTACATAACAGGGTTATTCGTGTAATGTACCACGCACACACAACTTGCACGGGCGGCGTATGTATATTTTGTGATATTCCTCAAGCCCAGTGAGGGCTAATGACAGCAGCTTTACATGATCGCACGCGAGCAAAAAGTAACATCTCGCGAGACTTGCTGGTCGACAGGTTGGTTTTGCTCGTGCGCACTATCGATCTACTGATCTAGGGACGACGTATTCCGATGTCTGCGCATCGTAACTTCTTGCCTTGTGTTTGCTCAGGGCAGCACCGACTGCTAATAGAAGGTATGCCACGCCTTCGTCGAAACGTGTACATACTATTATCGTAGATACATATTCTTCGTTTTTTACTATTCTGATATACTATTATTACACTGTTATGGTTACGTTTTCGTATAAACGCACCGATTCGTCAAGTTGCACTTAGATTGTCACCTACAGTCAACAGTCGGCCTATTACAGAAACGTAAACGACAATGCAAACCAAAGTGAAGTGATTGAAGAAAGCCAGAATTGTTTTACATTATTATCTTCAAATGCAGGTCAACGTAGCGATAATTACGAACACAATTAGGACCTGTCTTTTAGAAGTGGCTGTAGTCACCGAATTTAAATTGTGTATCGTCACAACATTTCAGCGCCATACGCCATAATAAAATGTTCATAACAAAGATGAATTATATATATATATATATATTAATATATATATATATATATATATATATATATATATATATATATTAATATATATATATATATATATATATATATATATATATATATATATATATATATACTCAGACAGACAGAGAGTGTGCGTGTGCGTATGTGTGTGTGTGTGTGTGTGTGTGTGTGTGTGTGAGAGAGAGATAGAGAGAGAGAGGGAGAGAGAGAGAGAGCGCGCAATAGCAGCATTTAGATGGACAAATCTGGAAAGGCAAGTCTTTAGAGCATAGGCAAATTGCGTCACGCAACGTGGCTGAATGTTTTCCTGAGAGGTCACGATAGTGTCCTATTGAACAGGTCTGCCGCGGAGTAAAGTAGAAATCACTTTGACCAGCCCTACAAAATTGACAGTACGATATAAAACCTTAATTTTCCCTTTATATCCTCAATAATGCCGTAAAAGACGTATGTCGTGCAAGACAAGAGACAACGCTATCGCTCAATTACTCCATTGCAAAATCAGGTGACACTAACACGGTAGATGGCGCCACCGGTTTAGTACAAATTCCTACAACAAACGGTGTTTCTTAGTAACCTGGTGACATTGCGTAATGTCACAGTATGTATTTTTTTTCAATAAAACAAAAATGGATACTATAATCAATGTACATAAAACGTAGTTACCTACCTCAATAGCTGACGCGTGTAAACTTATAATGTGTCACGTGATATACTGGTTGTGTATATTTATGTGTGCAGCATATTATGTGTACATTATTATGTGACTGTTAATGTAATTAGATAATCACGATGATGTTATGTAAATAAAATGTTTACGATAAGAGTTAATATATCGTTACATCTCAATGACAGACACGTCGACAATGACAGTAGGTTCCTCTAGCGACGGTTACAGTTATCACTACCATTACTTTTACCAATTGTATTACCGCATACATACGATTACAGATTAACATCTTATTTCAGATTATTGAAGTGCTGGAACATATTAGTCGAGTCTTGGCGGAATAGTCAGGGTTGTCTCAATATATTAAATACTAATTTAATTATCTCTGTTACGTGGCAGCCTTTTTTCTGGAATATTAATTCACACCAAAAAGGCGTTCTGGTGTGCATCTGGATAATTGCCAATAATCAATAATCGTGCGACAATCTAGAGGTTGATATAACGGGATATCGTACATGATATTGATACTAAATATTCGCATGCAGGTCACAAAATGGCTTGGCATGTCTTGGACTACCATTCGAAACATTTATGTGAAACAACATTGTCAATAGACAAGAAGCAACGCTAGTCCAGGAGAACGTTTGGGTTTTTAAAATTATTTGACGATTTCAATAATCCAAGCAACACAAAACCGCGCGATCAGTGGCCAATGTAAACGTTGGCTTATCGAGCGTCTGTTGGTTAAACGACTAACTGTAATCTACCACACTGATATACATTAGTATTGTTCTATACATATTCCCTTTGCTAATATCCATACAATTAGTGCATAGTTACTATCGTGTAAAGTTAACATCATGATATTAGAAGTAATTTGCAGGGCACAATGTAACGAATGTCATCCTATGAGACTATGTCAGCTTAACGTACTATATACCTGTCGCAGCGAGTGTCTACTCCACATCTCGTGGAAAACGAACGTTGCTAGGCGCGGAGTAATACCAATTACGTATTGAATGTAGCGCAGGCGATTGTTACGTAGGCAAATACTTGCGTGGACGTATTTCACCATTAAAGGCGGTGTTACACGTACGATATACTCGTACGAGTGTCTCGTACGAGTCTATCGTACGAACCCCTCCAACAATTGTCGTAGTCGTTGCGTAACAATCCGTTCGGGAGAGTTGTGTGACGTCAAAAGGTGAAGGCCATGTGTGTGTTTCGGGCAATGGCAGACAGTTCCAACAGCAACAGAAGCAGTGAGGAAGAACATGCAATTTTACTGTGTGCAATGGCTGTACTGCAGTAAATTTATGACGAAGAAAAGAAACAAAAACTGAAGAAACGAAAAAACACAACAGTTTCAGACGCACAATAGTTTCAGTATATTTTAAACACTGTTTCGCGCGATGCAATGCCACCTGCTGAGCGCCTTGCTGTAACTCTTCAGTTTTTAGTGACAAGTATGCTACTAGTTAATTACGTGCACGTCACGCTGACGATTGACATTTCAATGATTTTATTGCTATAATTTAAATGTTTGGCTTGGCTTCAGCTATTCCATTTATTGAATACATATTTGCTGGAATCTATAAAGAGCAGATTGCGCAGGAAAGGCGTGTTTGTATTTATTGACTAATAGCCTGGACTTGGTCTGCGTCACAAGGCTGGTGGTTACGCGAACGTTAGTGCACATTGCTAACCTTTAGGCATAGCATAGTTTTGGACAGTCTGGACTACATTGTTAGACACAGTGGATTTCGCCATGACTATACGGAATCTAAATATATTGAGCAAGTGCTTATTTAAGAGGAACAACTCTGAAATCCAAATTCTGGATTGAACAATATCATACTACAATAGACAAAAAGAACACTGGGTATCCTGAAGTAGTAGACACAAGTCCCAGCTTCAGAAACAATGTTGTATTCTTTTATCTTTGTGATATCATCACATCAATATGCATTTCAAATGAGCAGCAACACAAAAATACTTGTTCACACCAATATCACTCCTTAGGTTGGAACCGATGACATCCATTATTTGGATCATAATCTCGTTCATGCATCATTGTAACCCTTTCCTGAAAACAAGAGGACACATACAATCACTTGTATGCACATTACACATTTGTATTAATAACAACACATACGTACCCCATATATTTATGAGCATCTAATCAGAGTTATTTCATATTTGTTATATACATATGATGTGCTAAATAACACTTAGTAGCGTACATGTATGCAAACAGACTGTTACGGAACTAGAAGAAATACTCATACAAATAGACTGGCACACACAAAATGAGGTAGCGGAAACATATAAATGCGTTTAGTTTATTCAGGGAAATTAGTTTCTGAAACGTAAGTGCTCGTACATCCATGCAACGAACTTAGGGTGAGAGCAGTCATTTGTATTGCACCCGATTTTAAAGAACCACTTCCCAGTTTATCCCGATATTCGTCGTTTTCAATTCTGGATGCATTCGTACAATTGTGATATGTTGATCATGGTTCATTTCGAAGTTGAAAACATTTGTGTGATTACAATCAACGCGATTTTAAGCCGACCTTAAGGTATGCTGTGTGGTGTTGAATTGGGGTTTTGAGGAGGTGTTGTCTTCATATAAATGATTGTTGCTCAGTATTTAGAATATTACCGATTTTGACTTGTTTACTCAAAAGTTGAAACACACCCAGTTTGTATATTGGTTCATTAATGAAGACTGAGTGTGTACTCTCTCCAAACTGTTTCATGTTCAAATTGTATACACTTTCAAATGCTTCGGAATCGAAGTTTATCTTTTATAGAAATGTTCATGGATACATACACACACACACACACACACACACACACACACACACACACACACACACACACACACACACACACACACACACACACACACACACACTTAGCCACACACGTACTCACGTACCCACGCACGCACATACAGACAAACTATTTTAATATGTACATCATTAATCTCGCATAGAATGCTACAGCGATAGGCCCATGAACGAAGTGAGCGCATGACGAGTGGAGCCTTCTGTGCGGATGAAAGCCTACCACCGAATGGCCCGTAAACCCGTTTCCAAGGGAATCACTGAACCCAGGCCGCACTAAGCTTCAATACATCTTCTGTTTCTCGTCGCCGCGGTGTCTGGGGTGAGCAATTCGCCGGTCATTCCGTGAACAACGAGTCCGATCTTTATTGCTCAACATTAAAACCTCTTCCTGCGCAACCAAAAGACTCGACCGCATATAAAAAAGTCACAATTTGGTGTCGCCGTGGTGGCGGTCGATGTCCTTTGTTTGGTGACGTCGCGTACAATGACGGCCGTTCCGTGCAGACGCGTGCTAAATTTCTCGTCTTACGCCAGCAGATGCGATCAGCATAACGTGACCACAACACGTCCTTGCTCGGGCGATATGGCAACTGACTTCAGCTACGACGGGTTTTATTGCGTCTGTTGTCGAGTTGTTGGTCTCCCAGCGTAGTGGGAACGAAACACTTCAACGGCCGATCTAGCTGGCAACTGCCGATGGTGACCCGACACAGCACAGGCATCAAAAACGGTGAGAGAAACCATCCGTCGTTTATATTCATTCGGGTACGTTCTTGTTCTCCACTTGTTGTCTCTGTCGTCAGTGGTGAAGTTGGGTACGATTACTGTCGTCTTTTTTGTCGTCTTTTCTTCTCTATCCTCACTTTTACCACAACGCGTTCTCTACCATCGCCATTTCTTTTTGGATTGTATCATTGGTTGTCTCTAGGTCTACGAATGCATTTGCCATTTCTGTATGTCCTTCCAATTTCTTTTCCACTAGCCGCTTCTGGGCAAATATCCCGTCAGTTTTTCCTCTTCCTTTTCTAAAACCCTGCTGTTCTTCACCGATTTTCCCTTCCACTGCTGCTTTTCTTCTGCCATCCAGGATTCTTTCCAGCAACTTCAACGTATGGCTTAGCAAAGTAATGCATCTATATTTTCCTGGGTCATGTACATCTCCCTTTCACTTCCATAGTGGAACAATCAGCCCCGTTCTTCATTCTTCGGGGATCTTTCCCTCTCTCATGTTAAGCAATCGTTTGTTTCACCATATTCCAACTCGGTCAGCGATCGCCGGCATCTCTATTTGCACTTCGTCAACGTCTGAAGCCTAGCTGTCTCCATCCTCTTCATTGCTTTCTCCATCTGATCAACCCCGATCTCCCCCACCCTTAGTTCTCCATCAACTGATCTATGTAGATCCAGTTCTCTCTTTCCCTTTGGTTCAGCAATGACATGAAGTACTCCTCACATACCTGTAGTACCTCTTTACTGTGTGTCACTAGCTTTCCGTTCTTGTCCTTGATCACTGTTCCAGCTTTCACATCCTTGGTATTCCCACCTCTCTCTCAGGAGCTTTCTTATAGATCATCTTCTTTTTTTGTATGCTATTTCTCTAAGTATCAATCATGCCTTGGGTAAGTGTGTTATACAATGCAAGCAGGGCCTATGTTAATTTGCTGAAATATAAAATTCGTATGATTGCTTGTGGTGTTAGATTATACATTTGTGATGTCAAAGGCATATTACGGCTGATAAGTTCGGTATCCGATCATTTGAAGTGCAAAAAGTTATTGTCACTTCACCCAGTCAAACTTGTTACTTCAAACAGAGATTCTGTAATGTCCGCGCAAGTATAATCGGTAGCTAGAGTATCTACCACTGTCTGTTGCCAACTGTTCAAATGGCGGTCTAATTGAAATGACGTTATGTGAAGTATCCAAAATTGCTTATGCAAGAGGCAAAATGGTTCGATAAAAACTACCTTCATATCCCTTTCGTCCCACCTTAAAAACGAAGCATGATATTTTAAATATGTATGCTACTACTAGTAGTATAAACGTAATATCAGGCATTGAGAATGACAAGGGTGAGCCCGCAAATGGTCCGAAAACGTGTTTTTATGGTAACGTGTAATAGGACATTATATATAATATATGGCACGCATGACGTGTAAATCAGTGAATTTTGCGTAGTAGCTTATTCCAACAGTAACTAAGTTGTTGTTGCGTGTTCTTTCACGGGTGCATTCCAAACCGCTTCAAATGTCTTTGACAACAATACCTATAAAATTGTATGTTATTCATTGGTGACCGGTATGCGTACTTTCATCAGTACGGCATTGTACAATTGATGCAAATGTTTGATGTTTTAGTGAAAGTTCGTGTACACTGAGACCAGGATGTATTTCCTCACAGTGGCCGTCGTCGTCGTTGGGTGGACGATGAACAGAGGTGAGAACCAGAACTGTGTGAGTGCGTCTGTGTGTGCGGTCGTACGCATCGTGTACGATTCGTGTGGGTGCGTGTGTGCGTGTGTGCGTGTGTGCGTGTGTGCGTGTGTGCGTGTGTGCGTGTGTGCGTGTGTGCGTGCAGGCACACGACACCTGTTTACTTGTTGAAGACCCCGCTGGATGGATCGGGGCCAGTTAAGTTCGGGGCGGTTCCTTCTTACTTCTGGCGCCCACCATAAGCCGTCATATATGACCCAGCCAATTCAGACGGCACACGCAGATCGAACTGGACACTGGAGTTGGTCTCGACCGTTCCAAACATTCCTTATCAGGATCGAATATTTTCCAATGCTTCTTTAGTCGAAGGGATCAAGTATCCTCTCCTGGTTTTGTTGTGACCATCCCATATATTGTAGATCATGAGTTGTACAATGCATATCCTTTTTAAGGACAATAAAGTGATTGATTGATAGATAGATAGATAGATAGATAGATTGATTGATTGATTGATTGATTGATTGATTGATTGATTGATTGATTGATTGATTGATTGATTGATTGATTGATTGATTGATTGATTGATTGATTGATTGATTGATTGATTGATTGATTGATTGATTGATTGATTGATTGATTGATTGGTGGTTTGATTGTATACCCTTCATTATAGCAGCGATAGGAGAAGAGAACGTTGGTATTTTGTTGCAGTAAGCCGATCTTAGTCTTCTGTTTCAATGTTTGTTCAGACCTTGTTTGGCTGGTTGAGGGCTGCAGTGGCTTTATTTATGCTGCAGTTGATATCATGGTCCGTTGCACTCTAATCGGATTAACGTACCAGTTAGGTAAAGTCGTTAACAACTTCGACGATGTATTGACTAGTGATGATATCACATGGTGTCTGATGATCACCCGATTGCATATATTTGGTCTTCTTGCTGCTGACTGACGAATCTAGTTCCCCTACAACTACACCAATCACCGCCTTCCCCGTGTCCTTGGACCTAGGTGATGCCCGACAGCGTTGCTACATGATCTGCGAAGTCGAGAACATGTAGCTGCGTTGTCGGACATCACCTTGCTCGCAGGACACGGGGAGTGCCGTGATTGGTGTAGTTGTAGGGGGAACTAGATTTGTCAGTCAGCAGCAAGTATCCGACTGATATGAAGGAATCACACTGTCTGACAATGACTTCGACGAAGTCATTGTCAGACAGTGTGATTCCTTCATATCAGTCGGTGCCATGGTCTTTCGTCGCTTCCTTTAGAACTCAGTAAATAGCCCCAACGAAGATAGTTGGTGAGATAGCGCTGCCTTCAGTGCGCCGGTAGAGGCACATTGCCCGTTCTACTCAACAACAAACATATTTAATGAATCTCCGTAATTTCTATGATAATTAATGACTCTTAGATAATCAATTTCACAATAATGTTTTGTTCGTAAAACTAAGCTGAATACTGGCAAGTTATTGCTGTACCCAAAATATTGGATGAACTCACTAGTCATCATAAAGTATACCCAGTGTTCGAACAAACAAATCGTGATATATCTGGTTGAAACGATATTCCCACCCTAAACCTTCGGCGGTTATGTGCTCCTGTAATGCCTCTCAACTGGTCCCCATTCACGACTACGTTCAACGATTAATGTTTGTAGCATCTCTGTGCTCGGAATCACGAGGATATAGCCTATACACAAGTCTCAATAGTATCAATATTTATCATGCCTTTCGCACTTCCTCTTTAGTTTGTATTAATGGGGAGGTTCGTCAGTCCCGGCAACAGTAGCCGGTTAGGGTCGGTTGAATGCTTCCCCAAAATATGCTCCGCTTACCTGTCCAGAATCTCCTCTCCGCTCGGCAGAACTCTTCTGGCATTGGTTTTAATTGGACCAAGGACGGAACACTTCATTTGTCAACGACGGAAAATTTCATTTGCAAAATGTAAAATAAAGCTACGTTACTAATATTGCCCGCTAAATAGAATTGCCATTGACTAATACATTATGTTCTTGCTCCTAACTAGATATTGTAACGAAATTATATGTATGTGTTTATGTACGTATGTACGTATGTATGTATGTATGTATGTATGTATGTATGTATGTATGTATGTATGTATGTATGTATGTATGTATGTATGTATGTATGTATGTATGTATGTATATATGTATGTATGTATGTATGTATGTATGTATGTATGTATGTATGTATGTATGTATGTATGTATGTATGTATGTATGTATGTATGTATATATGTATGTATGTATGCATGTATCCATGTACGTACGCATGTATGTATGTATGTAAGTACGTACGTACGTATGCATGTATGTATGTATGTATGTATATATATATATATATTATATATATATACGTATGTATGTGTGTATGTATACATACATACATACATACGTTACGTATATATATAATATACTATAATATATATATATATATATATATATATATATATATATATATATATATATATATATATATATATATATATATACATACGTACGTACGTACGTACGTACGTACGTACGTACGTACAAACATACATGCGTACGTACATGGATACATACATACATACATACATACATACATACATACATACATACATACATACATACATACATACATACATACATACATACATACATACATACATACATACATACATACATACGTACATACATACATACATACATACATACATACATACATACATAAATACATAGGTACATACATACATAAATACATACATACATACGTACACACATACATACATACATACATACATACATACATACATACATACATACATACATACATACATACATACATACATACATACGTACGTACGTACGTACGTACGTACGTACGTACGTACTTAAATACATATATACATACATACATACATACATACATACATACGCACGTACATACATACATGCATACATGCATGCATACATACATACATACATACATACATACATGCATGCATGCATGTACTTTTACTTCGTTACTTTACTTAAGTAGAAAAGTTTACTTTTCTTGAGTAACGAAGTACATTTTTGGGGAAGTACTTTTACTTGTAACGAAGTACAAATGTGAGTACTTTTTCTAAATGTAACGAAGTACTCATAATTTCTTTATTAAATTTGCGAAGCTCCTAAAAAGTTCCGCGAATGATCTGTGTCAGAAGCACGTGCGGCACTGTTTGCCGTCAGCGTAGATTTATTTTAAAATGTCACGGGAAACAACAAATAGAAATAACAGATAAGCAGAGACAGACGTGTTAAATGTCCCGGACTGGCCGGATTTCTTTTGTTACGTGATGAATTCGTTGAGATAATTGCAATATTAAGGTCTGGGAAGGACCACAGCCGGCTATGCC
>OZ024854.1:13528680-13553680 GCA_964017155.1 Oasisia sp. SBJ-2009
ATTTGCGCGCGTTATTTGATGATGTAATTCACCCGCTCGACTGATGAGTTGAAATCACTGTATTGTTACTATTTACTAATCTGTGTAACGGTTAATTTATCGACTATTGTCTGACCTGTTTATACTGATATTTACGTGCGCTACTTCTAAATGTATTTTGCCGTGTAAAACGAACTAATCGCCGTACATTTATCGAGTGGGCGCCTTGCAGTAATGTTCAATTGTAATATCTACAGTAGTCGCCAGGTGGCATCACTATTCAATTCAATTCAATTCAATAACTTTATTCCAGACTCAACAGAGCACATACAGCAAGTATATGTGACTCTGAGGTCCATATGTTGCATTAGGTACACAATATGTGCAGTATATAAAAGTACAGAACAGTGACAGTGTATAAAAGAAACATGCATACAGTTATTTCAATCAAGTGTGCACATACAAAGGCTTGTTCCAGTGTTTGCGGATCCTGGAAGTGAATCTTAAGCTAGTAGTTAGTATGTCATTTAAAATATAGTTAACAGAGCTATCAATTCTACACATAAATCTACACACCATATTCCTAATAACTGATTGGCAGCATTGTACATCAAACACAGTGCATAGCAGGCTGGTACTTTCAAATTTTGACATACCAATAAACAACTTAAAATATTATGATATGCAATATGCAACCTATTTAATGTGGATTTCTTATAATTCCACCAGAGTTGCTCTCCATGCATGGGTGAGCAATATGAACGAAACAGTGTGAGTTTAACCGCTAGGGAGCACATGCTAAATGTTCGCAATATAATATTTCCAATATGTACATACAGAGTTCTGCGTTGTCTATTAATATCATCATCATCTGAAAGATCATCTGAAATATAGTTTCCAAGATATTTATATGTAGCTACAACATGCAGAGTAACCCCTTTTAGGTTAAATTCAGGGATAGAACATCCTTTTAAGGTCGCAGATCTAAATATCACAACTGCACTCTTCTTAGCATTGTATTTCACATCTTGGCTCATTCCAAATGTCTCACATTAACGTAGTAGCTGGCATAGTCCTGCCGATGAAGGTGAGATCAAGACCAAATCATCAGATTACATTATGTGATTAATAAGATGACCATTCATGCTACATCCAACATTACACATTTTAAGTTGTTCGCTCAATTCATCTACATATACATTAAATAAGTAAGGGGATAATATCCCCCCTTGCCTAACACCATTGGTTAATTTAAATTTAGTAGAAAGCACATCACCCCACCTTATGCAAGTGGTCTGGTTGTGATACCAATAAATTAATATTCGTAGTATATATACCGGTACACCCCTTTCACTGAGATTCTTAAACAACGTTCTGTGATTTACTCTGTCGAAGGCTTTACTTGCATCAAGAAAACATACAAATACACTGCCATTCAGAGTTCGATATAAATCAATAATTTCCTTTAACACATATATACACTGGTCTGTACCATGCTTCTTCTTGAAACCAAGCTGATTCGGATTAGTATCCAAAAATATTTCAATTCTAGCCAGTATAATTACTTCAATCATTTTGATAAACACACTAGCTAATGCACCTTTAGAAGATATTTTACCAGCTTTATCCTTAATCTCTGGCACAAGTACAACTGACAACATTGACTCTGGCAGAAATCCATGAGCAAACAAATTAGTGAAGCACAAAGATAACAAGGGTATAAGTGCCTTGTCTGCATATTTTATATGTTCTGAACATATGCCATCTGACCCACAAGCTTTATTAATGTCAAGCTTCTTAATCGCATTTGTTACCTCGTCTACTGCATGTGACCATAATTTCATCATAAGGTGTATCACAGTCATGTTCACACGCATCTACACTACTATTGTTAACACAGTTTAAAAGGTCACAACAATGTTTACGCCATAGATCTACTATTTCTTTTTCACCTGATACTCCTTCGATACTAGATGGAAGAGGAGTGTTGCAATTGTTGATAGACTTGATTTCACGCCAGAAGGCCTCAGGATTAAGTTCGGTAAATTTTTTAGCTAGTGCCTCTTTGCGTAGTGCATTTTCATTATTCTTGATAAATCGTAAAGCATACTTAAATCTAGCTTTGCTTTTTACATGCACATCATAAACAGGTCCCTGCTTTTTATTTTTGCAGTTCGATTGTTGTGTTGTGTGTATTCCACTAATCAAGCGCCTTAAAAGTTCGAAAACAATTTAGTGAGAGTTATCGCCAAAAACGCGCCGGTCAACCTATATATATATATAATGTATTTAAGTTTCCGCAGAATCAAGCGTGCGGTTATAAATTCATGCCACAAATGATCTAGAAACATACCTTCTCCACTGTAGCTGTGCTTCTGTCTACGTCATATCTGTCAGTGCAGTAAAGAAACAGGGAAACTGTAGTCTCACAGGTCACTCCTCCAGTGTTCCAGGCCTGGGAGGCACTGGACTCGCAAGCTGCACTGCTGTTACATGACTAACACATTGTGTTACTAGGGCTGTAATCACTGACGCCTCTCCATGGGGTATCATCAGGCGAGGCTAAATTTAAGGACTTTGGAGTTCATGGAGACATGTTTTAGTATAGTTCCATTACAAGATAGATAAATATTGTTTTTAAATAAGGGGGTTAAGGGTCCCAAAAATATACCCTAAATATGGTGCTGATTTTTTTTTTTTTGACCAAACTGAAGCTCATTTTCTTGCACCCTACTACCAATACATATTACAACAGTGTCAGACCTGACTATATTCATCATAGAGGTTGTATCATTGGTGGAAAAATCAGTTTGAGCATGGTGAAGTGGATATAACATGGTTCATTAACTCTGTGTTTGCGACAACGCAAAAACTACGTTTTTGAATTTGTTGCTTTTGCTTTATAAATACGGCATACAGAGCAATAATTATGGTATGCGAGTATATGTTGTAGGGTATTCCGATTTCAAATATATAATTTCTGTGCTTCTCCTGCATTTATTTAAGCCATTTTTAAAGTTGGCGATCGTCAATATAAACGTTACAATATCTCAAACACTGTCACCTAGAGCAATTTTGTTGACGTTGTTGGGTAGCTTGGTGCATGTCGATGCCAACCGTGTTATTTGTCACCTTCAACAACATAACATGTCGCGCCATTTTTGAAGATGACGTCTTTCAAAGCCTATTATTTCTGTATTTAAGAAATACGATATTTAGATCCATCTTTCACCACATTTTAAGTGCTTCATATCGTCGAGGGTGTAGTTGGTGTACTGTGGATACCTGTTTGACCAACTGTTGACATTAGTTATAAGTTTGAGACGAGCCTTATATGATATGTTCCATATTATCGCTCAGTTACCTGAGATCATATGACAATACCATTAATCGATGTGTCATCTGTGTATAACCAAATGTCAATATAAGTCTGATTTAATTCACGAAATTTCCTGTATGTTTAAAAAGTGTTCTCACCAGAACACATTACAGATGGAAAGATGCATGCGAAACACATTTTTAGAGGTTAAAGCATGCTTCACTCAGGCCTGGACTACCATCGATCTATTTAGCAGTTATTGAGCAGTCAAATGATGTTTTAAAACAAGTGGTAATTGCCTACGAGATATATCCCCACTGACATAACTATCTCAAACGAGAAGTATTAATGAGGTGTTTGTTTACAATACGCCAAGGTTGAAGAAGAATAAAGACATTTATAATTATTATATACCAACATATAACATGCATTGGTCGTGGGGTGCAAGAAAATGTGCTTCATTTTGGTCAAAATCACAAAACGTCGCCGTATTTGGGGTATATTTTTGCACCCATAACCCCCTTATCGGCATAAAACTACCTAAAATATATTGCTACATGTACATTTCAATGAAATACATTTATATAACAACCTATTCTAAAACATAACAGGGTTGATTTCATAAAGTAAGCAAGTAACTGAAAATGTCATTTTTTCATAGGTTGTCGCACACAAGGGGTTAATTAAGCATGTTGTACACGTTTGCTGCAACTACAACATCGTTTTTCAGAAACTAGGGTTCCAGACAGTCAACACGAGACCGGTCCCAGCTTGTTATAACTCCGGTAGGGGTATCTCCTTAAATAGAGCACTTTTTAAGCTTGGGTCGCTGCACTACAAACGCTGCACCAGTGTTGGATAAACCATCTGTTCTGTCGAAGAAATCTCTGTACAAAACTAAAACGGCAGTCAATAAGACATTACTTTTCTGAGAGGTGTGCCGGTGGACCCAAGTCAAAAGACTTCTGGCCCACCGTAAAACCATTTTTGTCAAACAAAGAGCTCCTAAAAGACCCTGTAATAATACTCTCAGAAAACGATACTATCATATCAAACCAAATCTCTGTTGCGAGTACTCTAAATGAGTTCTTTGTAAATGCCGCCCAAGACATATCATCTGTACCTATCCCGGAAGACATATTAAATCACCCCAGCATCAAAAAAATAACAGCCCACATCCCTGCTCATACTTGTTTTGATTTTAATCCCGTCACCTCTGAAAGCATATATACTTTCATCTCTAAATCTAGCCCCAACAAAGCCTCTGGAGTCGATGGCATCCCTGCAAAAATCATAAAATCTTGCAGTAAATCAATTTCGGAACCACTTGCAAAATTAATAAACCACTCATTTGCGACCTCAGCCTTCCCAAACAGACTTAAAGAAGCACAAGTTATCCCCGTGTATAAGAAAAAAGATCCTTTAGACAAGCAAAACTACATACCGATTAGCATTCTCCCGTTCATCTCTAAGCTGTTTGAAAACGCCATCAACTCCCAATTAAGCACTCACTTTGAGAATTTGTTCAACCCTTTCCTCGGTGCTTTCAGGCCAGGCATGGGGTGTCAGTCCACTCTATTGACACTAGTAGAGGATTGGCGCAAGGCACTTGACAACCATAAGTATGTCGCAGCCATTCTCATGGACTTGACAAAGGCCTTTGATTGCCTCCCTCATAGCCTGCTCTTAGGTAAACTCAGTGCTTATGGCCTCGGTGTTTTCAGGCCAGGCATGGGGTGTCAGTTCACTCTATTGAGACTAGTAGAGGATTGGCGCAAGGCACTTGACAACCATAAGTATGTCGCAGCCATTCTCATGGACTTGACAAAGGCCTTTGATTGCCTCCCTTAATACGTCATAGCGGACGATAACCCGTCGAAAACCTAAAACCTTACTAAGTTGCGCTAGTTGCGTTTCATGAGTCAGCTCCATAGTTGCACTTAGCTGCACCATGTATTTAGTAGACGTAACTTTACGCTAGTTGAAAAATTTACGGTATGCTCCAGAAAATTGAAACATGTACGACACGCCCACTCTCAACAAAATTATTTTTAATGTTTACACTGGATATCCTTTACATTAATCATAGCTTCCCATTTGCTATGCGAACGACGAAGGCGGCAGCTAAAAAGAAAAAGGTTGTTCAAACAAACCACAAATAAAGGGATTCTCCACCGCGACCTAACTAGGTCAGTGCTACGGCGATTTAGTGGCGTGAATGCTAAATTGGTCTCATGAACCCGGCCGTAAGCTGCATTAACAATTCGCTGTTAGCTGCGACCAGTAGCCCGCTTAATTGCGCGTAAAGTTACACGGCTTCATGAAACGGAAAGCGGAAAGGTAATTGCACAAGGTGCGCATGCGTGAGATCATAAACTAACTTGACAACGGTAGGCACCGGCAAAACAAATTCAAAATAGATTTACCACGTTTATGATTTGAACGAAGTTAAAATGTTATATATGTGGGCGATGCTGCGACCTATTCTCATACTGTAGGGTAACCCGACCTGACCACGTGACTAGCGTGTCCGACTACAAGTTTCAGCCTCTTTTTCATTCGAGCACTGCTGGAGAAGGTAGCCTTTTTTATGCTATAGGGCGTGTAAGTCTCGCGCGCGAAAACGAGGCTGGGGGCAGTTGGGGGCAGAAGGTCCATATTCTCCATGTTAACGTATAGGACTTCGTTTTGTTTTTGGTTGTAATATTCGAATTGTTCCAGTGAATCCAGTCTAACAATTTCAGTTATACAGTCCGAAAGATTATTACACGCAAAAGCAGTGGAACACTTTGCCGGTGACAATGATCACGGAAATCATGAATTTTAATCGATTATAATGATGGTTGCCATGGCAACAGCGGCAAGTACTTGCGTTTGGCGATCTTGAGTAATAATGAAAAGTGCCATTTTTTCGCACAGTACAACCTGTTTGGACCAAACGTATACATATGTTATGATTACGTGCATTTAGACAATTTGTCAGATATAAGTGCTTATCGAAACCACAACGTACAGCTATGTAAAATGCAAAATCCGTAAAAAAACATACGGCTAAAGTGTGTGGGGAATGTCTATTATTTGCACTACATAAATCGCTATGTCTATGATAGTGTGGTGTAAACTCAATATTAAATCGGACATTTAAGATAAGAAAGGTATAACACAAGATATTTATGTCCTGATTTTCCTAATATTCATCAGTCGGAAGTTACAACTGTCATCCATCGAATATTATTCTAATGACCAGTCCCCAAATCAGCTCCAATCGCGCGGAGTCTCGCCGTGTATCGTGACACACTTACGGGCCCTATTACAGTTGTAACATTGTGGTTTTTTAAATAACACATATTAACACCCTTTACATGCAATATTATATACATGGAATATTATATTTCCTGTACGTTTCAGTGTTTGTTTGGGGTTTTACTACACTTGTTGTTATAACTGTAATTTGTGTAGCGCTGCTCGCTTGTGGTGAACGCCCACCGTCTGACTACGGCTGATCCCGGCCACGAGATGCCTCTCCGCTGTCGTGACCCAGTGCGGGCAAGCGCTGACCGTAGATGGCCTGTATACACTTCGTGTGACTAGATTACTGCGGGTTGCCATCACAATTATATTGGATACCGCTGCACATTACACATACTGTTTTTGGGTGTCTGCGACCTGCTCGCTCAGTGGTGTGCGCCCGGCTTGTAAGAGTTCACGCCCTTGGGATCGCGTGCGCACGGGGTGTGGATCTCACAGGGTGATGTGTGTGTGTGTGTGTGTGTGTGTGTGTGTGTGTGTGTGTGTGTGTGTGTGTGTGTGTGTGTGTGTGTGTGTGTGTGTGTGTGTGTGTGTGTGTGTGTGTGTGTGTGTGTGGGTGTGTGTGTGTGTGTGGGTGTGTGTGTGTGGGTGTGGGTGTGTGTCTAGATGTCACAGGCGCTCGCCAGAATCGACTAACATCGATTCAAGGTAAAGATACAACGCTGTTCCATGGTTCGATCACGGATTTATTGACATACTGAAGTTTCCGTCGTACACAAGAATATGAACACTATAAACATTGCGTAGGCTATATGATACAAAGTACATCAAAGTAACTAAGTGCCTGGTGAGAGAACGTCTCAGTAGTTCTACAATTTGAAATGTTAAATGGTTACCGAAAATGTATAGAGTCCGAAAATAATATGAGTTCTCCGTCTCATAGTAAAATTGTAATTTAGAAAAGCCATAATCTGGTTGACCGAGAGCATCTTCGTCCGCCCCGGTCTCCCTGCAATTAACACCACGCTCTCAACTTTTATAGTCATCAATTAATTAACTAGCATGCAATGGCACGCATGTGTAGATGAACAGTTCCTCAGCGGCATGCATGTGTAGATGAACAGTTCCTGTCCGAGGTTGGCCCAAGGACGCTAGTTTACGCCGAACACATGCTCGAGAAACACCTGCTAAATCTATAGAAATTCAACTGTCGAATCTAGGATTTAGTCAATACAGAGTAACAATAGAGTTAACAAGATTTATCAAGAGATTTTATAAGATTGCCACCTAGAGAATCAACTCTAGATGGCAGGTGGACAACCTATCTATCTAAGTATACCCCGCCCGTCTTAGGTATATGTCGATATTAGTTTTAAATATATTAACACTACTAGCACCTACACAATCAGCTGATAATATGTTCCATTCGTTTACTATTCTTTGTGCAAATTAAAATGTTCTAATATCTAGGCTACACTGCTTCTTTGCTAATGTAACTCCATGTCCTCTAGTCCTTCTCTCTTCCTTGACCGTGAAAACGTATTTCTGTCAATATTTTCATATCCATTCAATATTTTTAAAACCTCAGTCTAATCTCCTCTCAATCTTCTGGTTTCTAGTGTTGTTAGACATTCCTTTAGGCGCATTTCGTAACTAGTATTCCTGAGTTTTTGTATCATTTTTTTTGCTCTCCTTTGTACTCTTTCTAGCATATAAATATCCTTCTTGCGATATGGCCTCCATGCTTGTATACACTATTCTAAATGAGGCCTAACTATTGTTTTATACAGCGGTATTATTAGTTCTTTTACTTTGTACACTATATTTCGCGTAATTAATCCAAGAATTTGGTTTGCCTTCGCTGCTGCAATTCCACACTGCTCTGATACCTTCATGTCAACACTAATGGTTAACCCTAAGTCCTTTTCCTTCAATGTAGTATTTAGTACATTGTATATGCGTGTGTCTGGCATAGTATCACCAGTAACTGAATCAACATGACTCGCAGACGTCGTTATCTGGAGACGCAGTTGACAAAAACTTGAGATGTTACGTATCGCGTCGTTCGAGACACACTGTGGCTGGATGGATGAGTGACAGGCGTTTGTTGGTGTCACTAATGGAACGAAGAAAACAAGTAACATAATCCTGTCCCTACGTAGACGACTTGCCGCCAGCGTACGAATGGTCCTCACGGGAGAGATGAAGCTTTGTAAACATCTGACGTACGTGCCAAATGTAGCACGTATAATTTTCTATCCAGTTAATCATACCATTTCCTATGCCATGGGCCTTTAGTTTAAGTAGTAATCTTTAGTGTGGCACTTTGTCAAAGGCCTTTTTAAAATCTAAGTAGATTATATATACTGGTGATCCCTCATCTACCCACTTTGTGACATCCTCCAAAAAACATAACATTTTTGTTAAG
Source organism: Oasisia sp. SBJ-2009 (assembly GCA_964017155.1). NCBI lineage: Eukaryota > Metazoa > Annelida > Polychaeta > Sabellida > Siboglinidae > Oasisia > Oasisia sp. SBJ-2009. Next base: position 13,537,656 of record OZ024854.1, read on the forward strand.
CATGACCTCGCTTTTTAAAACCCATGTTGCGATGGGTTTATCAAGTTATTTTTAACAAGAAAATCAACCAAGTGATCTTTAATTAGTCTTTCTAATGGTTTGCAAATCACCGATGTTAAACTCACTGGTCTATAGTTCTCTGAATTGTTTCTTGAACCTTTTTTAAATAATGGTATAATGTTTGAGTCTTTCCATTCTAACGGAACTATTCCCTCGTCTAATGACAAATTGAACACTGTCGCAAGCGGTATGCTGATTTGTTCTACAATTTCCAATAGTAATTTGGGAGGAATCCCATCTACTCCTGGTGATTTATTATTCTTCATATCTCGTATTTTCATAGCTACAATTTTTGGGGTTACAGTTAGTTGCCCTAAATAGTCACACTCTCTCCCTTCGAACGTAGTCTCTAGTACTGGTAATGTACTAATATTTTCCCTGGCAAACACCGAACTAATGTACTCATTTAGGTTTTCTGCCATTAAGAATCCCTCTGTTATTATGTTTCCATCACTACCTTCTAGTGGACCAACCTTATCCTGAACTTTCTTATACGAAGAACTTCGAATATACGAATAAAAACTCTTGTTGTCATGTTTTATATTGAAAGCTATTTTTTGCTCATAGCTTCTCTTTTTTGAATTTCTAATTTCAGCTGTAGCTTGATTAACAGCTTCTTTATAAATGGCATAGTCTTCTTCACTTCCAGTATGTCTATATGTCTTCCACATCATTTACTTGTACTTGATTTGTGTAATGGCTTCCTTCGATAAGTGTTTCTTCTTTAACCTTTCCCCCTGTTTTTTCAAGGGGACAAATTTGTCAACGACGCAGTCAATTTCACTCCTTAAGATATTCCAGCATTCTGTGTTATTCCAGTCTATCTTTGCTAAATATTCCCTCATGTCCTTATATCTTCCTTTGTGAAGCTTTTTCCTGTACCTTATTTTTCTGTTCCGTTTTCCTTTTACTTTGATGATAAAATGTATCTAGTTGTGATCACTACATCCCAGTGGCTCACATATCTTGACATTATCAACAAATTCCTTCTGTGAGCTGAAAACTATGCCCAACACGTTCTTACCCCTGGTTGGTTCTAACACATGTTGAGAAAGGAAACTATCTTGTACTAAATTTAAAAAGGCTTGATCCTCTCACCCAGTACTCTGTAGAGATGTCCACTGTATATGCCCGTGGCTAAAATCCCCCATTATAATACAGTCCCGTTTACTCACTTCTTTTATAGCGTTATGCATTTTTACATTCTCTTCTATGCTTATGTTTGGACTACGATAAACTAACCCAACAGTTAATGTTGAGTTTCCTGTAACTATGTTACACCAGACAGCTTCTTCACATTCTTTCCTAAACATTACACATCCTTTCATTCCTAATTCGGCATCTGACATATCAGGGGTGGCCCAAGATTCAGTTATACCTATTATGTGAGGGTCAATTTCTTCTACCATAATGTTTAGTTCATTTCTTTTGTTTACTATGCTCCTTGCATTTAAACAAACACATTTATAACCAAATTCCGTAGGGCTTTCCAGGCTGTTCTTTGCTGATTTATGTTTGCTGTCTTTGGCTATGCCTCTAGTATTTGGCTTCTCTGTGTATCCCCCTGCGAAACTAGTTTACAAAATTGCAACCTGTTCCACTGTCCATAGATCGAAGCAGGTTCTCGGGGAACACTGCTGTGCTGCTTTCCCCCCTGCCGCTTTTTCTGTTGTTCCTTTCTTTCCTGTCTCTTTTCTTCCTGACATCTTCCTTGTTATTGACTTCCGTTTGGTCACATATACTCTCAGTTCCTTTCTTCCCTTCGTCTTTCCTCCTGTCGCATCTACTTCTATCATCTCCTGTCCCCTTCTCCCTCCCTCCTTCTCTACTGTCACTTTCTCCACTCTCTCTTTCGTGCATGCCATGTTTTCTGTTGTTCTTTCTCCATTTGTTTCCCTTGCTATCACCCTCCCTCCTCTCTCCACCCCCTTCACAAGATCCGTTAGCCTAGCTAGCTCTGCTGTTAGGCAGTCCACTTTCCGACACCCCAGTAAATCAGTATCGTCGAAGCTAGGATTCTGATCAAAGCTAAATAAATGAGTATTGTCCAGCGAGCGTCCGGCTCGCAGAAATAATGACCATTAACAGCGACGCCGTCGGGGTGGTCTTCTACTGTATTCGCGGGTGTGTCCGTCGTTCTGGTAAACACGCTGTCTACCTGCAACATATACTGAACATATACAGGCAGCGTGTAAGTCTCACTGCAGTCTCGCGGACAATCAGCTGTTTGTAAATAACATCGAACCGTTTACAATAATGAGTTCGTAAAATGGGATATAACACCACGGACTTGATAACACCACACTATGGACCCTATCCAGCCGTGACGGTATCAGATGACACGCCGCGACTGCACACACACCGAACGGGGGGGGGGGGGGGGGGCAACTACATTGATCTCGATGAATGCGGTGTTATTCCTAGGGGGTAGACACGTTTGAGCGGATGTCTTGCTTGCTGGACTTACGTTATCTATCCCTTCCTGGGGGAATTATATTACTACTACTATTATTTATTGTCTATTAAGAGCAATATACAACATGCTCAATATAGCGTTTTGCCATAGACTAAAGAGCTATTTTTGAGGTGTTATAAATGATAGACTAGCTCAACTGGTGGCATTCAGTATGTCCTTGTGGATGGGGGAGCCATCCCGAAATCGTTGATTACAGAATGGCCGGATGCTGTTCTGAGTTTATAATTAGTGTTATTAATTAGGATCAGGATATGATTATTGTAATGTTTCTCTGCGTAATATATGCAAAGCTAATGAGTTCGGCTTCATATATAAAGCTCTTATACAAACATATATACTCGCCTAGTGGTATTCAGCAAATTAGCCACGATTCCTGTTTTCTTTAGTAAGTAGGATCGTCCCACATAAAATCACCATTTGAACAAAGTTAAAATGTTATTTATGTAGGATCGTCCCACATAAAACCACACTGATCTCGATGAATGCGGTGTTATTCCTAGGGGGTAGACACGTTTGAGCGGATGTAGTTGATTCCCCCATTTTTGCTGTTCTGAGTTTATAATTATTGTTATTAATTAGGATCAGGATATGATTATTGTAATGTTTCTCTGCGTAATATATGCAAAGCTAATGAGTTCGGCTTCATATATAAAGCTCTTATACAAACATATATACTCGCCTAGTGGTATTCAGCAAACTAGCCACGATTCCTGTTTTCTTTAGTAAGTAGGATCGTCCCACATAAAACCACCATTTGAACAAAGTTAACATTTTATTTATGTGGGCGATGCTGCGACCTATTCTCATACTGTAGGGTAACCCGACCTGACCACGTGACTAGTGTGTCCGACTGCAATGCAGGCTCTTTTTCATTCGAGCACTGCAGCTGGAGAAGGTAGCTTTTTCTATGCTATTACAGTTGTAACATTGTGTTTTTTCCCACCCTCCTACTCCCTATTACGAAATATCGTCTGTTATTGCGATGTTACTGGTCAGGGAGGTTTGCTACATTTATTTTTTATTCTAATGGACACGATTATATTTGACCCATTATCCATGTGTTTCACTCTGTTTAAAGTGAGATTGTCAACGTATCATATGTACATGATGGGGTTTTAGGGCGGAGGTGATTAACTTGCGCTTTCCCCATTATAGAGTCACTATACCGTCACATTACCGTGTGCCTATTGTCATTGTTGAGAAGGTGGATCCTTCCACCTGCGTGTGGTTGATTCCCTCACCTTTGCTGTTCTGAGTTTATATTGTTATTCATTAGGATCAGTATATGATTATTGTAATGTTTTTTCTGAATAATATATGCAAAGCTAATGACTTCGGCTTTATATAGAAAGCTCTTATACAAACATAATACTCGCTTAGTGTTATTCAGCAAACTAGCCACAATTCCTGTTCTCCTTAGTAAGTAGGATCGTCCCACATAAATATATGTAAGTAGTAAACAGTTATGGCACATTTAAATTTCCAAATATGGGACCAAATCTGTGACCTCGGCTCTGGCCTGCACAGCGCGCTGTGTAGCACACGTTCACACTGGGGCTAAATCACTCATTTGAAATGCAGTTAAAACTGATATAACCGTACATATATTTAGTCAACATTTCAATAGCTGCTCTGTTGGTTAACCTTGACATTTCTCTTGGTGATGTTTCTCTGTAAGTAAAATAAAGCATTATAATAATTAACATAGGGAAGCTGTCTGTGTCAATATTAATGATAAGATATTCAAACAAACTTATACATTTGGAATATTAACCTCATTAGAAAGATTATATTTTTATATATTTATTCACACCAACATTTCTTTTTGAAATATTATCATGTTCAAAGATGCAGTTAGATTAGAATCTAATTTTAGATAACTCCAAGATGGCCGTCATTGCGTCAGCGCAATCCTGAAAATGGGCGGTAAATTCAAAACAATTTAATTACAATGCGATACATGCGATTTATATGACATTTTCCGGGTCTTCTTATTACATATTCATCTAATTACTGTCCAAACTTCAGAAAACGTCCTCCGCGTGCTACGAAGATATCATTATCCGAACATAGCGCATATTCACTCATACAAATCAAAATTACATAACCCACCTAAAATATTGCAATTCACCCCGCTGCATTCTCTATCATCTTGGGTCTCAGAAAAACGTGGTTTCACCGTCATACGATTAATACGAGGCTCTTAAAAGGAGTTTCCCTGGGCATCCCCTCATGAGCAGAAAAACCTAGTGGACACAAATGTCAACCGACGTACCGACGCGCTCCTAGCGGATTTGCCGGTCCCTAATAACGGCTGCTCAAAATGTTACTTAAAAAGCATACTTACAGATAAGATCTTAACCTAGGACATCCCCAGTAATTGGGAATGTTCTACTAAACCGTGATTGCCAATCAGCTCGATACGTGACAAAATTTGCAATAATAGCCAAAAACCAACTTTGAAACTTTCTACAGATTTCCCGCTAAACCGCCATCTTGGATACGCATAAACAACGTCAACGATCATCGAAGAAACCGAACCCAAACTACTAAGCAGCTAATTACATAACACATCGCCAGCTAGATCTTTACCCACAACCACAATTAATCACTAACCAAAATTATATACTAATATTGGTGCTAAATAATGTATGAAGCTGATAAAGAATATAGCCTGGTCTTATAACCGCGCAATGTAAAATCATCCCCAAACCACCTCAGTCAATATAAAATCCATAATCTCGCAACCTAATCACACAATAAATGACCTTCTAAGAAGCCTTTTCGCCTGTTTTATTTAATCAATGGACGACTTTATTTAAATGTGTGTACTTTTAAACTAAGTATACCGTGTATAAACAATGCTATTGTATTTATACATTCTAAGTCAACACACAGTCTGGTGTAATCTCCCACATACTGTATACTGGCAGTAAACAATCCATAATCTTGCAACCGGATCACGTAATAAACGACCTACTAACAGGCCTATTCGCCTGTTTTTTTTTCAACGGACGAATTTAAATTGTGCTTATTATAGTGTGCATATTTGTAGTTTTTTTAAAGTGTATGTAAGTGTGTGTGTGTATTTATTTATTTTTAAACTACGTGTGCATTTGTATTTATTACTATTATCTTATTTTTATTTATTTTTACTATCAATCAAGCTGGTGATATGGCCAGCTGCCATTCAAGATGCATTTTCAAATATTCACTGTTCATGCTTGCATGTCTGCATATCACCTCTAGACCCAATCATGAACTGAAGAGCTTTCATAGCAACACAACATAAATAGACTATGTCAACAATAAAGCCAGAAAAGACACAAATTCTATCACAACATATTACCTGTACAGCCCTATCTGGAAAACTATCGCAGAGCTCAAATGTCTCAGATCCAAAAATGCCACTGGTTTACTGATTACTCCGCCACCTTATAAACCCAGTTCAAACAAGGCAGCAACAAAATTATTGTTCTTTTATGCATAATACTCTCAGGAGACATCCAGCTAAACACAGGCCCTTCTAAATGTAATTCATGTAAGAAATCACTAAAGTCCAATTCACTCACCCTAAGATGTAATTACTGCAACAAATCAGTTCACATCAAATACGCTGGAATATCCAGACATGAATTTAACAGCACTTACCGAAACTTGACACGTGTCATTTTCAGATTGCTCTGCACCCTATGGCATTCGCCCCAGGGACATCCTAAATAACCACAAAGCAATCCATTGTGACCACTGCCAAAAATGGATACATACACAATGCTGTGCAGTAGATGAAAGTGAATACAAACAATTAATATACATTTCATGTTCTTGGGGTTGCCCTGACTGCAATAACTTCAACTTCACAAATTTCTTTTCTTTTAGGATCCAGTGCAATATATCAGAACAGTAATTAGTGCATGTAAACAGTAACTAGTGCGTGCAAAAGAACTAGTTATATCTCAAAAGTGGAATAATGCAAAGGAATCCAGACTGTTTTGATTTACAACATATTGAGGGAGAGAGTTCCAAAGTAGAATTGTACATGGGAAAAAACGAATACAAGTAGAAATTACATCTGGAGTGAGGGATAAGGTAAGAAAAGGAATATTGTTTTCTAGTAATTGTGTTTACAGGAATGAGATACGTTTTTGCTGGTATACCCACTAAGCCATTTGCTATTTTATATATCATGCATAGTTTTGCATAATTTCTTCGGTCGGATAGGGATCTCCATCCTAATGACTGGAACATATTGGTTACACTTGAGGTATTGTGGTGGCGATGTAGGACATATTGGTGATGTAGGACATATGGCGACGTAGGACATATTGTCGATCACTTGCACCCACAAATATCTCGTAAAGGAGAAACATGTTGAGTTGGCAGAATATATCTTGAGAGGTGTAAACAACCACGAAAACGCACCATCTCTCCAGTCAAATGTTGACAAATACACACAAAATGTAGACATTGGCAGCTATAGCTGATCATTGGGTCAATTTGGTATTCTGTACGAATAGAGTGTCATTTATTTTTATTCCAGGTTTACTCTTGAATCATGGCGAACAAGGAAAAGGTCGACCTCACTCGAGAGCAAATTATGTACACTGATGGTGGACTATATGGCGATCTAACAACTACATCACGGGAAATTGAGCAGTACGTTTGGCCAATAGTGAGAGATTTATTAGGTATGCATTAATGTCTCTTATTTTAGCATATTTCGTCATCTTGTATTTAATGCGATTATAGCAGCTGTAGCGTCATGTCATCCTGAACAGAATGTCAAGCGATTTATCCACTACAGTAAGACAAATATATCAACCAGTTGCATTGTATACATTTAGATGTGTCACCATGACGGAAAATTTGTTCAGATTACAATGACCCGATTAATATAATTACAGTGAAAACGCTGTTGACTCCACTTACAGGAAGGTGTTCGTGCATCAGGTGGCGCTACAACCAGTCAGAGCAGTTATTATTTGTTAATAACATGTCTGACAGGTGGGCGTCTGGTGATTGAATCAGGAGGCCGTGGAACGTGTCCCTGCACCAAGAAAACGTCTGACGTCTGGTGTTTGTTCCGGAGCATGTCGGACATATGGAGAGATATGATGGATGAACAGTTCATTACGGAGGTAAACATAATGACCTTCATGAAACCTCTAACTGATTTTCATAACTATTCTTTAAAATGGTGAGCGCCTGACCTTTTTCTAGGCTTTTCTGTATACTTATCTCTCCACTGATATTTCCATGGTGCTTGAATATTGATTGTTGTCTACTAATCAATGATCTATTAATATTATTTGTAAAAAGAAATGTTATCGCTTCAAAACAAAACAATTTATTAAATTATATTACAGTAACAACTATCAGAATATTATCTCAAGTATGACACCAACATTGCCGTGTTAACGTAACTATCAGCATAATAACCATGAAATTAGTACAGCTGTATAGTATTAAATGATACGTTTTAAAGACAGCAACGCTATGCTATCAAACGTTTGTCAGGCCAATCGTGGAGTATGCCTCGACGGTATGGGACCCGTCCACAGAGAAAAACATCAAATCGGTGGAGAACGTGCAGCGACAGTCTGCACGCTTCGTGAAGAGCGACTACCATCGACGCAGCAGTGTGACTACTGACCACCATGCTCGAAAGCTTGAACTGAGTGTCCCTTGCGAGCAGGCGGGCGGAAGCCAAGCTCGTAATGTTGTATCGCATTACAAACAACTTAGTGGACGTAACAACATCCGCACTCACAGCTCAGAGGCAACACACACCGCTACTTTCAACCATTCACCCGCATCGAAGCCTACAAACACTCCTCCTTCCGAGCACCATTAAATCATGGAACAAATGCACACAACAATTAGTTAGCAAACAATCACTCAATTAATTTAGAAGGCCTTTGCAGTCAATGCCTACATAAGTACATATTTATGTCTTATTATCCCCCCCCCCCGCGCAACACCACCCACTACTTGCGTCCGACCAAGCTCGACAATACTCTAGCCAGGTACATACGTGGCTATTACAGAGTGCTGAGCTAAAATTAGAAGAAGAAGATCAAGAAACACACACATATGGCTCACTAATATATGCTCACTAATGTATACCTTTGCATAACTCTCCGCATGGCATCCGCATCCCTGATGTTCACACCACCAATCTTTGATAGTTTCACAATCTGAAACATTTAATGTAATGATCAATACTGATATGCAATGTATCGTCAGGAAAACCAATTAATCCATTTCAGAATTACAGGCCCTTTACATCTGTACAGTGTGTGACAAGTGAATACGGCAGGCCACTATTGCGGCATTGAAGTTGTTAGCAATTCCTATCATATTTTATCTTTAAACATATGGCTACTCAGTCAATTTTTCTTTTCAAGTGTCAATAGATTGAAGTCAAGTAAATTAATTCATTGACAAAACCTTTGACAGCACCACCCATATGACACACCTTCAGCAGAATAAACACTATCATTTTTGTACAAAGTAAAACAATAAAAAAGAAATGTATTTCAGATTTAAGGGACTGAATCTGAAATATTATAATGATTACTCATTAAAGAAATGAATTGTGAAAATATTTCTGAATGAAATTAAACACAAATGTACAAAATGTGTGACCTGTGTTATAGAAAAATCCTACACTACAAATTTACCAATTTATTAGCTGAGAAAAGCATATTTCAAAAGGTCAGATGAGGCAGGCTCCAAACAGATTCGGCTAACAGAGAGAATAATCTGCTAACTGAGGTTAAAGTCGAAGCCAGACCAGCGGGATACCAGCATGACCAGTCAGACCTTATCTCGTTGGCGTTAGCGGGGGAACAGATTTGTTTGCACAAGCCTGCAATTAACTTTAAACCTTTGTTTGAGAGGGAGCTTGATCTCATTGGCACACCGCCAGTGCTTGGCCAGAACCAGTGCTTGGCCCACGTCTGTCACTTGTACAGTGTTTTGCCTGTGGAATTACACTTGTAACATTTGCGTCAAAACTACGCTAAGATTTTGTATCTTCAATACGGCCGATCAGGATAGCAGTATTATTAACTATATGAGGTATCACATCTTTTATGACAACGCATGTAGTTATTACGTACAAAACCGATGTCTTTTCGGATTCGATCGATGCACAAACCACGTGCTCTTGCGATATTTTGCAATGCGGTGTTGCAATTTATTTTATGAATTGTGTTACTTCTCAATGTTGCATAAAGAAAAGCTTGTAAATTGCCAACATGACACTAACTGCTGTGTGTGTGTGTGTGTGTGTGTGTGTGTGTGTGTGTGTGCGTGTGCGTGTGCGTGTGCGTGTGTGTGTGTGTGTGTGTGTGTGTGTGTGTGTGTGTGTGTGTCTGTGTGTGTGTCTGTGCGTGCGTGCGTGCGTGCGTGCGTGCGTGTGTGTGTGTGTATATATATATATATATATATATATATATATATATATATATATATATATATATATATATATATATATATATATATGAACCTACAATTATTTGTCAAAACGTAATACTTGCTTGTCGACGCGATTTAACCGTTTTGATGATTTCGGGCTTCGATATCTTTACAACGTCGACGTCTGATTTGTTTGTCGGTGATATCAACTTCCTAACAACATTAAATTCCGACGTCCTTACAACATCGAAGATACAACATTGTGCAGACGTGCATAACTGCATATATGCCAGCTGTATATCGAATCAAGTTTAAAATGGCTACTATTACATACCGTGTTCTGTCTAATCAACAAACAACTTATTAGTTAAACTGCTGCATATCTCTGGTTCCCCTGGACCCTTCCTAACACGAAGCTGAATAGTGGCAAAGGTGCTTTGTAGCGGCGCAATACTACTATATGGTATTACAATTCAGTCATCTGAAAAACCCATTAAAACATATTTATTTGAATTGGTTTTCCACCCAAAAATTAAATAAGGCCCTGTGTTGCAGTGACGATTCTTGCATGTCCCCAAAAATTTCAAGGATGTAGACGCTATAGGAATGTTATTGTTACTAACAATAATTGTTGTTTTGCTTAGACTACAGATCAGGTACAAAACTGTAAACTGGCAGTGGCTAAACGTAATATAGACAATAACAAAAACTAATTAAACAAAATTTCACTCGAATGAGTCGATATATATGCGCACGAATTTTTTAACATATACTAAGCTATTTATTATTAATAATATTTATACCTATACCGTCATTTATCAGTATCATTGTAATTATGTATACTGAGCTATTTATTATTAATTATATGTATACCTATGCCGTCATTTATCGATATCATCGTAATGTTATTATATACTAGATTGATTATTATGTATTTTTTATAACTAATACTTAATTTATGTATTTATTTAAAAGAGCTACGCCATCTAATACTGTATTAATTTTAGTTATGTATATATACCTATACATGTATTTTTTACATTTATTTTAACACATTAGTATTTGTCTTATTGTATGCATACATCTTTTTTATTTATCTTAAATAATAATATTATATTGTGAAACGCCACGAACGATTATATATATACGTCCACGTGATTATATATATATACGTCCACGTGATATATACGTCCACATGTTGGGCAGCGTGTATAAAACGTCGATTTCGTTGTCACATTAACGCCGTGACAACGTAGCGTTTCGCCGTCTATACCTCGTCTTAACCTAGAAGACTCAACACATTTCGACGTATATACACCGTCGAAGACAAGACGTTGTAATGCAAACGTCAATAACCCAACATTGTCAAGAGGTCTGATGTGGTTGTCGACGTCATTCCAACGTTTTGACGACGTCGACTTTCTGCATCTATGCAACATCGATAACCCGACGTTGTAAAGACGTCGGATTTGGGTGTCGACGTCACTTTAACGTCGCGACGACGTCGCATTTTGACGTCTATACAACATCGATGACCCGACATTGTAAAGACGTCGGTTTTGGTTGTCGACGTCATATCAACGTCGTGACAACATCGTGTTTCGACGCCTATGCAACGTCGATAACCCGACGTTGTAAAGACAGCGGGTTTGGTTGTCGACGTTATATCAACGTCGTGGCGACGTCGCATTTAGACGTCTATACAACATCGATGATCCGACGTATTAAAGACGTCGGAATTGGTTGTCGACGTCATATCAACGACGTGACGACGTCGGGTTTCGACGTCTATGCAACGTCGATTACCCGACGTAGTAAAGACGTCGGAACTGGTTATCGACGTCATATCAACGACGTGACGACGTCGGGTTTCGACGTCTATACAACGTCGATAACCCGACGTTGTATAGACGCCTGATTTGGTTGTAGACAGCATATCAAAGACGTCGTGTTTCGACGTTCAAACAACGTCGATGACCCGACGTAGTAAAGACATCGGAATTGGTTGTCGACGTCATATCAATGAACTGACGACGTCGGGTTTCGACGTCTATACAACGTCGATAACCCGACGTTGTATAGACGTCTGATTTGGTTGTAGACATCATATCAAAGACGTCGTGTTTCGACGTTTAAATAACGTCGATGACCCGACGGAGTAAAGAAGTCGGAATTGGTTGTCGGCGTCATATCAACGACGTGATGACGTCGGATTTCGACGTCTATACAACGTCGATAACCCGACGCTATATAGACGTCTGACTTGGCTGTAGACATCATATCAAAGACGTCGTGTTTCGACGTTCAAACAACGTCGATGACCCGACGTAGTAAAGACGTCGGAATTGGTTGTCGACGTCATATCTACGACGTGACGACGTCCTGTTTCGACGTCTATACAACGTCGATAACCCGACGTTGTATAGACGTTTGATTTGGTTGTAGACATCATATCAAAGACGTCGTGTTTCGACGTTCAAACAACGTCGATGACCCGACGTAGTAAAGACGTCGGAATTGGTTGTCGACGTCATATTAACGACGTGACGACGTAGGATTTCGACGTCTATACAACGTCGATAACCCGACGTTATATAGGCGTCTGATTTGGTTGTAAACATCATATCAAAGACGTCGTTTTTCGACGTTCAAACAACGTCGATGACCCGACGTAGTAAAGACGTCGGAATTGGTTGTCGACGTCATATCAACGACGTGACGACGTCGGGTTTCGACGTCTATACAACGTCGATAACCCAACGTTGTATAGACGTCTGATTTGGTTGTATACATCATATGAAAGACGTCGTGTTTCGACGTTTAAACAACGTCGATAACCCGACGTAGTAAAGACGTCGGAATTGGTTGTCGACGTCATATCAACGACGTGACGACGTCGGGTTTCGACGTCTGTACAACGTCGATAACCCGACGTTAAATAGACGTCTGATTTGGTTGTAGACATCATATCAAAGTCGTCGTGGTTCGACGTTCAAACAACGTCGATGATCCGACGTTGTAAAGACGTCGTAACGACATCAACTTTCGACGTCATTACGACGTCGACAATCCGACGTTGTAAAGACGTTGTATATACGTTGACCGACGTCGCGACGTAAATACAACCAATATTCTACGTTGATCCGACGTCGTGTGCCCGCTGGGATGTAGTGAATTATGGCACAGCCTCACTCGATCTATTTCTGCATGAAGGGTATACATATTTACATTCTTGGGTCAACGTCCTGTCATCAATGTCTACAGCGTACATAAGTGTTGTCGTCGCAAGAAACAGGTCGAGTTGTCGGAATATTTCTTGAGATGTGTAAACAACGGTGAATACAACCATGGAAACGCACCATCTATCCAATCAAATGCCAGCAGTGCTATCACGCACCAAGCACGAGCTAGGTTTTTGCTCATACGAGGAGAGGACAAATGTTTTCAGCATTTGTCTAGATCACCTTCGAACAGTAACACCGGAAAATTGCATCTCGCAAGACGAGGTAGGGGATCTTGTTTTGTTATCAAGAAACTAGAGCCTACATGTTGTGCAGTGACATAAATGCTTCTTTGCAGTATAACTCTGAAGATGTAGTTATTTTACAAAGTTGTTATACCTACCCGTGTAATACAACTGTTTTTCTGGTGGGTTTGTTTCCAACCACCATTATGTTTTGTGGATGTGTACGCCTTAGTCGGCCTAGATGAATGCTTTCAGGTAAATATAGCACTATATGTTGCACTGTTACCCAAGCTACTGTCCGCTCTCGTCCACTGCCTGGGGTATTCCGTCCACAGCACTCCAACTTGGCAACACAGCTGTCATTATATTTACTTAAATAGATTGCCGATATAATTGTCTCTGGTGACAAATTCATGCGGTAAATATATATGCGCGCTGGTATAATAAGTTCCTAATCAGTCTTTTGTTATCACTTTCCCGGACTATGTTACGAGCCGAATACTTCGTGACAATTATACACAAAATGTAGACTTTGGCTATAGCTGATCATTGGGTCAATTTGGTATTATGTACGAATACAGAATTGTTTATTCTTATTTCAGGTTTCCTCTTGAATCATGGCGAATAAGGAAAAGGACGACTTCACACGAAAACAGAATTTGTACACTGATGATGGACAATATGGCAATCTAACAATTACGTCACAGGGAATTGAGCAGTACGTTTGGCCAATAGTGAGAGATTTACTAGGTATGCATTAATGTATCTTATTTTAACATATTTCGTTTCGTTGTATATATGTTATTGTTGTTGTTGATAATTTTCCAAATAGTGATGGTGGTTGCAGTGGTGGTGGTGACAGTGGAGGTGAAGAAGGTAGTGTCCGTGCTTGTGGTGGTAGTGGTAGTGTTGGTGGCGATACTGTAAGTGGCTGTAGTTATGGCGGCGGTAGTTAACGAATTATGAATGTTGTGTTATAGTGAACACTGAGTTGAACGTTCGTATTTTTTCATGCGAGACAAAGCGGTTGAAAACTGGTAACCAACTAATATCCATGTTCTGGCAGACAATCAACTAATAAATGTGCTTTTGATATTTACAAATTATTTGGCAGATGTTTCTCAAAATGTGACCGTTTTCCAAGTTTGCTTAGTAGTTATCGGTAAAATATTAACAACTGAATACACTAAGAATAAATAAATTGTAATGCTATTGTGTATATTCGGTTAAGGAAACCTAGGGAAGACTGTTTCACAATTTTGCAATTTACTTTGATACCAGGTTCCATCCCGTTTACACCTGGAAACGGCCCTTTTGTTATATGTGACTACGGGGCTGCCGACGGTATCAACTCAAGTAATCTCATGAAACATTGCATTGGTAAGTATTATAATATATATATATATATATATATATATATATATATATATATATATATATATATATATATATATATATATATATATATACATACATACATATACATATACATATACATATACATATACATATACATATACATATACATATACATATACATATACATATACATATACATATACATATACATATACATATACATATACATATACATATACATATACATATACATATACATATACATATACATATACATATACATATACATATACATATACATATACATATACATATACATATACATATACATATACAAATATCTCATAAAGGAGCTATCGAGTTATGTTGCATGTTTTTATCACCGCGACATCACGTTTGACCACTACGACATAAATAAAATAACCTGACGGAAGATAGAGATTGCAAGCGGAAAACCTCACCGTACGGTTGTGCCCTAGTATGGATACATGAATCTATACTCTAAAACGCTTGCCAGTATGAACGTACACTCACATATTTTGGGATAGCAGCGATGATAGTATATTAACTGTAATCACTGCAACTCGCAACTGAATGCCTCCTTCCTTTACAAGGGCACCTGTGCATTTGTTCTCCTCCAGACTGGCTCAAGCCAAATTTTGATAGCAAAAGTGAAGATGCCTGTAATTGCAAGCACAAACGAATCAGTCTCTTAGGCAACAATAAATCTCCTCCTAACATGCCACACAAAGGGCAGTTGTTCTGCTATTCTGTGATGCAAAATGTGTTTGTCACCGAATTAGGTCGATTTAAATTGTGATAGAACACAATCACAGAAGAATAGTAACGACGGTTTGAGGGAATTGGCGATACAGTAGTGATGTATACGTGTAGTTCAAGCATAAAACGAATCTTTTTATTTGCGATCAATCCGCAGGCCCATCTTTTATTTGTATCCAGTAAAGGTAACACTGTATGAGTAATAACTGGTTATGTCTTAAAACGTGTCGACAGTGCTACATACGTTACAGATTGGGTTCAAGACACGTATGGAGAGGATCAGCAGGTGCACATTATCTACGAAGATATGCCAAACAACGATTATAACGCGTTGTTTCGCAAAGTAGAAGGTTGGTATTTTTCGACAGGTACATACAGAAAATGAAAAACAATTATGTATTTTTATTATAAGACCAGTAGTCGCATTACTTTGCATCGATAAAACACATAACAATATGAATT
>OZ024854.1:13556180-13583680 GCA_964017155.1 Oasisia sp. SBJ-2009
TCATCGAAAAAGTATTATTATATTTAACATAATATTGTCTCCGACTTGAGAGATAACTCTTAAACCATCTGAGTGGAGTACCTCTTATTCAATAGTAATTAAGTTTATGTAATAATATTTGGTGATCAATGGTATCAAAAGCTTGACTTTGATCCAAAAATACTAAGAATCGAACCTTGTTTCCAATGCTTTTATAATATTACAAGTAAGCACGGTTACGGCATTTATTGTTAAGTGTTTTTCACGAAAATCATATTGGTGGTTATTCAATTGTTTTTATAAATAAAATTATAAGTCCTACTGTACACAAATGTTTCCGATATTTTGTGAATTTGTAGGTAATATTGATATAGCTCTATAACTTGAAATGTTATCGTTGGCGTTGGAATTAAAAACAGGTATAATTTTCGCTATTTTCAATTCCTTTGGAACTATTCCCTCAACTACATACTCATTTATTAATATACCCAAAGGTAAAACTATTTGCTCCCCAAATATCTTTACATCAAGCTGACTCAGATTATCATAACCAGAACTTGTCTTGGATGGAAGGGACATTAATATTTGTTAGGTCTCATTTTATTATTATTATTTTTTAATAAAAAGACTATTTGAATTTAGCTTAGGACAATTTTGAAGATAGGTTGAATGCATTAGAAATTTGATTAGGATTTGTAGTTATATCATTATTAATTTTGAAGGGCAAAGGAATGCCAGATTTGTCGTTGTTTTCCCAATCACAGTTTTCAGTAAGTTCCATATTTTTAGTCATTCTTGAAAGCGTTATGCCGGTTTAGTCAGGATGCGCCTATGGTTTACTGATTCATTGCCTATATAGTTTATTACTAGTTATAGAAGATTTCATTAGACTTCTGGTCATCCAGTTGTTACGAATTACAAATTTGGCTTTAATTGTAGCAGTTTTCTCTGGTGCACAGGACGAGATGACACAATTTAGGTGTTCAGTAAATTTACTATAGGCATTTTATATATGTGATATTGATGAATGACCAATTGATTTGGCAAAGAGCATATTTTACGAGTTGGATGGACTTGTTCAATAGAGGTATACGGTTGAATTTTAATGGATCATTAGTATTTTAGCAGGCTTCCTCTTACCAATTTGACAAAATATCTGTAAGTGGTCAGACACTACAATATAAAGTATGCTCGAACATTTTAAAATAGTTGACATTTTGGACAGTGCTTATTATGATTTGCTTGCTTGAGGTTTGAATCTTATGTAATATTGACTCATACCGTTGGGTAGATAAAGTAACATTTGGGTTGGGAATACGATACATTTCTTCAGCAATAGTTTGACCGTTAATAACGGATTCACCAAATATAAATTCAAATTATCCTTCTATGCAAATACTAAGATCTTCACGAAGACTGAATTGAATATTACCTCGTATGTACATCGCAACACCGTCTTGCTCAGAATTACTACTTAGCAGATCGTACATATTTTATATTATATAAGAACAAAATTGCTTATTATAGATAACACAGAATGTCTGGTGTTGGTAAAATGGTGTGTCAATGGAGGTTTCAACATCATTAATCACAATTACAGACTAACCTTTAGGGTGGTATAATATAAACAATAAAACAACTATTGGAAAATGGACTTAAGGCATTACGTTTGAGATGGCTACAGGAAGGACCGAGTGTCGGTATTAACATAATATAATATTCAGTATTAACATATCATAATTACTCAACAGTATAACAACATTAAAATGATCTATCAAGGTAACAAAGTGTACCTTCAGCAAGTTAACACATACACGTATATTTAATCATAATACAAAAGTTATCTGTTTGCTAAGCAAGTGTATGCCAGCAACACAAAGCAGGACACAAGGTGGCGCGCTGCACCACAGCCAGCCGCGCCTTGCCTCGCCGCGCCGCACCACACCCACAACTGAATCGCGTACCACAAATAGTTAGTCAGGAAGGGTACGGCACTTCCTTATATGAATGGAATGCAATTTCCTAAACACTGGTCTAAGGTGAATCCGAATTGATCCAGCGATTGGGAATAGCTACAGACATGTGCTAGGCCTATACCATTTTGGAAAGCCCAGAGCAAGCCCCGAATACGCAAAATCGTCGATTTTTGATTTTCGTCCCTCAATTCGAGTGTTCGATGTTTCAAACTTTCGACTTTCGCTGTGTTGACATATTGGTAATGCTACAACGCGGAAAATGCACACGTCAGTGGTGCCACCTGGCGATTAGAGTAGTGTCCCACGACGAAAACTGCCGACAGAGGGCGAACCAAGCAACGCTGCAACTAGCCTCGGTTACCCAGACTCCGTGAGGTGGCAGCACTTTTAAGCCCCCTCAACTCCGCCTGGGACAGTATATGGGCTTAAGTTTCTACATACGGGCAGCCTTACCCCAGATTAGGGTAGAGACGCCGATTGGCTCTCAGGCCAACTATGAAATAAAAATTTAAATAACGATATAGTTTTACAAGATAATAATATCATATGAAAAGTATTCACCATTGAACTTATATTAACACAAAAGTAAGCAAAAAATCAAATTTACCGTTGTTTATAAAATAAGAATTACGGCAGGATTAACCAGTATCCGTGAGGTGGCAGCATTGTCTAGTCCGACACGGATAGCATACACATTAAATAAGGAAACCTTTTGATCAAATAATGCTGTATTATAAAAACTATTCAACATTAAACTTATATTAACACAAAATAAATAGAAATACAAATTTGCAGTTGTTTATAAAAATATATATTACGGCAGTGTCCGTGAGGTGGCAGCATTTTATAGATCACGGCTGCTACCCAAACAAAAGCCGTTAATGTAACCAGACTGTCTTCTCGGCGTAGTTCCGCAGCCGACCGACAGTCGGTTAAGCGAGACTATACTGCAACAAGATTCTCCTAGCGTCGATTGGCGTTTATAACATTTACCATGCCACTTCCAGCAGCACTGGCAGCTCGGTTGGCGAGGCGTGGCATTATATCGAAGAGTACTGAACGCAAACCAGGTAACTGACGCACGCTCAATGTAATAGACAAATTGTCGGGAGTCGGCGAAATAAGTTTGGGCGATAATAGCAACTTTTAAATACTAACCATGATAATTCCTATCTCTCGGTTCACATATCTGCTCTGAGCTATTCCTTTCTACACCACAACAGGTCACGTTCACGTTGTGATGAATTATTTGACATACAGCGTATATGGCGTACTAATATCAGCACATTTTGTTTTAGTCAGATTTCTGACAATTGTTATCTGTTGAGATAGCTCAGGCAGCAACTATTGCATGTACAGATGTTGGCTTCGCGGGTAAAGGAATAAAACTAGTGGGTAAATGCTTCAAGGATGAAGCAGGACTGGGGTAATATGAATGGGAGTGGGACTACTACAGGGTAAATGCTTCGCAGCTAAAACGCGTATGAGACACGAGTTAAAGTAAGGAGACAAGCCCCCCACCTCCCGCTCCCCCGCCCCCACCTCTCTTTTAAGACCCGAGCTACGGAGAAAAGCCCCCTCCCCCGCCCCCTATCCCCTCCCCCCGCCCACCTCCTTCCGACCGCCGTCCCCAGTCCACCCGCCGTCCTCTCCCTTCCCCGTTCATTCATATTTCCGTCTGAAATTGCGCCACTGCAGAACGTTCCTCACCACCGACGGTCAAATCGCATATCGAATATTCCTTGGGAACTCTCGACGCAGTGACAGGTAACAGCGACTTTTGCCAGCTGGCACCGTGAACTATTTATGCTGCTGCTCTGAATGTGTAGCGACGCAACAGTGTGACCCGCGTGATCGAAAGCCTGACATGAGTGACCCTTGCGAGCAGGCAGACTGATGACAAGCTCGTAATATTGTACCGAATCGAAAAACAACCCAGTGGACGTAACAATATCCTTACCCATCGCCTACTCACACCAGAACCAACACGCGTCAATACTGATAAGCCCACACCCGCGTCGTTGCCTCGAAATAGTCCTTCTTTCCGAGCACCATCAAATTATGGAACAAATGCACACAACATTTATTTAGCAAACAGTCAATAGAGTAATTGAGGATGCAATTGCACTTCAACGCCTTCATCAATAAATATGTTTCGTTTTCTTATACCCACGCAACACCACCCATTATTTGAGACCGAGCTAGCTCGGTAATTGTGTAACCACATACGTGAGTACTACACAGTGATGAACACAACTACTACTAAAAAGAACAGTAACAGACACGGAAGACGTTATTTTATCGAGAGGTCAATATGTCTATATTTATGTACGTTTACATTTCACCCATCCTTCTTAGACGATAATAATATTTTTCCGAATATCCACGTTGCTCTCATTTATACCATCAACGGATGATTAATTAGACTCAATCGTGAATCGCTACATCAATATCAATATATTATTTCAAACTTTCTTATATTTTATTATTAGTTAACGTAGGGCCTAGTTACTTAACAACAAAAGAAACATCGTAACTTATAATAATATGAACATGTTTAATTCAGATAAACATATTTTGTATAATACTACTTTCATAAACTTTCAAAAAGTCATTTAAACTTTTTTAATTGTCTCCTTGTGCTAAATGCTGTCAAATAATTGTTTTATATGTGTTTCGCTGCATATTTTAAATCAAAAACCATCAGGTTTATATGACATACTATATTCATATGAACAATATACACACACGTGTTATAAGATATAGCTGGCGTAAATTGTTGCAGCCCAGACGTGACGTCACCAGAAGTGTTTTCTGCACATTTCGCGGAAGGCTCTCGTGAACAGCGTGTGTATGAAGAACAATCTGCCCGTGACTGGGAGACGTTTCTGTTGTGTAGAGCCAAGGAACTGGTACATGGTAAAGTTTACACACGCATTCGTTACAGTGTACACCACGTGAAATCTGTTCGCATTCACTGCAAAGTCATCTTTTTATATAATGCGACTGAAGCAGGTGTAGTGTCATGTCATTCTGAACAGAATTTCAAGCGATTGATCCTCTATAGTAACACAAATATATCAAATAACTGTTGTATTGCATACACTTAGATGTGTCACCGCGACGGAAACGTTGTTCAGGTTACAATGACCCGATTAATACAAGTACAGTGAAACCGCCGTCAACTCCACTTATAGGACTGTATTTGTGCATCAGGAGGCGCTACAGCCAGTCAGAGCAGTCATGGCTAGCCCTTTCTTACATCGACTATAATATCTCAGTCACTCTATTGTTGTATTTAGTGCGATGAGATCAGACTTTCGTATTATAGTACATAACAATGTTTATAAAAATACACATTTGCATATACCTTAGTTGTTATTTTTAATAATATGTCTGACAGGTGGGCGTCTGGTGATTCAATCAGTAGGCCGTGGAACATGTTCCTGCCCCGAGACAACTTCTGACGTCTGGTGTTTGTTCAGGAGCATGTCGGACATATGGAGAGATATGATGGAGGAACAGCTCATTACGGAGGTAAACAGAATGACCTTCATGAAAGGTGTAACTGATTTTCATAACTATTCTTTAAAATGGTGACCGCCTGACCTATTTCTTGGCTTTTCTGTATACATGATATGTTTATATTAACAACAAGATCATTAGTGTTCAGTTCCAAGTTATAAATGCTGATAGGCTGCAATTGTTAGGGCACTTATGACATGGTTTGTTGTTATTGTTCATACTTATGTTACAACTCAAAGCAAATAATATGAGGATCGGTCATATTCTAGTGCACACTATTGTGGAAGCGCTCTCTAGTAGTTAAGTTACGTATGTCGTTATACGTTTATCCACTAAGATAAGCAGCGCAGCTCAGCTAGAATATTAATGGTTTCAGTAATTGGAGATCAGGATCAACACTTAAAAAATCTTATCGGGGATGACTGCCCACACAGTTATGAATAACTGGAATACTTATTTCATAACTCAATTCTCAGCTCTCTATGTACACAGTGCAGAACATCATTGTATTCTACTCTATCCAATGCAGCACAGCGTTGTATTCTACTCTATACATGCACAACACCATTGTATTATATATTTATTACAGCGCACCACACTTCTATATTCTACTCTACACAGTGAACAACACCGTTGTATTCTACTCTATGCAGTACATCAAACCATTGTATTATACTCTATACAATGCACCCCACCGTTGTATTCTGTATCTGTCTTTGTAACTGGAAAAATGTCCTAGGGACACATCTACTCTATACAGTGCACCACACCATTGTATTATTTTCTATACAATGCAACACACCGTTGTATTCTACTAAATAAGTTGCACCACACCATCGTATTCTACTACATACAAGACACCACACCATTGTATTTTACTCCATACAGTGCACCACACCACTGTATTCTACTCTGTACAGTGCACCACACCGTTGTATTCTACTCTATACACAGCATCACACCGTTGAATTCCACTTTATACAGTGCACCACACCATTGTTTTCTACTATATACAATACACCACACAGTTGTTTTATACTTTATATAGTGCACCACACCGGTGTATTATACTCTATGCAGTGCAGCACGCAGTTGTTTTCTACTCTATACAGTGCATCACACCGGTATATTCTACTCTATGCAGTGCAGCACGCCGTTTTATTCTACTCTATACAGTGTAGCACATCATTGTATTCTACTCTATACTGTGCAGCACACCATTGTATCAGGAACGAGGAAGGGTACGGCAGTACCCATCCTAATATGAATGGCTAAGAGTTTCCTAAACACTAAGGTGATACGAATTGGGAATAGCTACATACATGTGCTATACCATTTTGGAAAGCCCAGAGCAAGCATAGAATACGCAAAATCGTCGATTTTTGATTTTCGTCCCTGAACTCGAGTTTTCGATGTTTCAAGCTTTCGACTCTCGCTGTGTTCGACTTATAGTTAGCCCGAAACAATGCCGCCATGCAGCGACCACACGGACGATTATTTACTTACTGCTTAGACGGTGGTGCCACCTATCGCCAATTACAGCGCACGTATCAAGCTAATGGATGGAACTACGTTCGCCCAACGTATCCATAGGCTTCGGAAACGTTTTGTTGGGCGGGGGGTTAGGGCTACTAATAATTTGGTGGAGGCTGTAAATATGCTCAGCGTCCAATAGTACGGCAAGCGGGTGTAGTCAGGAAGGGTACGGCAGTATCCTTCCTAATATGAATGCCTAAGAGTTTCCTAAACACTAAGGTGATACACATTGATCCAGCGATTGGGAATAGCTACAGACATGTGCTATGCCATTTTGGAAATCCCAGAGCAAGCCTAGAATACCATTGTACAACGGGATTTAATCCTTATCAAAATTAGTGCGTACCTAAGTTTTTCGTGTTTTAATGTTTATGAAATTATTTTCAGGACGAATATCTGAAAACACTTGGGTATTTTTATTTTCACACTGCGGAAGAACTAGCTGCCCCGTTCGAAGACACACATTCTCGCATTCGAAATTCTGGGTTACGCCTTCTTGCAGTGGAGACCCACAACATCAAATGCTCGTGGCGGGAACGTTGGATGAAACTCAATGAGCAAGGTGAAATAACACGCACGCATTCAATGGTTGTGGTAATCGTACGGGAGTAGTTGGTTCATTGGTTGTTTTGAGGCAGACTGGTACTAAGCAAAACTACAAATCTAGACGTGTACATGTTGCGCTCTTTACGTGATAAATATAATTTAAGACAACTATTGTTGACCAACCAGAACGCATATTTTAAGGCCGCATTTGCTTACTACTTGTAGTGTGTAAAATAATGTATTTATTTTAACCATAACAATATTTTCTATAGTTAATTAGGTGGTTTATTATTAAGATATTAATATGTGCTTTTATGCATTCTTTATTTTATTGTATATGTTAGTTTATTACTAAGAAGCTTAGGTTAACATTATAATTTTATGATGGTTTATTTATTATTGTTGATCATTTTGTTTTTTCCTTGCAGGCTTTATTTATTAGTATATATATATATATATATATATATATATATATATATATATATATATATATATATATATATATATATATACATACATACATACATACATACATATTGACATATTTTGCCAATGTTGATTGTATGCGCCTCTTGGCGGACGCAATAGAAATACAAATTATTATGTTATTATTAACACACAACTTGAGCAAATATATGACGAACTAGGATATTATCTAATTTTAATAAAACCTGCATTAATAGCCTCTAAGACACGGCCACAAAACAACATTTAATTTTCAAAATACGATATCTGCCATCCGTATTTTATTTGGCCAAAAAACTCGTTGCAACAGAATTGTATATAATTTGAGCATACTCCCGTCGTCATTGGTTGATAGGTTGCTAAGATTTGTATGGACAGTATACATTTGAACAAAAGTATATTTGTTAGTCCCTTAAGAACGTTACATGTTGCATGTTTTCTTCGTAGATAAAACAGGAGCCAGAAAACACGCTTCATCGTTTGTGCAGTCGGTACGAACCTGGGCTAACGTGACCTTTGCAAAGGGTCTTTCCAGCGAGAGAAACTTGGAGGAAAAGGCGAAGTTACTGGACGAGTTGTTTGAACGTCTCGCCGACCAAGTGGCTATTGCTCCGGCAGATCGCGGACACAATCATGTTGACCAATTTGTCACAATAGCAAAAACAGGCCAGGTTTGAGCTGGGACTAAGTCGAATACCGCTGCATATATTCGCTATATGTCTGTTATGGTGTAGTGGTTGTTTTTGTGTTACTGGCTATGATATCACACATTTGCGCTGAGCCACCATAGAAATAAATGGTTAGGACGGGTCAAATTATCGAATAAACCACCATTTGAACAAAGTGTCAGCCTCTTTTTCATTCGCGCACTGTTTGAGGAGGTAGAGTTTTTTATGCTATTACATCTTAACATTAAATAACACACATTAACTGTAATTTGTGTAGCGCTGCTCGCTCAAGGTCTGCGCCCCTGTCTAACTACGGCTGATCCAGGCCGCGATATGCCTCTCCGCTGCCGTGACCCGGTGAGGGCAAGCGCTGACCTTAGATGGCCTGTATACACTTCGTGTGACTAGATTACTGCGGGTTGCCATCACAATTATTTTGCATCCCGCTGGATACAATACTCATACTGTTTTTGGGTGTCCACGCCCTGCTCGCTCATCACGGCAGTTTCGCGTACAGTCAGCTGTTTGTAAATAACATCGAACCGTTTACATAAATGAGTTCGTAAAATGGTTTTGTGTAACACCGTTGGTGAATATGGTAACATCGGGAACTATTGTATAGGTACAGCAACATCACTATAGTAACCACAATGAGGTAATTGAATGTCTAGTCGGCTACAATGGTTACACAGCTACGTAACATAGCTTAGTAGGACGTCTCCGACGACACGTCACTAAACTCAACGAGTCTGATTGTAAAGGTATTAATGTATCCACTTTACGGATTTGATATATATATATATATATATATATATATATATATATATATATATATATATATACATATATATGTATGTATACATTTCACACTCAACATTTAGTTGGAAACGTATAGATGTTGTTTGAATATCGTTAGCGCAGAATACTGGTTGGTGGTGTTTTGTTTGACCGACTGAGTTTATAGCATATGTCACTATGACATTCTATACCCTTTCATGTATATTTTAAATACGTGTGTGTTATTTCGCTTGTCTCTAGAGGACTGGTAAACATGTTTCGCCTGTTTAGTCTGCTGGTGGTGGGCAAATATAGGTATCGTGTCCTATGTTTTGTGGTAAGATAAATCAAAAGAAACCATTGTGTTGGTGAATAACAATAAAGATATAACGTGAATACATGCATTAATGTGACTACAACATGTTTTTGTATACACTCACACACGCACACACACACAAACACACACACACACCTATATATATATATATATATATATATATATATATATATATATATATATATATATATGAATTATGAAGTCAGAAGGTCTCTACTGTCTGGTGCTCTTCTTGGCTTCTCACTTCTTTAGCTTCGTTCTGGCAAGCATTAGATGGTGTTCTGATGCAGCATCTCTGTAGACTCATGCATTGAACTTCTGAACTGTCGTCCTATGCAGATATGGTCAATTTGATTTTCTGCTCTGTGATGATGATGTTGTTAATGGCAAAAATGTCAGACAACATCTTGCCATTTTCATTCATTTTGCCCAGACAGGGCAAAATGAATGAAAATGGCAAGATGTTGTCTGACATTCCATGATTTCTTCGTAGCCGATGTTGTGTGATCCAATTTTGGCGTTCAAATCTCCTATGAGTATTGCCATGTCCTTCTACTTCAGTTTGTCACACAATGTCTTCAGTTTGCTGTAGAAATCCGCTCTTGTTTCTTCATCCTTGTCGTTTGTGGGTGCGTAACACTGAATGGTGTTGAACTTGATGGATTATTTCGTTGTTTTGAACGAGGAGGCATAGATATTGGTCCCGCTGCTTACTAGCTAATGAGGACATTCTGTGCGTCACGTGACAACATATAAGTGCCACGCCTTCTGTATAATATTCATCTTCCTCTTAAAACTAATATGTACGCTTCACTAAAACACTGTTCAAACGCAATTGCGTGTGTGTAGGCAGAAGGCAGCTTGTAGTTTCTTGATCGCAAAATCATTCCATCTACCTCGTCAGCAAAACGAGCAATTTACACGTGTTACTACTATTCAATGATTCACCCAGGCAAATGCTGCAAACGTCTTTCGTCTCCTTAATAGAACACACAACAAGCTCTTGCCCGCAACTGATAACGCTAGTGGTACTTGAGAATTGATATTCAATGAGTGACTTGGTAGTTCACATTGTACCTATTGTGGTATATTAATCTGATGACTTACGTTCGTCACGTCCAGCGGTGGCTGAAGTGTCGATCTGACACTGCTGTTGACGTGGATTGGTTGCTTTGGATCAAGAGTCAAGTAGCGGCGTGTTAGATAAAGGTATGTACGTGGTAATGAGTACGTGATGCTGAACAGTGCTGCCGACTGGTGACAATATTATCCTCCCCTTGTGGCTTTTAATTGTCAAAAATATATCATCTTTAAAGCCCGCAATTCAATTTTCCGATAAGTTAAATTGCTATTAGTTAAGTAATACATATATATATATATATATATATATATATATACATAAATGTAATACACTTCGTCGATCAAGCAAACCTAATCAGTTTTTGTGTGAACGTTAAATATAACATATTGTTATCTTAACTTAGTTATTATGTTAATTAGACAACATAATTAGTAAAAAACATTAACACATACTAACTGAATATACAAACATATACCAAGCAAACCTTTTGTTACGCGGGTCATACAAGGACAGGGTTATATTAGCGGCACAAATAGGCTGATACCCTGCTGCCGGGATGTGTGCATACCTCCACGCCTTACAGACCGACTGCGTGTTGATGGTGGGGACGTTGTGTACTACCCAGCTTGGTCGATTACTGCCACGTACTATGCCTGGTGCACCAGTTCGTACTGAGGGCTGTGTTTTGACCCAGCGGTGACAGTATGGGATATATAATAATAATAATAATTTTATTTGTAAAGCGCTGTATATCCGGAAAAATTTCCGCTCAGAAGCGCATGAAATACATTGTAACACATACCTATTTAAATGTTTCATAATCAATTGATACGTGCACACAAAGACGAAATGTTACATGATAATAAATAGATCGTTGAATAAAGCGTCTAAAAGCCCTAGTTCATAAGCTTAACTTATCAGCAATATGTGTAAACAACTATGTAAACAACCACCGAAACGCTCTAACTATCTAATCAAATGCCAGCAGTGCTATCACGCATGAGCACGAGGTGGGTGCTCATACGAGGAGAGGACAACCATTTTCAGCATTTATCTGGATCACCTTCGAATAGTAACACCGGGAAATTGCATCTCGCAAGGCGAGGTAGGCGGTATTGTGTTGTTATCAAGAATCTATGGCCTACTAGTATCACTCTGAAGATGTAGTTATTTCACAACGTTGTTATACCTTCCCGTGTAATACAACTGCTTTGCTAGTGGGTTTGTTTCCATCAAATGTTACGTGTTGTCGATGCGTACGCGTTAGTCGGCCTAGATGAATGCTTTCAGGTAAATATAGCATTATATGTTGCACTGTTACACAAGATATTGTCCTCTCTCGTCCACTGCCTGGGGTATTCCGTCCACAGCACTCCAACTAGGCAACACAGCTGTCATTATAAAATTATTTACTTAAATAGACTGCCGATATAATTTTCTCTGGTGACAAAATCATGCGGTAAATATATATGCGCGCTGGTATAATAAGTTCCTAGTCAGTCTTTTGTTATCACTTTCCCGGACTATGTTACGAGCCGAATACGTCGTGACAAGTACACACAAAATGTAGACTTTGGCTATAGCTGATCATTGGGTCAATTTGGTATTATGTACGAATACAGTATCATTTATTCTTATTTCAGGTTTCCTCTTGAATCATGGCGAATAAGGAAAAGGTCGACTTCACACGACATCAGAATTTGTACACTGATGATGGCGGATATGGAGCTCTAGTAATTAATTCACGGGGAATTGAGCAGTACGTTTGGCCAATAGTGAGAGATTTACTAGGTGTGCATCAATGTCTTTTATCTTAACATATTTCGTTTCGTTGTATATATGTTATTGTTATTGTTGATAATTTTCCAATAATAGTGATGGTGTTTGCAGTGGTGGTGGTGACAGTGGAGGTGGAGAAGGTAGTGTCCGTGCTTGTGGTGGTAGTGGTAGTATTGGTGGTGATACTGTAAGTGGCTGTAGTTATGGCGGCGGTAGTTAACGAATTATGAATGTTTTGTTGTGACCTGTCATAGTGAACACTGACTTGCACGTTCGTATTTAATATGCGATACAAAGCGGTTGAAAACTGGTAACCAACTAATATCCATGTTATGGCAGACAATCCACTAATAAACGTGCTTTTGACATACACAAATTATTTGGAAGATGTTTCTCAAAATGTGACCATTTTCCAAGTTTGCTTAGTAGTTATCAATACAATGTTAACAACTGAATACAATAAGAATAAATGAAGTGTAATGCTATTGTGTATATTCGATTCAGAAAATATAGGGAACTCTGTTTCAAAATTTTGCAATTTACTTTGATACCAGGTTCCATCCCGTTTACACCTGGAAACGGCCCTTTTGTTATATGTGACTACGGGGCGGCCGACGGTATCAACTCAAGTAATCTCATGAAACATTGCATTGGTAAGTATTGTAATATATATATATATATATATATATATATATATATATATATATATATATATACATATATATACATATATATATATATATATATATATATATATATATATATATATATATATATACATGTGTAAATTACTTGTACCGAAAAATGTCTGTCATAAAGGAGCGATCGAGTTATGTTGCATGCTTTTATCACCTCGACATTAACATCGATCACTGCGACATAAATAAAATAAACTGACGGAAGATAGAGACTGCAAGCGGAAAACGTCACCGTACGGTTGTGCCCCAGTATGGATACATGAATCTATACTCTAAAACGCTTGCCAGTATGATCATAGTATCTCGCAACTGAATGCCTCCTTTCTTCACAATGGCGCCTGTGCATTTGTTCTCCTCCAGACTGGCTCAAGCCACATTTTGATCCAAAAAGGGAAGATGCCTGTAATTGCATGCACAAACGAATAAGAGTAACTTGGGCAACAATGAATCTCCTCCTAACATGACAGTTGTTCTGCTCTTCTGTGATGCGCAATGTGTTTGTCACCGCATGATGTCGATTTGAATTGTGATAGAGCACAATCACAGCAGAACAGTAACGACGGTTTGAGAGAATGGGTGATACAGTAGTGATTTTACGTGTAATCCACGCATAAAACGATTCTTTTAATCGGCGAACAATCCGCAGGCCTATCTTCTATTTGTATCCGGTAAAGATAACGCTGTTTGAGTCATAATTGGTTGTCTTACAATGTGTAGACAATGCTACATACGTTACAGATTGGGTTCAGGACACGTATGGAGAGGATCAGCAAGTGCACATTATCTACGAAGATATGCCAAACAACGACTATAACGCGTTGTTTCGCAACGTAGAAGGTTGGTATTTTTCGACAGGTACATACAGAAAATGAAACAAAACATTATCTATTTACAATTATAAGAGCAGTTGTCGCATTACTTTGCATCGATAAAGCACATGGCAATATGAATTAGAATGTTGCGTACAATATACATTTTAGCCCAAATTTGTAATGTTTTATCCAGACGTATTTTGCCAATGTTGTATTTTTATATTTTTACATTTATTTTATATTGTGAGACGCAATAGAAATACAAATATTTTATTATTATTAACACATTTTGAACACACACACACACACACACACATATATATATATATATATATATATATATATATATATATATATATATATATATATATATATATATATATATATTATATTTATATATATATATATATATATATATATATATATATATATATATATATATATATATATATATATATATATATATATATATATATACCGCTTGCGACAATGTTCAATTTGTCATTAGAGGAGGGAATAGTTCCATTAGAATGGAAAGAAGCAAACATTATACCATTATTTAAAAATGATTCAAGAAACAAGTCAGAGAACTATAGACCAGTGAGTTTAACATCGGTGATTTGCAAACTATTAGAAAGACTAATTAAAGATCACTTGGTTGATTTTCTTATTAAAAATAAATTGATAAACACATCTCAACATGGGTTTTTAAAAGCGAGGTCATGCTTAACAAATATGTTATGTTTTTGGGAAGATGTGACAAAGTGGGTAGATGAGGGTTAACCAGTAGATATAATCTACTTAGATTTAAAAAAAGCCTTTGACAAAGTGCCACACCAAAGATTACTACTTAAACTAAAGGCCCATGGCATAGGAAATGGTATGATTAACTGGATAGAAAAATGGCTTATTGATAGAAGACAAAGAGTAGTAGTTGATGGGGAGGTTTCAAATTGGAAATCTGTTTTGAGTGGAGTACCGCAAGGATCAGTATTGGGACCTATTTTATTCTTAATATATATCAATGATTTGGATGATGACATAACAAGCAAGGTGTTGAAGTTTGCGGATGACACAAAAGTGTTTAGGAAAATTAAAAGTGATGCAGATAGACAGCATTTACAAGAAGATCTTAATAAGTTGATAGAATGGTCTGAGAAATGGCAAATGCTGTTTAACTTTGGAAAGTGTAAGTGCCTCCACACAGGAGATGCACAATATACAATGGGTGGTACTGTACTAAATACTACTGTAAAGGAAAAGGACTTAGGGTTAACCATTAGTGCTGACATGAAGGTATCAGAGCAGTGTGGAATTGCAGCAGCGAAGGGAAACCAAATTTTTGGATTAATTAGGCGAAATATAGTGTACAAAGAAAAAGAACTAATAATACCGCTTTATAAAACAATAGTTAGGCCTCATTTAGAATATTGTATACAAGCATGGAGGCCATATCGCAAGAAGGATATTGATATGCTAGAAAGAGTACAAAGGAGAGCAACAAAAATGATACCAAAACTCAGGAATATTAGTTATGAAATGCGTCTAAAAGAATGTGGTCTAACAACACTAGAAACCAGAAGATTGAGAGGAGATCAGATTGAGGTTTTTAAAATATTGAATGGGTATGAAAATATTGACAGAAATATTTTTTTTCACGGTCAAGGAAGATAGAAGGACTAGAGGACATGGAGTTACATTAGCAAAGAAGCAGTGTAGACTAGATATTAGAAAATTTTCATTTTCAAAAAGAATAGTAAACGAATGGAACAGATTATCAGCTGATTGTGTAGGTGCTAGTAGTGTTAATATATTTAAAAATAAAATTGACATATACCTAAGACGGGCGGGGTATACTTAGATAGATAGGTTGGACTCTCGATAAGCCAAACGGCTTCCTTGTCCACCTGCCATCTAGAGTTGATTCTCTAGGTGGCAATCTTGTTAAATCTTGTTAAATATATAATATATATATACGCACACATAATATATGTGGAGAGACACCTGGCTGAACCTGATATGCCAATCGTCTATCACTATGGCCATTCACAGTCGTATTTATGGTGCACACTCGTAAGTTAACTGAATCACATTAGAACCGTGAGATGGTTTCATCAAAACAGAACAAGTTGTATGTGCCGAAAGGTTCGTCCACCGATCGTGACCATATCCACGATTATATCCATATAATATCCACACTTTTTTTTTTTCAAAATAGGTGATGCCCCTGGATCACTACTTTATAAGAAGAATCTATTTGTGACATGTTGTGGAAGAACCTTCTTCAAGCAGTGTTTGCCAGACGCATCCGTTCACCTTGGGATTTCGGTGATGGCCGTGATGTATTCATCAGCATGGTTAGTAACACTTCACTACTAAAAATGATAGTGTATTTTCTTTAGAATAAATGTATCCATCTGATGTTTTCTAATGGTAGCATAATAAGCACAACAAAAGCATATTACAAAGCTAAGAATGAGGTGATTCGATGTTGGGTGAGTTGCTGCGAGTCGAATCGGGTCGGGTCGGGTCGGGTCGGGTCGGGTCGGGTCGGGTCGGGTCGGGTCGGGTCGGGGCGGGGCGGGGCGGGGCGGGGCGGGGCGGGGCGGGGCGGGGCGGGGCGGGGCGGGGCGGGGCGGGGCGGGGCGGGGCAGGGCGAGGCAGGGCGGGGCAGGGCGGGGCAGGGCGGGGCAGGGCGGGGCAGGGCGGGGCAGGGCGGGGCAGGGCGGGGGAGCGGAGCGGAGCGGAGCGGAGCAGAGGAGAGGCTGAAACAGGAAGAAAGTTGTTAGTCTATTGATTGCATTTACAGCACTGATTAGGTTATTTCTGCATACATTTATGTGCTCTTGCTAGTCAAGTCTTTCATCTATTAATAATAGACCAAGACAGTTTACACATTTTCTACGCTATATTACTTTGTTAGACATGTTATAGAAAATCATTCACTATGATGGGAATGTTAAGTTCTTTATTCATTTCTTCATATCTATTATTTATTTGTTTTCCCACCGTGTATGTAGTAGTGTCGTCAGCAAATAATATGGTTTTGTATTTATTGACACAAAAAGGAAGGTCATTTATATATATATATATATATATATATATATATATATATATATATATATATATATATATATATATATATAATTAGGTTTATGTAATAATATTTGGTGAATATATATATATATATATATATATATATATATATATATATATATATATATATATATATGATCACCAACTATTATTACATAAACTTAATTACTATGGAATAAGAGGTACTCCACCCAAACTGTTTAAAAGATATCTCTCAAATCGGAGGCAATATTATGCTAAATATGATAATACTTTTTCGATGAAACAGTATGTCACATACGGTGTTCCGCAGGGGTCCATACTTGGTCCACTCATGTTTGTTAAATATATATATATATATATATATATATATATATATATATATATATATATATATATATATTGTGACAGTGTTTCTGCTGGCAATTGAATCTGATGATTATTTTTCTTGGCTTATTAGTCGGTTGCTTGCCTAGGCGGTGAGCCCTTTCAATGTCGCTGCGGCTGTTTCGTGGGCTGCAAGTCATGGTTTCGTTGAAGATTTTGATAACTTTTTACACAGTCCTCCTTCGGGGTCCGCTATGCCGCTGATGCGTATGTTGGCTCTGCGACCGTATTGCTCGGTATTGTCGAGTTGCATTTCAAGTTCGCGCGCTCTTGTTTCCAGCATGTCAATGCGGTCGTCTTTGGCTTTTAGGTTGTCA
Source organism: Oasisia sp. SBJ-2009 (assembly GCA_964017155.1). Lineage (NCBI taxonomy): Eukaryota > Metazoa > Annelida > Polychaeta > Sabellida > Siboglinidae > Oasisia > Oasisia sp. SBJ-2009. Next base: position 13,574,139 of record OZ024854.1, read on the forward strand.
CTCATCACTTGAAGTGTCTGCTTCAGAATTTGTATTTCCTCGGCAAGCTCAGTTGCATAAAGTGCCGCTTTGGTTTGTTGCGTTATTTCTTGATCTTGAAGCACACTTAATACGCGTAGATTAAATCGGGCTTGGTCATTGCCTCCCAAATTGATGTGCGGGCACTCCCCCTTCGCGTGCGCCCTGCCATAATCAACTTGATTGTGTCTCCGATTCTCTTGTCACCTTCACAGTCCAGTGCGCTTGGCCACATTCATCGTGTGTTTGGCCACGAGTTCGTGGAATATCGCCCTCCACACCACAAACCCCGCAACGAACTCTGCTTGAAGATAGAAAAGTGTCAATATGTTAACTATTACTTAACCTAACTATTACTTACAAAAATCAACAATTTAATTAAAGTTAGATTAGTGTGGAGTGAAATGCTTTATGACTGTCTTCATAGAAGAAAATAACATTTGTGGAGAATGTGCAGCGACGCAACAGTGTGACCCGCATGACTGAAAGCCTGAAATGAGTGATCATTGCGAGCAGACAGACTGATGCCAAGCTCGTCATATTGTACCGAATCGCAAAACAACCCAGAGGACGTAACAATATCCTTCCTCATCGCCTACTCACACCATAAGCAACACGCGTTAACACTGATAAGCCCACACCAGTGTCGATACCTACAAATACTCCTTCTTTCCGAGCACCATCAAATTATGGAACAAATGCACACAACATTTATTTAAAAATCAATCAATAGAATAATTGAGGATGCATTTGCATTTCAATGCCCTGATTAATAAATATGTTTTGTTTTCTTATACCCACGCAAAACCACTCAGTATTTGAGACCGAACTAGCTCGATAATTGCATAACAACATACGTGGTTACCTCACAATGATGAGCACAACTACTACTAAAAAGAACACTAACAAACACGGAAGACGTTATTTTATTGAGAGGTCAATATGTCTATGTTCATGTACGTTTACATTACACCCATCCTTCTTTGACGAGAGTCATTGTTTCCGAATATCCATGCTGCACTGATTTAGACCATCAACGGGAGATTAATGTTACTCAATCTTGATTCGCTACATTAATATCAATATATTATTTCAAACTGTCTAATGTTTTATTAGTAGTTAACGTAGGGCCTCGTTACTTAACAGCAAAAGAAACATCGTAACTTATAATAATTTGAAAATATTTAATTCAGATAAACATATTTTGTATATTACTACTTTCATAAACTTTCAAAATGTAATTTAATTTTTTTCAATTGTCTCCTTGTGCTAAATGCTGTCAAATAATTGTTTTATATGTATTCCGCTGCATATTTAAAACCAATTACCATCTGGTATATATGATATACTATATGCATATGGACAATATACAAACACGTGTTATAAGCTATTGCTGGCGTAAATTGTTGTAGCCCAGACGTGACGTCACCAGAAGTATTTTGTGCACATTTCGCGGCAGGCTCTCCTGAACAGCGTGTGTTTGAAGAACAATCTGCCCGAGACTGGGAGACGTTTCTGTTGTGTAGAGCCAAGGAACTTGTACCTGGTAAAGTTTACACACGTATTCGTTACAGTGTACACAATGTGATATCTGTTCGCATTTACTGCAAAGTCACCTTTTTATGTAGTGCGATTTTATCAGCTGTGGCGTCATATAATTCTGAACAGAATGTCAAGCGATTTATCACCTATAGTAAGACAAATATATCAACTAACTGTTGAATTGCTTACACTTAGATATGTCACCGCGATGGAAACTTTGTTCACATTACAATGACTCGATTAATACAATTACAGTGAAAACGCTGTTGACTTCACTTACAGGAAGGTATTTGTTCTTCAGGTGGCGCTACAACCAGTCATAGAAGTCATGGCTAGCTCTTACATCGACTATAATATCTCAGTAACTATGTTGTTGTCTTTCGTACGATAAACTCACAGTTTCGTAATATAATACACAGGAATGTGTATAAAAAAATTGATTTGCGTATAACTTAATTGTTATTTTGTAATAACATTGTTGACAGGTGGGCGTCTGGTGATTGAATCATTAAGCCGTGAAACATGTCCCTGCACCAAGCCAACTCCTGACATCTGGTGTGTGTTCAGGAGCATGTCGGACATATGGAGAGATATGATGGAGGAACAGCTCTTTACGGAGGTAAACAGAATGACCTTCATGAAACATGTAACTGATTGTCATAACTATTTCTTAAAATGGTGAACGCGTGACTTATTTCTAGGCTTTTCTGTATAAATGATATGTTTATATTAACAACAAGATCATTAGCGTTCAGTTCCAAGTTATAAATGCTGACAGGCTGGAATCTATAGGGCATTTAAGGCATGGTTTCTGTTATTGTTCATACTTACGTTACATCTCAAAGCAAATAATATGAGGAGCCGTCATATTGTAGTGCACAATGTTGTGGAAGCGCTCTCTAATAGTTAAATTACGTGTGTCGTTATACGTTTATCCAGTAATTTAAGCAGCGCAGCTCAGCTAGAATATTAACGTTTTCAGTAATGGGACATCAGGCACAACAGTTTTAAAGTGTTATCGCGGATGACTGCCCAAACAGCTATGACTAATTGGAATACGTATTTCGTAACTCAATTCTCAGCTCTCTGTGTACTCAGTGCATCACACCATTGTATTCTACTCTATACAGTGCAGTACACCGTTGTATTCTACTCTATACATGCCCAACACCATTGTATTATATTTAATGCAGTGCACCACACCATTAAATTCTACTCTATACAGTGCACTACACTATTGCGTTCTACTCTATACAGTACACCAAACCATTGTATTCTAACAGTGCATCACACCGTTGTATTCTACTTTGTATTGTGCATCACACCGTTGTATTCTACTCTATACATGCACAACACCATTGTATCATATTTAATACAGTGCACCACACCGTTATATTCTACTCTATACAGTGCACAACACCATTGCATTCTACTCTATACAGTACACCAAACCATTGTATTCTACTCTGTACAGTGCACCACACCATTGTATTCTACTCTATACAGTGCATCACACCGTTGTATTTTACTTTGTACAGTGCACCACACCGTTGTATTCTACTCTATACAGTGCATCACAGTTGTATTCTACTATATACAGTGCACAACACTATTGTATTCTACTCTATACAGTACACCAACATATTGTATTCTACTGTATACAGTGCACCACTCGATTGTATTCTACTCTGTACAGTACACCATAATGTTGTATTTTACTTTTTACAGTACACCACACCGTTGTATTCTATTCTACGCAGTGCTGCAACACAGTTGTGTTCTACTCTATACAGTGCAGCACACCGTTGTATTCTACTTTATGGAGTGCAGCACGCCGTTTTATTTTACTCTATACAGTGTAGCACACCATTGTATTATATTATAACCGGTGCAGCACACCATTGTATTCTACTCTATGCAGTGCAGCACACCATTGTATTCTACCAACGGTATTTAATCCCTGTCAAAATTAGTGCGTACCTACGTTTTTCGTGTCTTAGTGTTACGATATTATTTTCAGGACGAATATCTGACCACAGTTGAGCATAGTTATTTTCACACTGCGGAAGATCTAGCTGCCCCGTTCCAAGATACACATTCTCGCGTTCGAAATTCTGGTCTACGCCTTCTTGCAATAGAGACGCACAACATCAAATGCTCGTGGCGAGAACGTTGGATGAAATTCAATGAGCAAGGTGAGATAACACGCACGCATTCAATGGTTGTGGTAATCGTACGGGAGTAGTTGGTTCATTGGTTGTTTTTAGGCAGACTGATACTAAGCAAAACTATAAATCTATTTACGTGTATGTTGCGCTCTTTACGTGATCATTTAAGAGAACTATTGTTGACCAAACCAGAACATATATTTTTAAGGCCGTATTTGCTAACTACTTGTAGTGTGTAAAGTAATGAATTCATTTTAACCATAATTATAATTTCTATAGTTAATTTAGTATTTTATTATTAAGTTATTAATCTATGCTATTATGCATTGTTTATTTAATTTTTATATGTTAGTTTATTGCTAATAGTTTATTTATTTATTATTATTTATAATTTTGTATATATATATATATATATATATATATATATATATATATATATATATATATATATATATATATATATATATATATATATATATATATATATATATATATATATATATATATATATATACACATACATATTTACGATGCAACTGAAATACAAATTATTATTATTATTATCACACAACTTGAGCAAATAAATGGCGACGAACTAGGATCTTATCTAATTTAAATAAAACATGCATTAAAACCTCTAAAAGACGGACACAAAACAACATTTATTGTTCAAAATACTATATTCGCCATCCGTGTTTTGTTTTGCAAAAACAATTCATTGCAACAGAATTGTATATATTTTTAGCATACTCCCGTCGTCATTGGTTGATAGGTTGCTAGCATATGTACGCAAAGTATACCTTGAACAAAAGTATATTAGTTATTTCCTTAAGAACGTTACATGTTGCATGTTTTCTTCGTAGATAAAACAGGAGGCAGAAAACACGCTTCATCGTTTGTGCAGTCGATACGAACTTGGGCTAACGTGACGTTTGCAAAGGGTCTTTCCAGCGAGAGAAACTCGGATGAAAAGGCGAAGTTACTGGACGAGTTGTTTGAACGTCTCGCCGACCAAGTGGCTATTGCTCCGGCAGATCGCTTTTACAATCATATAGACCATTTTGTCACAATAGCAAAAACAGGTTAGGTTTGAGCTGGGACTAAGTCGAATACCGCTGCAAATACTCGCTGTGTGTCTGTTATGGTGTAGTTACTGGCTATGATATCACACATTTGCGCAGAGCCACCATAGAAATAAATGGTTAGGACGGGTCGGATTATCGAATTATGATATATATTATGTTGCTAAGTGAAAATCGTTATCATATCAACCGTGGATGCTTTATATACATTCGTCGACTTGTCTGTAAATAATTAAAGTTGCTTGTACGTAGGTCGACACCTCTACGTAATTGTCGTAATACTGTTTCTAAGCCAGTGTCAAGGGCAACGTAGAAATACAATTTCAATTACGTCACTTGCCTAAGCCATATCAGCTATGCTATTCCTTAGTAAAGAGCTTACATTACAAGCACATTATCAGTTTTGCGTAACACCATTGGTGAATATAGTAACAGCAATAATGTGCAAGTTAATCTTTCAATCGGGAACTATTGTATAGTAACGACAATGATGTAATTGAATGTCTAGTCAGCTACAATGGTTTCACTACTATGTAACATAGCTTAGTAGGACGTCTCCGACGACACGTCACTAAACTCAACGGGTCTTATTGTAAAGGTATTAATGTATCCACTTTACGGATTTGAGAGTAATGACTCTTATACATTTCACAACCAACATTTTGTTGTTTGAATATCGTTAGTTCAGAATACTGATTGGTGGTGTTTTGTTTGGACGACTGAGTTTATATCATATCAGTTTTCATGTAGATGTTAAATAAGTGTATGTGTTATTTCGCTTGTCTCTAGAGGACTGGTAAACATGTTTCGCTTGTTTTGACTACTGGTGATGGGAAAATATAGGCATCGTTTCCTATGTTTTGTGGTAAGATGAATTAAACGAAACCATTGTGATGGTGAATAACAATGAAGATATGATATGAATACATGCGTTAATGTAACCACAACATGTTTGTACACCCACCCACCCACCCACCCACACACACTCAGCCACACACACACACACACACACACACACACACACACACACACACATACACACACATACACACACACATACACACACACACACCACACACACACACACACACACACACACACACACACACACCAAACACCACACATACACACTCACATACACCACACACACACACTCACACACACACACACACACACACACACACACACACACACACACACACACCAAACACCACACATACACACTTACACACACACATACACTCACACACACACACATTATATATATATATATATATATATATATATATATACGAAAGTTCAGAATATCACAGGAGGAGTCTATAGAGAGTAGTAGATGCTGCCTCAGAACACCACCTAGTGCAGGCCTAAATGACGTTAAAGAAGTGAGAAGCCAAGAAGAGCACAACACAATAGAGATCCTCATAATTCATATATATATATATATATATATATATATATATATATATATATATATATATAGCTATTAGTTAAGTAATACATATATAAATTTAATACACTTCGTTGATTAAGCAAACCTAATAATGTTTTGGTGAACGTTAAATATAACATATTGTTATGTTAACTTAGTTATTATGTTAATTAGACAACATAATTATTAAAGAATATTAACACATTCTAACTGAATATACAAACATATACTATGGTAAGCAAACCCTTTGTTACGCGGGTCATACAAGGACAGGATTATATTTGCGGCACAAATAGGCTGATACCCTGCTGCCGGGATGTTTGCATACCTCCACGCCTTACAGAACGCCTGCGTGTTGATGGTGGGGTCGTTGTGTACTACCCAGCTTGGTCGATTGCTGTCACGTACTATGCCTGGTGCACCAGTTCGTACTGAGGGCTGTGTTTTGACCCAGCGGTGACAGTATGGGACATATCAATATAATAATAATAATAACAACAACAGCGTAGTTGCGTTTTCAAGTTGTTCAACTAAAAATTGTGAAATACTTTAAACATCCACTGCGACGAATATTGTTGGCTAAATGTGCTTTCTAATTCGGCACACACACGCACGCAGACATACACGCACGCATGCACGCACACATGCACGCACGTACACATACTAGGTGGGAAAAGAAATTGGGTTCATAGTGGCGCCATAGTGATGCCAGTGAGCCACACCACGCTGCCTTGATACTCGATGAAGTACTGCCATTTAAACTTGATGACGTGTAGGCGGCTATTGCGCATACTATCTATTTGTATAATAAAATAACACCGCGAATGTGTAAAGGCTTGGGCCGGAACGATGCGCAGTATACGCGCACATACAACAACACAAACACACATACATACAGACACGAGCATAGTCAGAAATATGCGAAATGGTTCTTGTTCCTCAACGTAACAGGTGGCAACACTAGTACATCAACAGTACATTAGGTGGCAGCACCTTTAGTTATTACCATGAAAACATAACATACGCGTCACTGACATTGATAACATCACGGAACCTAGACTACGCACATGCTCTGCGCATTAGGCAGACGCAAGAATAAATATATCAACATTTTAGGTGCCCAGGTTGGTGCGTGAGGGAGTGAGCTTGTTGCTAAATGGCTTAGGGGCAGAACTTCGGAGTCTCGACTAAGAGAACCTTTGATCGAATCCTGTGCTGCGGCGTTAAACCTTGAGCAGGTGTTTCACTCTACATTGTTCCAGTTGACTCAGCTGTACAAATGAGTACTTGGATGTGGTGGACATGCATACGAGCAGCCTTTTCGCATTAATTGTGCCATATGGATGGGTGCTTCCCAGATAAGTTGAGATGGTGTTTGATTGAACAGGTCTGCCAGGGCAGTAAAGTGTAAAGCGGTTTGAACAACGTACCAGGTGATCATCTAAATCATCTTGACAAGACTTCCAGATAAAGCGCTTTGGACGACTCTAAATGTAAATCTTAAAATAAACTGCTGGTGTAATTAATAATGAGATTCAAGTATAATTTGCAGATAGTGTAAATTTGTTATACGACGGTATACTTCTTGAAAGGAGTATAATTGTATGTATTATCTATAAGCAAATAAGGAAAACATATTTTAAGAAAATTCTTAAGAAACGTGAGATATACATTATATAAAAATAACCTAATCTCAACTTGCAATCCCCGATGATCGCCAAAACCCTCCTTCGGGTTATCACAAAATCTGCATTTGCATCTCCTTTTGAAACTTAGGAAACCTCACTTCCTCATAAATCCTAGCAGTCATTAGCACTGCTTCATCCAAGGGCAACATAGGCATTTTATAATGGACCTCCTGGCTTAACATAACAAACAACATATTTTGGCCTTTACCTCTGTAGATAAAGGTTTATGAGTATGTTGTCACTGCGATGTAGTAGCACTGGTCTGCCTGTCATCATATGAGCAAAACACCAATTATGCCGATAAACTAGATGTCTCAATATGTGTATGAGTTGCTTTTCTCTTACCTACATAGTAATACATCATTAAAATGAAAAGATTTGAAACGTATTTTAAAAAGTACTTAAAATACTTTCCAATGAATTTGTATTTAAATACATTTGTATTTAAGAGTGGTTGTAATTGTATTTGAATCCCTCAAGAGTATTTGTTTTTAAATACATTTCAATGTGTTAAAGTTGACCCCATGTCTGTTGTTGACATTGCAACACGAATGTCATTTTAGACAGTTCATAATCCCTCTATATAATCGTTGTGGTATTGTAGATGTTTCACGAAATATAATGTAAACGTCGAATCTGTAACATGTGTGTGTTCTCCGAGGACGTATATAATTAGGTTACTACAAGCTCAAATCCTATATTACGCTGCGCAGGTTACCTACGTAAATCGGCAAAATTGGACAAACGCCTTCCTATTAGAACCAAATACACTTGTCAACGGTAACGTGAGTTTTTGGTACGGGGAAATATCTCGCAGAATATGAACCAACGATGCATCGAATCATCATCGCAAGCCCGATATTGTGAACACATCAATTACACCTGGCAAGAAGCCCCGCTAGTCGCGGCCCTGCTGCGGCGCATTGCTGGCATTTCCGTCACAGACACCGGTTGCTATGCAGCATGGCCGTGAAACGACCACCAGGCAGTGACGTGGTCGGTCGTAGCAGGGAAGAGACGAGAGTGTCTCAAGCCGCTGTACTGTGTCAACATGTACGGATGTGTGCAAATAATTCCGTGTGATTTTGCCCACGGATAAAACTAGGTAGGTAACGTGACGTTTGCTGGAGTGGTATATCGTGTGTGTGTACCTGTGTGTGTCATTGCTTGTTTGTGTGTGTGTTTGTGTGTGTGCATATGTGTGTGTGGCTATGCTTGTGTGTATGTGTGTTTGTGGGTGCGTGTTTGTGTGTATACATACGTACGAGGTACGAGTGTGCGTATACATGATACCTTTTTTTGCACTCTGAAATGTACACATTTCGTGTATTTCCATCACCTTGAAGTGGATATATTTCGCCTATCCAACTGTGGCTGTATTCCGTGAAACGGGTCTACACAAGGGTCCAGTTGGATTGCTCAGTAGCTAAGTCAAATACCATAGAAATTATGTTCTAGTTGTGACAACTGAAAATTGTAAGCCAATAACAGCTAAGTACGAAACAAAGATTATTTAAGTTAGAAAACCACCAGCAGGATTTACAGGGCACATCACAAGAAAGTAAACGTTAAAACATCTAGTAACAACTGGATTGATTTAAAGGAGAAGATC
>OZ024854.1:13588680-13618680 GCA_964017155.1 Oasisia sp. SBJ-2009
CTATCTCGTCTTATGATTTGACATCACATTGTGCTAAAGCATCAAGTGTGTTGCAATGGTAAAATTCGCTACCCCAATCATACTATCTTAATCTATCCCTCTTATTCCTGGTTTCTCCTTTTGCCGCGGTGATCCTACTTAAAGCATGTATGGTCTTCTGTCCGCGCATTTCACGCTACGCACATTTCCTAGTTAGCTCAGTTCTAAATCGGTCACATTGTCATACTCCGAGCTCCCTTTACGGGCTTCCCTGTTGCGTAGAAAAGCGGTCGGTGAGTATAATTAATTAAACCCGCTGGCACAGTTTAATTAATAACCACTCGGCATTGCTGGTTTGTAGACGACGACGTCAGCGGTCGACGAGTAGACCACCGCGACGAGCACTGGTGACGGCGGGCCACGGCGTCACACTGCCACGAGCGCGCACGGGAAGACATGGCGTACAACGACGCGGCGATGTCGTACGCGGGCAAACGCCGTCGATTCCGCCAGCAGGACTCCCTGTCGGAACCCCCGCGCAAATCGCCGCACGATGATGGTGCTGTCGACGCCGCAAGCAAGCGGCCGCTAGCGTCACGTCGACGCTACGTAGAATCGAAGGACATTTCTGTTGTCAGCAAAATCGGAACACCGGAAGCACATGTGACTGCAACGGACGCCATTCCAGGTGGGTTGTGTTCCAAGAGTGTTCCTGAAGACACAGCGGCTGGGAACGGGACCGATGAGAGTTCGCCAGAACAACGCACGACGCCCGTGTTCGTCTACAGTCGGGTAACTTGTCAAACGGCCAAGCACGAGTACGATGACGGTCACAAACGCGGGTACAAAGCGACGATTCCATCGTCTCGCCACTACACCACGGATGACGTGTGTTACGGTCAGGTGCAGGTGGACTGTCTCGATCCGTACGATCTGACGCCGATCATGAGGAGTCTGAGCATGGAGTGTTTCGACGGCCTGCAGGAGAGCCGCTGGCGGCCGGGCAGTCGCTTCGTCCGCTCCGACTCGTTGCCGGAGTCGTCGCCACTTGATGACGAGTTCGGGTTCACGTCCGTGAGGAACTTGCGGCGCGGAGCGATATGCTACGATGACAGTGAGTCGGTCGGTCTTATGGCTGGTCTTAGTCTGTATGTTTGACTGATGCTGAGACGCGGAATGCGTGAACCATGAAGGATATTCAGTGTAGAGATTCCAGTGATGCAAACACAAGAAGGAACTTATTGGAAATGCAAGAAGTGTTGCAAAGAGGCTTCATTCTTTTACTGTTGTGTTGTGTAGAGATCTGCTGAGATCAAGTTTAAAAACTATATGGTGTTGTGGAAACGGTTGAACGGAAACGGCTAAACAATTAGTATTTTCTTACGATGATGCCTAAAATGTAATCGCTCCGTGTAGCGATTCCAATCGTCTGATCCACGCGACATTCGGAAAGAATATTCCCATAAGTGTCGTCACTATGGATGAGTTTCCCATTCTGCATGACGTTCCCGTACCAGCCGAATCCTACTTTTATTACTCGTTCTGTGCAACGAAATGACTTGAACGGAATATTAGGTTAATATTACGGAGTTATACGGTAGATGTGCTCATTATATCAAAGCTTCGTCCGTTTTTGGAGAGAAAAAACATGCTATGTCTCAGAAACCAGGCGAACAGACCCTGTGAAAGTCTTAAAGCACAACGTAAAGCTAAGGTTCCATATGTACGGTCACGCGTATAAAATGCAAACAAAATGTGGAGTACCTCTGTAATGACGTAGGAGCTTAAATACTGGCGATTTCCTTCACGCTTCGAGGGCGACTTCGACTGGAGTCGGTATGCAGAGAGTTCACTTGCAGTATTCGCATTGCAAAATGTATCTGCCTATGTACTATTTATATTAATTAATTAATGTATTATTTATATTAATATTAACTATATTAATATTGGGCAATATTATACGTAGTAGAACTTTAGTAGAGTAGAGTAGAAATTAGGAGGCTCGGCTTAACATGTGTATCATGCCCCGAATGTATGAAAAGCGAATTAACTCTACTGAAAAAAATAATATGTTGTATTGCACATGCGCGATGGCCCAATTGTCGAAACGCATATTATATCTAAGTGAAGATAATGAGCAGTACGCTAGGATACAGACATGCCACATGATACAGATTGCCCGTAACCGATACGGATTTTGGCGTTTTTTTAAGTGATACGGCCGTACTCCGTTTTGATACGGATTTTAACTAAATTTATGGAGAACAGATTTTTAGCCACATTATGCCTTGTATGCGTCAAAAAAATAAACTGCATAATGGAATAATTGTTTACTGTTAGTGACTACGTAAATCGAAACGAACAAACTAAACCACCGATTAGTTTATTATAGCGCGTAATAGATGGCGTACTGGTATATTTTAGTTCTGATAACTGCGGCAGGTGGATCAATGGGTGAGAATGGGGCGCGTGACGATTATTAATAGCAGTACAGGAAATGGAGCTGATGCCGAGTGCAACGAATTGCGGTACGCAGTTTAAACGTGTTGAAGTGAAGTAAAACGTCGGTAATCTTGCAGTAAACTGGCCCCAATAATCGAGGAAAAAACTTTTTGAAAAGGCCTAAATAACTTAGGCCAGTTAGCTGGAAGATCTGACTAATGACAGGGTAACCTGGGGCAGCGCGGCCCCCCTAAGGGAAAAGTTGTGTATTTTTGTATCCATAACTTGTCGATGCATAATTGTGCATTAATGGTATTGAGGTATATATACTTTGTGTATGACACAAGTCTCTGAACGATTGAATAACCAAAACGTAAGTTATAGCAAGTTTAAAATGTGCTTCAATAAAACCGTCTTGCCCCATGCCTGGGGCAAAACGGTCCCTCGCCTGGGGTAAAACGGCCCCTCGCCTATTTACTCTAATATTAGGTTTAACCGTTGTAATTATATAAAAACAATGTGTTTTATCCATTATTTATTTAAACCGTCATTAACTACTACTATTATTATCACTCATCGTGAACAGACTCGACATTACGATCACCTTTGGCTTCTGCATCATCACAGGCGTTAAAATCATTATAGTGTTGAACATATTACACTAAAGTAATGGCATGCAGATACTTCGCGGCAGATACAATAGCCTAATCATCAATCGAAACCACTCATCATTAATTACAATGTCAAAAAATTGTGCAGTTGTCATTAGAAGCAATATTCTGCATTATCATTACACTCGTCACTGAAAACACTCATTAGCTAGCTTTGGAATTTGCATCATCACAAGCCTTAAATTCATTAACATTAACTGTATTAACCAATGACTTGCACATGCTCTACAGTCTAATCACACTCTGATTCGCGGTTGGGACACATGAAATACGGGAGCCCTGGTGGGCACTCACTATGAGCCCAATTATTGCATTCTTAGTATTGAACCCAGACTTCTCGTGGCCGACTGCAACTGAATGGTTCTCCGGACACCAAACAAGGCCATTCCTCTTCATCGCTGCTTTCGTCGACTTTCTTTCACGTTTTTATTTAAACTATTGTGTATGCTATAAATACATCACAGCTTTATTGCGTTTACATACCATATTCGTACTGCATGGCGGGGCAAGACGGCCCCGGAGCCGTCTTGCCCCGTTCATATGGGGCCGTCTTGCCCCATACACACCAGTGCTGACATTTTCGCCTTCACACATAATCCTTTAATATCGCTTCCATTTTCGATGAAAGTTATTGAAAACGTATATAGTTGTAAGTGCATTAGTACCAGTCACTGGCTTAACATCACACGGTGGACATGTTAGCATCAATTTGACCGAAGACTGATTATTAGATCACAGGGTATGCAAAACTTTAAAAACAGTTTGTGAACTTATTTTTGGTAGCGTTTGGCCTTGCGGTCGCTAAGAATATTTGCTAGGTAGCAGCATCATGCTACACTATTCAATGTTAGTTTGGGTTCACTCGTTTTTCAGATAAGACGGGGGGCCGTCTTACCGCCAGGGGCCGTCTTGCCCCAGGTTATCCTACGGATTGATGCGGATTCTTACACAATTTTAGGTCAAAAATACGGATTGCCATCCCCAAAATGTGGCATGTCTAAGGATAACCGACACCATAATATCCCATAACAGAAATGACTCTTAACCGTGAAAAACATATTGTTTACGTATGTACGGCGTGAATATAGGCCTACTTGACATAGACACCTGATCTCATGGGTGTCACATTTAACTGGTGGACAGGAGAGTTTAGCCGCAGGAGTTCGGTCGTATTTCGTAATTGTCCTGTCTCTGTGTGTCCCTCCAACAACAGACAGACGAGCAATGTCATCCACACAATAGCTCGAGCTAGTCCGGTATCCTTTCATTGTAATAAGCTGATTGGTCCACACAGCCCGTGTGCGTGTGTACGTGGATGTTCTTATAAATGTCCGTAGGCTTGTGGGCACGTTCGTGCGCGTGTGTCTATGATCAGTATGTCTGCCAGACGGCCACATGCAATGACGCATTTCCTTGCATCCGTTCCTATTCCAGTGCATCGTCTGTTTTCCTCTCGCTCGAGATTGCTGACAGTTAAACATGAATTGTTGCCATTGTATACTGGACTTTTCTTCTTGGGTTGTCAGTCCACGAAAAAAACGAGTAATATGCAAACAACGATGTGACATGTAAATGTGACAGACTTGATGGTAACGTGTTCAGTTCAGAGAGCGGGCACCTAAGAAAGATAACCAATTTGTGTCAAATGTTCATACTAAATTAGTACTGTGTACACACGGATGTAGAACAATACTTAATAGGAATAACAAAGTGGCATATAACTATTGTTTAAACTAAAGTGAGATCGGTTTGAGAGATATATTAGTGTTTAAAAGAGACAGCCGATGCACTGCTACAAAAGCATATGGCTGAAACCACTGCTGTTTGAAACAGACCACACGTCACTAGCCTTGTCTTGCACCGGTGTCACCTGGCTACATCTCTTCCAGTTATCCAGATATTATCTAACGTAGTTCTACCATGAATTGCATTGTATTTGCAAGTGGTTTTGCAAGTTACATCAAATTCCTCGAAAGACTATACTGAAACCGTATGCAGGCGCAAAAACTCGTGATAAATAAAAAAATATTTATATAAATGTGCTAATTTATTACGACGGGGTATCCTGTTAAAAACAGTAAGTGCACAGAAGGGATTCACGCAAAGTGGTCGTGCTGACGACATAACAGTGCCGCCTACAGCGTCAACACACAAAAGAGCTCGATTACTGTGCAGTTCGAAAGCGTACCCGATACCGAGCAATAATACACCGTGTCACACAATGCACGTATTTGCATGACAATGACCCAAGGCCTGTGAGCGATCGAGTTGACAGACAGGCGGCCGAAGATGATCCCACTCAGTTGTAATGACAAATTATTTGTGACATTTCGCGAAAAGAATGAATACTGTCTTTATCGATTTCCGCAAAACTGACGGCACTCGTTCACACAAGCATCGGTCTTCCGGCGATTCATGTGGTACTCAATAAAACAGATGATGAAAACAAACAAAGGTGACGAGATCGTTTCGAGCATTATTGTGTCAGAAAGGGAGTCATCCAGAACGGGTCTTTTGGCGCGGGGGTGTGTGCT
The DNA here is from genome assembly GCA_964017155.1 of Oasisia sp. SBJ-2009. Classification (NCBI taxonomy): domain Eukaryota; kingdom Metazoa; phylum Annelida; class Polychaeta; order Sabellida; family Siboglinidae; genus Oasisia; species Oasisia sp. SBJ-2009. Next base: position 13,594,307 of record OZ024854.1, read on the forward strand.
ACAACCGATAATGTAATAATCGCCTGTTAATGTAATAACTGCACGATAATGTAATAAAATCGACCGATAATGTAATAACCTTGCTACCCGATAATGTAATAATTTTCGCCCGTTAATGTAATAAACTCCTCTTGCCTGATAATGTAATAACTTTCGCCTGATAATGTAATAACGTACACATTTCTCGTAGGACTTAGTCGCTTTCGAGGATTTCATGTTGACTTCTTGTACTTAGTCGATTTCGTCGATTTCGTATATTTCGCAATACCACAACATTTGCTAGTGGAATCAATTTAGATTAAATCCAATCTGCTGGTTCCAAATCGGAAGTCAGATTTGTCCCAGCAGGTCAGGATTTTGAGCTATGCATTCTCACACCATTTATTAATGGCGGGTTGGTGTAGTATGCTACTTTACAACTGTGGGCTTCATTGATAACTAAATTGTCGGTCCAAATCCTGGTATCGATGATCTCAGCATTCCATGCTATAATGTCAGGGTATCGAATGCCTACAGGCGTGTGGTTTGCCGGTTCAGTCCTAGTGTGAAAACCAGATGAAGAAAGTGTTTCTTAAAGAATGTATTATATAGGTTTTAGTACGATGTTTGTCGACACTTTCATGTCTGGCAATTCTCTCGTAATGTGCTCAAGATACATACATACATACATACATACATACATACATACATACATACATACATACACACATACATATATATGCGATGAAAAGCCGAAGGGCAGATTGCGCAAACAGATAAACATGTAATACAGGAATGCAAAAAATATGTTTGCATTGTGGTCGAACTGCCTATGTATGATTTCGTCACAGTTATTCTTGGTATTTTATTGGTACAGTTATTCTTGATACTGTTTGGTGGTTAATTTTTATTTCGCGCTATATAGATGACCGCATACTTACCTAGGGTACTTTGCACATAGCCTAAATGAATCGATTTCGAACAGGTGAAACGGTGTTCTTGCGGGTGACTGCCTTTTGTTCCCAGGCATGGCGGGGTAACTCGGCTAGTGTGTGTGTGTGTGTGTGTGTGTGTGTGTGTGTGTGTGTGTGTGTGTGTGTGTGAGTGTGTGTGTGTGTGTGTGTGTGTGTGTGTGTGTGTGTGTGCATATATATATATATATATATATATATATATATATATGTATATATATATATATATATATATATATACATATATATATACATATATACACACACATAATATATATATATATATTATGTAAAATATTATGTATGTATATATGTATATATGTATGTATGTATGTATGTATATACATATATTTATATATACATATACATATACACACACATAATATATATAATATATGTAAAATATTATGTATGTATATATGTATGTATATATATATATACATATATATATATATACACATATACACACACATAATATATATATATAATATTATGTAAAATATTAAGTAAAATATTATATTATGTATGTATGTATATATATATATATACATATATTTATATACATATATAAATATATACATATACACACACATAATATATATAATATATGTAAAATATTATGTATGTATATATGTATGTATATATGTATGTATATATATATATATATATATATCGCCCCTGGAATTTCGTTGGTTTTGTCCCTCAGTAAATGAGAAGTTAGGACATATGTCAATTTGAATTATATATTATATAATACATAATATTCAATATTAAATATAATGTTAATATGCAAGATATAACATGTAATGTTTACATGAAACATGTAACATGTAACATATATCACGTAAAAGATAGCATATAATACTTAACACGTAACATGTAACAGGTAACATGCAATGCGTAACGTGTAATATGTAACACATATCATGTAACAGGTAAATGTAACATGTAATGTGTTGCACGTAACATAGAATGTAACATACTACATGTAACATATATCATGTAACACATATCACGTAAAAGGTATAACGTAACGTTTAACAAATAGCGCATGTAACACGTAACATGTAATATATAACGCATAACGCTTAAAACTTCACTCATAACATGTAACACGTAACATGTAATATTTAACATTTCCAACATAACGTAACGTGTAGCACGTAACATATATCACGTAACATGTAACACAGTCATGAAACATGTATTACATTTCGTGTAACACATAACTTTTACGTGTAACATGTAACATTTACGTGTAGCGTGTAACATTTACGTGTAACATGTAACATATAACATTTACGTGTAGCATGTAACATTTAAAACGACTAAGTCCTACGAGAAATGTGTACGTTATTACATTATCAGGCGAAAGTTATTACATCATCAGGCAAGAGGAGTTTATTACATTAACGGGCGAACATTATCGGGTAGCAAGTTTATTACATTATCGGTTGATGTTATTACATTATCAGGCGGATAATACATTATCGGTCGATTTTATTACATTATCGGGCAGTTATTACATTAACAGGCGATTATTACATTATCGGTTGTAACAGGGTGCGCAAAGCTGATTTGCGGTATTTTGGTTCTGTTGACGAACATCTTAATATCTTCGTATATGTCATCAGTCTACTGCCCAGTTCTTTATTATGTGTACATATACTTTTCATTTTATAACTGACCTGCGGATAAGGAAATGACCGTATTACTGCTCGGGCAGTGTTAATCCATGTTTATCCCCAAGAATTGACTCCTCCGTTTCGTAATCCAAGAGAATAATGTTCCCGTTGCGTCGTCTGTTTTCTTGTCATGTCCTGAGCTGAAACGTTGAGCTAATCCGTACCTGATCTCGTGCGTTTCCTCCGTCCGTCTAGGCTTGTGTCGACGCCTGCCAGTTTATTTGATAGCATTGCTTGTTTGCAACGTGTACAATTAGGGCAACCTTCCGCAAATCGTGGCTCGCGGGCCTCATCAAGCCCACGGACGGTATACTGGGGCTTCCCGATCTCTCTCTCTCTCTCTATATATATATATATATATACATATATATGTAAATACATATATATATATATATATATATATATATGTATATATACATATATGTATATATATGTGTGTATATATATACATATATATGTAAATATATATATACAGATATATGTATATATATACATGTATATATATATATATATGTATATATATATATGTATATATATATATGGGTCAGGTCACAGAAAAATGTACAATTGGGGCTGGACAGGCAAAAATAATAAAACTCACAATTACTTTAAACAACTTTATTACACTTGAAGAACAACTTATTCCCTACATTTAGCACCAAATTATACTGACTTAATCCTAGCGGTTCAGTTTTTAGAGATTGTCAAAGAAAACGTAATGTGATCGGCAAACGTCCGTGATCGAAATAAATTGAACAACAATTAAAGACCCTTTAATATCTCAGATTAACTGCAAATTTTGTTTATAACTAGCCATGATATGTATGTTTGAAAGTACAGAAAATGAATAAGCTCATTAAGGAATCTTTAAAATGATATGCTAATCAACTTTCACCGATGACTGAAAATAGCGCAAATCTTTGGAAAACACTTTTTACTTTACCCTTGCATACTCAAAAATGCTCTCTTACACATGAAAGTCACTCTACACAATCTACGACATATCTACTTTACGAAATATGTGGTCCAGAGCACTCACAAACAGCACCGTTGTCTCATAGCCGACATATACAAAGTCATATAAAATTGCGTAGAAATCACGGACGTTTGTTACTGGTATCATTTACTTAAGACACTTGTACTAAACATCTTCATATCATCTCAAAACGTCTTCTAAATGTACAAAAGAGATTGATCTTTGGTTATAGCTATACAAATATATGTATTTCGACCATTTCGACCATTCACTGTATGTGTCATGACTTTGACAATTAAAACATTTTTTTAAAAACTTTCCCCAGGTTACAAGTGCTCTCAAATACAACAGAACCACTTCTATAGCATTAATGTACAAGGCCAACATATTTACTATTAGTTTTAACAGTAATAAAGACCTTTCTAACACTTGCAGGTGAACAGTATGCCTGCTTACCATATATACATAATACTCACGGACGTTTGCTACTGGTATCATTTACTTAAGACACTTGTATGAGTACTAGGCATCTTCGTATCATCTCAAAACATCTTCTACATGTACAAAAGAGGTTGATCTGTGCATACAGCTATATACAAGAATATATTTCTACCATTCACTGTATGTGTTATGATTTTGAAAAATAAAAACCCTTTTTTTTACTTTCTCCAGATTATGTGTGGTCCCACTTATACAAATATATCACAGAATCTCTTCTATACCCTAAATGTACAAGGCCAACATGACTACTATTAGCTTCAACAGTGAAAACGATCATTCTGCCAGTTTCAGTCACCTTCTCAGTATATTTAAATAAAAATCACGGACGTTTGTTTTCATTTCGACGCCAGTTGTAAGGCCAATACACAAACTGGAGTGAAACCTTTGTTCACGATTGAAGAATGTGGTACAAGAAACGAGAAATGCTATAGGAAATAGCTAGAAAATTATAATTATATGCAGGAGAGATAAAAAAATTGAACAAACGTCCGTGATTTTTATCAGTATAATTATGTTCATGTGCCACCCTAGCCAAGGGAAGTGGGTGTGGCTAAAACATTTTCCACCCACAACAATTCCACAACGTACCCTTGTCCATAGGTGGTAAAAATAATATGGTGCCCACTTTCTTAACATCCAAATTGGGCTATTGAAATATAATTCCCGGACGTTTGTTTAAATAAAATTTCTCATTTGAATGAGAATTTAAAATATTGTGCCGGCCCAAATCATGTTAAAATGTCATGGAAATGTCAACTGTGTCCACTTACTAGACAAATAATAAGTTTGGGATATTCTAACTTTACATTACTTGAAATAAGATACATTTAAAAAATGAAGAAATGCTCAAAATTGCATTTTTTCCCTTATTTTAAAATTTATAGGCCAATAACACAAATAATCCTCGTCAGACTTATACAAATTTACATTTTTCTGAAAGCCCAAACAATTATCTATTGAATGATACTAAGAAGAATTAGATTGGTGTACAGGTTTTTACTCTATACCCATGTAAAGCTGAAAAACTGTGAAAATGGTGAATTGTACGTTTTTCTAAGACCTCACCCATATATATATATATATATATATATATATATATATATATATATATGCCTTTCTGAGTTGTTTTCATGAATTGGGTGGGCAACTAAAAGATGCTGTTTGCGAGCTCAGCCTTGCGTTCTAGCCTTCTTTTTTTGACACATCTTCACAGGCCGTTTTCTTGAACGGTTGGTCCTTTCGACAGCATTTGATTTAACAACGAGTTACAACAAGAACATCTATCATAACATATATTTCTCGTGCGTTTGCTTAATAATGAGCAGCTGTTTTTTAGATACTGAGTTTTTGTAACACCTGTTTGTGCTAAATTATACTGCAAAACACTGCTTCTTAACTGCAAGAATGACGTCCGAGTCAGGGGACAAAAGAGACAACTGTCTCCTGAATGGATGCTTTCACCTGTAGCGTTCGTGTGTGTGGAAAAACGAAAATGTACTCTTTTGACCAATGTTTGACAATATCTGCTTGGACCTACTTTTACGTGAGCACATAACATAACCCTGGCTGATTATGTCAGTACCAGGTCACACAACCCTGGCTGATTATGTCAGTACCAGGTCACACAACCCTGGCTGCTTATGTCAGTACCAGGTCACACAACCCTGGCTGATTGTGTCAGTACCAGGTCACACAACCCTGGCTGATTGTGTCAACCAGGTCACACAACCCTGGCTGCTTATGTCAGTACCAGGTCACACAACCCTGGCTGCTTATGTCAGTACCAGGTCACACAACCCTGGCTGATTGTGTCAGTACCAGGTCACACAACCCTGGCTGCTTATGTCAGTACCAGGCCACACAACCCTGGCTGATTATGTCAGTACCAGGTCACACAACCCTGGCTGCTTATGTCAGTACCAGGTCACACAACCCTGGCTGCTTATGTCAGTACCAGGTCACACAACCCTGGCTGCTTATGTCAGTACCAGGTCACACAACCCTGGCTAATCTCTGCAAAACTCTGAATGTATACTCAGTCAATCTTCAAATTGGAGTAGATATTTGCGCTGTTCTCACGGCTGATTCAGTCGTAACTGGAAGTTAATTTTATTAAACTATCTTTCACACTTTGCAAAGGGGATGGATCTCCTCCCAGCTATTTTATCAGTTGCATTGTAAACACCCAAGGCAACTTCTTTTGGAATGTTTTAATATATGAAAATCAATGAACTTACATTAATCAGTTCCATAGACACAAATTAATGGCTGTAAATAATATTTTTTTTATTCTTTAAACTTTCAATAATACAATAAATTTGCTAAGTGGGCTAAATTAGTATGTACATTGACTCATCCATGCAGCATATGCTGATGTTTAGAGTTCTGGAATAGAAGCCTTGCAATCGTCGTCTGTTTCTATGCCAATATCTTCCTACAACCAAAGGTTACATAAAAAGATTAAGTTACATTAATATTTACATAATGCTTGTTAGTTTATCATGTTGTAAAAAAAAGAACTCATTCTATCCTTCACTTTATTAGCAATTACAGATACAGTGCTTCCTATTGTTGTTCCTCTGACTGTGATGTTATATTATGTTTACAATGACAAGTGGCCCTTGGTCATGGGCAAACATGGGATTGGGAAATGCAACTCCAATGGCGAGCTTCTACTGGCTCTGTGCTCTGAGTTCGAACTGATAGTGACGAACACCATGTTCAAGCAGAAGGATGAACGCAAGACCACCTGGATGGATCCTCGTTCCAGACACTGGCATATGATCGACTTCATCATCACGAGGTGTCGGGATAAGATGGACATCCACAGTACCCGAGTCATGCGTGGAGCAAACTGTTGGACCGATCACCAGATGCTGAGGTCAAAAGTGGCTTTCAGAATACGACAAAAGCACAGCAGGCAAGGAACAAGTAAGCCGACCAAGCTCAACACAGCAAAACTACGTACCACCAGCCATAGGGAGAGTTTTGAGCAGGAGATGGACAGTGCTCTCGCCCAATGGGAGGAGAAGGAAAACTCAACACCAGACGAGAAATGGGCAGCTCTGCAGCAGGTCGTGTACAACACAGCAAAGACATATCTTGGCAAGCCAGACAGAAAACACCAGGACTGGTTCGACCCCAACGACCAGGAGCTACAAACTCTCATGAGCAGAAGAGACCAAGCCCACCAGAGAGTGTTGCAAACCAGGAGCACTAGATCCACCACTGCAGCATATAAAGACGCCTGCAGACTGCTACAAAAACACACCCGTGCACTGAGGTCAGACTGGTGGGAAAGGAAGGCAGCGGAGCTGCAGAGAGCTGCTAACAGTAACAACATGAAGGGCTTCTACAATGGACTGAAGGAAGTGTGGGGACCCAAAAAGAAGGGACCTGTTCAACTGAAATCAGCAGATGGAATGGAGAGTGGAGACCTTCTCTGACAGCAAGAGAGTTGTGGCAAGATGGAGTGAACACTTCCAGAAGCTACTCAACGTCCCTGGAGACATAGATCACGAAGCTTTGGACAACATCCCGCAGCACATTATCAAGACAAGCCTAGATGAGATTCCAACTATGGATGAGATGGCCAAAGCAATTGCCGGCCTAAAAGATGGCAAAGCACCTGGAGGAGATGGAATTCCTGCAGAAGTATGGAAGCACGGAGGAGACAATCTGTTCAGCAGACTGCACCAACTAATCACCAATGCCTGGGAGGTGGGTTCTGTACCACAAGCATGGAAGGATGCCAGCATTGTAACCATCTACAAGAAAGGTGATCGAACAGAGTGTGGGAACTATAGAGGAATCTCTCTTCTTTCCATAGCAGGCAAGACCTTCGCCAGGATCCTACTCAACAGACTATCTACCCACATAACACCAGAGGTAGTTCCAGAGACACAATGTGGCTTCAGAGGTAACCGGAGCACCGTGGATATGATATTTTGTCTCCGACAACTACAAGAAAAGTGCATTGAGCAGGACCGACCACTGTACATGGTATTTGTCGACTTCAGTAAGGCGTTCGATACAGTTGGGAGGACCGGGCTATGGCAGCTACTGAGGAAGTATGGATGTCCAGAGAAGTTCACAACAATGATCGAGGCACTACATACCGGAATGATGGCGAATGTTAGTGTTGGAGGGGAAGTCTCGGAATCGTTCAGTGTCACAAATGGGGTCAAGCAAGGATGTGTACTGGCCCCCACGCTGTTCTCCATCTTCCTATCAGCAATACTCGATGATGCTTTCCGAGACATGGGGGATGGCGTCTACATACAGTCCAGACAGAGCGCTGACCTATTCAACGTTGCACACTTCAGAGCGAAGACCAAGACTACTCGGATACAGATGAGAGAGCTGCTATTCGCAGATGACAGTGCACTGGTTGCACACTCTGCTGAAGAGATGCAGAATATAGTGGATGCTTTCTCCAATGCGTCAAAGAAGTTTGGCCTGAAGATTAACATCAAGAAGACCGAGGTGCTGTACCAACCAAACTCTACAAGAACCCGAGAGGAGGATATCATGGTTGATGGAAACAAGTTGAACTCTGTTCTGGAATTCACCTACCTCGGAAGCACTATATCAAGTGATGGATGCATTGATGATGAAATACAGAGGAGGATGGCCAAGGCTAGTGCATCTTTCGGCCGACTACGCCAGAGACTCTGGAACAACCACCATGTGTCCATGCGAGTTAAAGGCAAGATATACCGTGCAATCGTGCTGTCCACCCTCCTATACGGAGCCGAGGCCTGAACAGTGTACAGACGACAGGTGAAAAAGCTGCATGCCTTCATGATGTGAAATCTGCGATCGATCATGAGGATAACCTGGATGGACAAAGTGACAAACAAGGAAATACTAGAACAAACAGGGCTGCCATCTATGGAAGATCTTCTGATCAGAAAGAATCTCCGGTGGACTGGACACCTCATGAGGATGTCACCAGACAGGCTACCAAAGCAGGTTCTCTACTCCCAACTGTCTTCTGGTCAGAGAAAGAGAGGGCGCCCTCGTCTCCGGTTCAAGGATACCATCAAGAGAAACCTGAAGCTGAGAGACATAAAGATCGACTCCTGGACATCACTCTCACAGCAGAGAGATAAATGGAGAGCAACAGTCAAGTGATGGAAGCAGTCTTTGTCGCTTCGCGACCGACAGCATGATGATAGATATAAATGCATCTTGGAATATAATATTAAAATATGATATTATTATTATTATTCATAAACAAACAAGACATTAATAAAGTCATAAACTGTTACAGAAAGCAGTCGTTTAATAAAAGTACAATTTTTACAGTTCTAGTTCCCTTCATATGAACAAAACTATTGTTATATTAATTAATTAAATACTAGCAACAGAATATGTAAGTACTTACGTATAAGTCTTTCTTTTTCTTTGGATATCCTTCAAGTACAGCATCCAATATATCAGTTGCCTAGATGCAAAACAAATCATTTAGTGTGTACTTGTAGTACAAAATAATGCATATTAGCTTACCTCCATGGCGCAATAAACACTGCAGCTATAATCACTACTGCATAGGCACATTTTGTCTTTAAATAACTTGTTTCTAGGGACAACATATATTCTAGTTGCCAAAATCACAGCAAAACCCCAAGTGACTCACCACCTGTATATAATTACCTTTGTAATTTAAAAATACATTGCTGACTGGTAGAAGGCAGCGGTCCGAGGAAGCAAACAGACACACAAAATGGACTTCAGAACCAGGGAGGAGATGCTTTCAGACGTGTGCAAAGTTAGCACATTCACAATGATAAGACAAATTCTTTCATTGTCTTGTATCCAAGGACTTTAAAACTCTGGCTCAGGTTAGAGCAAAACCGTGGCATGATGGGATACCTAGAACCATCATCAGGTTATACGCAGACAGTTAATTTTTTTAATAAACGTCAAAGTTTGTAGGGTATTCATAATTTTGAGAAAAATAAGTTTTGTTAGGATTGGAGGCAAACACAGGATGGAATGAAGTGTGGACATGTTCTGCTGTTTCAATATTAAATTACAATTTTCATTCACTTATAACCATCTTTTTGTGTAAATTAAATATAATACATACCATCCGTTTTCTTTTTTTCCATTCTTTCACATATTTTGTTCTTGCTGCCATCACCTGTGTGGGACCAAATAAAGAGACATAGTGAATGAATACCTTCAACCAATCTCCAAGTATGTACATAATCAATAGCGAGTAGTTGTTATTTCTACATAATATTTGTAATTGCCTCTTGGTGATCATTGCTCTGATTTTGTTAGAATCTACCACTGCACTCTCTGGTGTAATTTGTATTTAAGGTTAAACAAATTATCAGGAAGATATCCAGTGGGACACCCTCCAAACAAGAAGGAAAACCAAGACTGATGATATTATACAAGCTGGAACACAACTGTATAGAATTCAACTACAGGGTAGATCAATGTATTATTGTGTAAACATGATAACCAGTTCGTGCAAATCAGCATTCATCAAACACATTTGGAAACAGCTTTTTCCCAGCCACAATGTGATTAATTCTCTACCTCCAATCACTGTAGTATGCAAATCACATATACAGTTGATGCATGACCACAATAAGGGGTTTGTTCGCTCCTGACAAGAGCACCCAATAGAAATTGCATTATGCAGGTTGTCTACATTTCTGTAAGGACATGTGTAGCACTGAGTGAGTAGACATTATGTTTCTGTGCAGCACGACATGAGAGCTGTCAAATTACAACAGATGTCAGTTGGTATTTTTCTGGGCATTGATGGCATTGGTGATGTAAACATGACAGATCATTGTCCGAGTCTAGCATGAAGGGGTGTCAGGTTTCAAAGTGGTTAGTGTGAAACTGAGGTATTAAAATTTCTTGAATTTTCCAGGGCAGTGGAAGATAAATATGCTGCGAAATTTCCAATAAACAGACCTATTCCATAGCAGGAAGTGAAGGTAATGTTATAATGGTCGCCTACAGAAAATTCAAATGTGGTCTTATGTGAGCTACAGTCTGGATAGACAGAAGAATGAAGGACTTATGCAGCGAAAGGAAACAATCACTTGCCTTTTGTCTGTCTTCAGGAGAGACACTGTTCTTGTTTGACTTCAGCCCATTCAACTTCTCCTCCAGTTGTTGACACTACAACAATTAAACAGAACCTCAAACTAAAACAACTACTTATTAAAAGTAACTTCCAGTGACATTGGAACAACATTAATACTGGTGGAGTTGAGAACTGTTGACATGTTTTTCATAACTGCACCGTTGTAACTTCAGATTTACTGGGGGACAGAACCATGTCTGCCCATCCAGGAAAATTCCAGGGGGCAACTGCCCCTTGCACCCTCTGTTTGCACACTTGCGGTACATTTTTATGTTGGACAGTGTCCAGTCTTTGGAATTGCTCTAAAACAGTTCATACTTTTCTCCCTGGCAGACCTGTTCAGTCAAACAACATCTTGTCTTATCATCCATGCAGTCATTAATGTACACAACCTATTTATACACAAATATCCACCATTGTTGTAGTCAGGATGTCAATCAGCTGAGTAAACCGAGATAATGTAGACTGCATGAAAGTGCCCGAGCTATTTTTAAAATGATGGAACAAAAATCCAGCTTGGTAACACACAAGTCTGGATTCAGTAGGTCAAAACACATAAAGATGTTACAAGTTTTATACTAAGATGTTGCATTCAACTTTTCTACATCACTTAAAAAATCTATATAGGAAAATATAATTTTAACATGGGGTAAAGAGTAAATATGTTTACCCTGTGATAAACTTGTTGTATGTTATACAGGGCACCTCACTGAGTACAACACAGTTGTGATACCTTCTGCTGCAATGTTTCTGATTTCAAGTTGAAAAATGCCTGGAAATAAATCTGAAAATAAAATGTAATTGTCCTATTTACCTGTTTAGTGAGTTCTGTGAGTTGTTTACGAGCCTCCTCGGTGGTGAGGGAACTCGACAGGTCCCGCAACTCTAGAATCAGGTGTACAGGGACGAGATTAGAGAGATTACACTGTAGTTTGACTTACCTTACTTTACCACTGCAGTAGCAGTGTGTTGATTTTGTAACATATTCTAAAGAGTCACTATAAACCTGAACCGTTACTACAGGACATACACCATTCCACCTAATCTCACAAAATGCTAAAATAGTTTGTTTTTTCAAACCACCATCTCACTCCTGAGAGAAAACACGAGTGGCACGAATCACCAGGTGGCACAGATGCCACTGTGCCAGTCTCAATTTCTCTGGGGGTGAGAGTCACACCAAAGTCTGCAGTGTTCTCACTGGTTGTCTGGTGAAGTCTATAAATGAATTGGAGATCTCCATGGGGTAGTGTTTGTTTAGTAACCACCCCTGGCATGTGATGGTGGTTTGATGCATTTGAGACAGAAGGTGGGGTGAAACGGTATCCAGACATTTTGGTAAAGGACACTTTGGTAAAAGACACTTTGTTAATGGACATTTCGGTAAAAGGACATTTCAGTAATTGGACATTTCTGTAATAGGACGTTTCGGTAATAGGACATTTTGGTAACAGACATTTTGGTAATAGGGCATCTTTGTAACATGCATTTTGGTAATAGGGCATCTTGGTAACATGCATTTTGGTAAAACCAATAAATATTCTTTAAAGGCATTAATTCAAAGGCATTAATTAAAGATTAATAAAAATGTATCCATAATGTAAAATAACAGGACAGTGCTTGCTTGCACGACATGCACAACGCCACCTTATCATGCCGTTGTTCTCTACATGCTTCGTATAAGCATACCCATTCCACAAAAGCTTTGGTTTACCCCTAGTTGTTGTCGATATCTCCATGTTCACATGTATGACATTATCTTACGTGTGTCTGGATTTAAATGTGTCCTGCTAGTCACTGGTTGGCTGAAGTGGTTGACCACTCTAGCCACCACCACTGCTATTTGGAAGCCATGTTCCCTTCAGAGGCAAGCACCTTACACCATGCCTGGCTGCAGGTGGGAAGCCAAGTTCCCTGTCTGGAGTCTGGACCATCCTAATTTCTGACATCTCAATAGGTTACCTCCTGATATGGCAGACTGGACTCTGATCATTTTCAGTAGTTTTACCAAAATGTCTTGTTACTAAAATGTCTTGTTACCGAAATGTCCTATTACCAAAAAGTCCTGTTACCGAAATGTCCATTACCAAAGTGTCCTTTACCAAAATGTCCTTTACCAAAATGTCATGGATCCGGGTGAAACACACTTGATTCAATGAAATTCCTGCTAATACAACTTATTACAACCCTTAGTTCTCAAGGATGATTCCCGGTGTTGGTACGGAGAGTCTCATTACGAGCTGTGAACCTTCTATCTGTCACGACACTGCTGTGAACAATGACTATGTGCACACGTAAGTCACCTGTCTCAAGTCGCTTTTGTCTTTCCTCACAGCCCCTCAGTTTCTGGGTCATGGCTGCAATCTTTGTATCCATTTCTTTAAGCTTGGCATCATCAACTGTTGGAAAATGTGACTGGAAGAGGGGAAATATTAGTAGTCACCACTCAGCATAAGTTATATGGCCAGAAGAGATTGTCTAAAGTGATTCTTTTGGAGCTAATATACATTCGATGTATGCTGCATCAACACATGATAATTTTGCATAAGTAATTTCTCCTCTACATTTGTCTTGCAAATCAATAAATCAATGCATAACTTGGGTGTCATTTGCACAACAAACCAACACATAACTGTGTTTATGTGAGAAATATTGAACTTGCTGCCATGCAGATTTGTTACACGTGTTGTTTGTACTAGTGGGGTACTGTGTTTGTTTGTAATTCAGGCCATGATATTAAGGTTTTAGATCCACTGGCCCAGTAGATTTGAAAAGTTATTGGCCTGAATATTGTAACCCAAATATGCCGATACTGAGGTGCCCGTGGCTTTGCAAGACCAATATTCGATAGGAGCAACATCACACAGACTTTTTAAGCGCTTATATGGCATATATATTTATGAAATTTAAGGTTGCGGCTACATGAAGAGAACACGCAAAATTAAATTAAGATTTGTAATCAACGTGTCAGTCTTCTATCAACGCAAGGACTTTATTACATGGATTATTACATATCATGAGAAATCAAATATCTGCACCAATGACAACAGTCTAAACACCACTACAATAAAGTATGTTAAAATATAACAAAAAAACTACTGTAAAACGAACACATAAAAATATAATATATGATAACCTTAATTGTAGGCCATTTTATGCTCGAACATAATAAAAACTTGTCATATTTAATACTGACTAATTCTTTGACACTTTCCATTAATATTCTATTTTACATAACTGCACTGAGACAAAAGTAAAGTCAGTGAAGATGAGCTCGTGACATTGACTAGATATTTTGACATGTATACCGGGGACTGGGTAGGGCTTGAAATGTTATGCTTATCAAGCCGTCTTCAGCACATGAAAAGCATTTCTTGGTGTTAGTTGTGCGTGAGGCTCAACGCTAATGCTGTTAGTGCCTGGATCAGATGTACAAGACAAGTTTGCATTATATGAACGTACATACAATGTGCTCCATTTGATGACTGGCCGGCCTGTGTAATTGTAAACAATGCTCTGTCAGTGTGTGAAGCCTAAGGCACACATGACCACAGGGTAAGTGAAAGCTGGTGTGAGATAGTGACAGTGCACACTGTCCAAAACCCTTCCACTCTTTCCTCCAAGATCATATTACAAAATCGAGCCATGGTCTTTTACCGCACTATCAAACGTTGCCTTGATGATTTCTCATTATGTGTACTAGCAATATTGCCTGCCACCCATAACCAACATGTAACAAGATAGCTTATTGGCTGAATAATTAGTGACCCCCATGGCCCCGCCTTTTGCCATTGTTAAGTTCAACATGACAACAGTGTGTACATACAAGAATATGTATTCAAAGATTCAAAGAACTTTATTATCCGTTTAAAAACATATTAAAAACGGAAATTTTTCTTTAGTCACACATAAAATGACAGTAATAAAAACATTGGTGAATCATATCTACAATTGTCAATACAATATAAAATGATAGTAAATATAGTCATCATTAAAATAGGTAAAGTAATAAAAATAGCTACTAAGATAAATAAATAAATAAGCATGTATAATTTCTTAAAATGGGTCTCTGATTGGAGACAATAACATTAGCAATAACATAATACTAAAATTGATAAATAAATAAGATTAAATAAAGAGTTACCATAAGAATATGAGACACATAAAATGTAAAAATTAATTAATGACTCGTTGAAAACAGCATTATAATTTAGCATTTAAAATTAAAATAGCAGAGGGTACAAACGATTTTTTGAAGAGATTTTGTTTTGGCTAATGGCACTTTTAGACGTCTCCCTGATGGCAGTTTCTGAAAAGGCTTGATTAAGAGGATGAGCAGGATCATAGAGAATTTGTGTTGATTTCCTTTTCAGTGCATCTTTATATATGCTGGACAGCTGTTTTTGATTGTTGCCAATTAACTTGCTTGCTGTGTTAACTACGCGAGCAAGCTTTACTTTATTTTTTCCACTTTTTTTATATCATGCACAACTGCATTTTAGACAACAATAAAACAAACGTTGGTTGAAATATAAAATAAACAAAGGTATTAGGGTTGTCCCATTTTTCTATGAATAGTGGGGTTACGGAATGTGGGAAACGTTGACAGTGCCTGGTCAGTAACCTGTTGGGCCTGTAGAATTTACAAACTGGTGGCCCAAACTGGCCCGACAGCTTCAAAACATGCGTCAGGCCATTGGGCCAGTGCCAATGCTGAGCCCTGTAATTATCAGGACATCTGCTAGTACTGAAGTTGGTCCCCCTGAGACAGCCTCTCACCTGGTCAGCCACATACACCTTCTGCTTCCCATACGTCTTCTCCTTCACCTTTCCTTCTTCTGCCAACGTCTCCAATGCCTTGATCACTGCCTGTAAACACATGTGTAATGCAACATGATGTACTGACAGCAAATTTCTACACAGAGACCCATCCACCGATCATTTAGACTGGGCTGTATACACAAGCACAAAGACACATGTCTTCATGGACGGTGTGGAGTAGTAAAACAAGTGTCCTGCCTGAAGGCTTGACCGACACTTAAACATCAGGCCCAATGCAAACAAAATACATTTGCATATTGCAGCTACCTGTGGGTTAGATTAATCACTAACATCCATTTTCCATGTACACGCAAAGATTAACATTGCATGTAACATATGACAATATTCAACAAATAAAAATTACATTTGAAGCATAAATTCAATTTTAATCCCGTATGTGGAGAGATTCTCACGGAAAGCAGATTGTTTGTTATGTTAAGCCAGGAGGTCCATAATAAAATGCCTGTGTTGGCCTCAGAAGAGACACTGCTAATGACTGCCAGGATCTTGTGAGGAAGTGTGACAGCTCAACTTCAAAATCAGCCAGGAAACTAAAATAGCCTGGGGCCAGCTTGGAGCCTGCCCGAAGAACAAAGGGAATATTGACATGTGGTCACTGTAAGATGGTAATCCATCTTCTGGCTCTGAGCAAACACAAGTTATGGTCACTGCAAAGGCCAAGGGGACCATCTGCTGTTAGGTGTCTTCATCAGTAATTAGCACTGTTGGGTGAAGTTGTAGTGAAGATAATCAGTTTGGCAGGCATTACATGTGATCTTGAAAAAGAAATGTTAATAATGACAATGCATTTGAAAAAAGTATTTGAAAACTGAAATACAAATACTTTTAATTCCTAAACATCAAATACTAATACTTCGAAAACAGTATTTAAATACTTCAAATACAAATATATTTGACCCCATATCTGGACACTACACACATCACAATAAAATGTACATGGAATTGTATAATAAACACTTCAATTATAGATGAATGTGTGTATAGGACCATGTAGTTTCACAGCATTATGTGGTGTCTACGTGTGATGCAGATTTAAGCCAATCAACACAGACCTAATATTGGCAATTCATCGTTTGAAGTGAACAGCTCCACATGCCAAAAAAGACAACACAAAATTTATAATCACCTGTGAACATTTGATATTCCAAAATTTGAAATTTAACCTATTGAGAATGTAATCCAAGCACTCGTTCTACCAAGCACTATGTGGCTAGACTTAAGTTTGTACAGAAGTTGCGATGTCAAATTTACCGTTTTTCCATAAGCTTTGTGCAGGTTACTGTGTATATCGACTGCACTGTAGGGCCGGTTCTGTTTGACGAGGTAATCAAGTACTGCGGGCGTCGCTGAGGACAAAATGCATGTTTTTGATGATCACATGTAACGGGAAAATTGCTATAAACTCATTTCAATGCTCATTAATTGAACATAGTTGTATTTCTAGATGCTTTAAAGCATTTTTCTTGATCAGGGATACATCTAGCATCACGGTTATATATATGACACTTAATTCATGTGTTTTGAAATATTTCAAATTTTCTGTGATTTTATTAATCTTTTGTTTTAATATTATAAAATGTACATGTCTTTTTCATATTTTAATTATGGCACTGCCTATAAAAATAGAATACTACTCTGGATAACTTTACTTCCATTTGTCTTTTTGATCCTCGTGTTATGATCTTTCGATATAAAAAACATTAAAATAAATCATTACCATCAAAAATCACCCATGTATGATATCATTAATTATGCAGTATGGTATATAATATGTTAGGGTCATTCCATGTCAAATCAATCACTCAAAACATCACCTGACTCCAATTTGGATGAAATCTACTACATTTGTTGGCTCATGCAAAATTATGAAGAAAAAAAATCAAGGTCAAGTACCGGTCAAGATATAGGTAACTGAACTTTTATACAATTCGCTTACTGACCGATACATTAATGCCTATAACTCTGCTATTAATAAACCTAGAAAAACAACTAATACATAATTGGAAAGCCGATAAACATGCGCACAAAACCCTTCTATAAATAAGAATAATGTCATCTAACATTTTCTAAAAATTATAATTTTAGGTATATCTGCATTCTAGGGCTTTTAAAAGAAAAACTTTTTTTCACTCAAAATGGCCATGTCAATTTCTACTGTACTACTGTCGTAATGTCATCAGCTCCCTCAGTCAGATACATCATGCACTACACTACACTACACTGACGGGGTCACTGTCTACAAGTAACCAGGAGGGTAATTGTCAGACTGAGTCTGAGACGGCCTAATAGTAATAGTAATACACTCTCCAACTCAGGCTCAGGGCAGAAGATCCGTGCTGATATATACTGGATCGCCTAACTTCACATGAATAAGTTTAAAAGTCTACACGTACCCGCGGCGTCTTTCGATTTACTCATCTGTCAATTTTGCTCGTACTCACGAATGTAAAATCCCCGCCACATCCGTAAACACTCAGAAGTAATGCCGCGCCTCAATTTCCTGGTTTACATCGTCAGAAAGGATGTCATAAAAACGCCAGCAACAATATTATGTTTTACCCGTGGAAATGAAATATTTTTTGTATGTTGTGTTATTATCTCTATGCACGAATTTTCGATGTTCCAGGCGCCGGAAGATGGCAGCACTGTTTTCGGTTTGATCAGTGTTTGGGTAGGCTGAACCCGGGGAACCTGTAATACTGTATTGATGAAAGCCCCCTAAAAAGAAATCATGTGCATTTTCAACATAGGGCCTACTTTTTAGGTAACATGAACTGAAGGTGGAATTTGGGGCAAGCCTCAGCTCATCGGGAGCTAGGCTAGGGCCGGGGTGCAAATTGGGAATTTTGAAAAGCCTCACTCAGTCTCAGTCTCTGAAGTTTGCATAATATGCCTCGGTACTTTTACAGTTTAGGCCCGCACCTCGAATTCGAAAAACAACCCAATCAAATGCCTTGCAAGCAAATATTATTATTAATTTAAATTGTGCAAATAATGTACATAAAACTTGTTGGAGTCCTGCAATTAGCAATATTACTAATTTTCATCGAAATTAATATTCTGTCGAGCCTCGAGGATGTGTAATTTTGGCGTCTTTTTTTTTAAACCAATTTCGCCGAATTTTCGGCAAACAATTGAATTGATAGTCTGTCAACGTCGTATGCAATGAGCGCAACAGTAGGCTACTAAGACCAACGAACGACCGTGCGGCGGCGCCACACAGTGTGTCGTGAACATTGATATAAATAGAACACACTGGTCACTCAGTATAATAGGGGATTAATTATGTAACTCGGCGGTCGTGAACCAAAGACCCTAACTGGGCCTAAGTAATACACAGTGCTGCCATCTTCCAGACCCTTATAGAAACAGTTGTTGTTTTGTGTTTCGCGTCCGTCTGCTGGAGGGGCACTAAAAGGAAATTAGATATTGCGATATGAACTACTTTTCTATAATTTCTCGAACATTTCTACAAGTGTTCACATTCTTGTGAATTAACTTAACAAAACAGTGTACAATGCCATCATCATAACACTAATTCCTAAAAGTATAGTTTTAAGATGCATTTTAATTACCAACTTACACATTCCCTTACGAGCATCACAGAGGACGCGCAAATATGGCTGCTTCCGGTAAGGAAACAGATGCTGAAAACACAACAACAATGCCTTCGGAAAACCACAGTCGTTCTGGTCCTGGCGCTTCTAATGGAGGAGACACTGGACGTCCAAACAATTTACAACGTATAGCACAGAAAAAGCAACAAGTTCGACAATTTGCAAGGAACAAAAAACTCGAGAAACTGGCAGTTTATTCGTCATGCAAGGTAGGTTTTCCAGAATGTTGACAGCGTTGAATTTCGAAGTACATCGGAACAAGGTCTAATGTAGGGACCGGCAGACAGTTTCAGTCGGAACAAAGATACATTTTCAAAATATTGCAAGATTGGTATTGAGATGGTCGTTTTGGTGCACCAGACATAATCATGTTCACCCAGGACAAATTGAAGTGCTGTATTGTATATATAGCCAGTAGTCTGAGTAGAGACTAGAGTAGGATTAGGGAAGCGGTGGTCTCCCGCAGGCCTATGGACGTTATGTCCCAAGTCACATATGTCCTAGACGATATGTCCTAAATTTGGAGCGGTATGTCCCAAATTACTTGGACGATTTGTCCCAAATTTATTCAACTTCTATTTTGTTGTTCACCAACGAAATACAAAATCTACAGTAATTACGTTGGTTATTTAAAGTGGCGCCATCTATTGAACGATATGAACGCTAACATTAGAAACAAGATTTGCGATTTCCGACGCGGTTGTTGGCTGTTTTGCCACAAAACGAAGATTACACATGAACACAGTTAGTATAAGTGACATTTATTGGAGTTAAAAAAATCTGTACAAATCGTCTTTTTTGGGACATAACGCTCCTTTTTTAGACATATCGTCCACCGTTTGGGACATAAGCGACTTGGGACATAAGTGACTTGGGACATAACGTCTATAATTCCTCCCGCAAGCTATTGCCTGTATTGGGCCGGCGTAGGTAGCATGTTATTCAACGTTGTTTCTATGCCCGAATTAAAGTTAGCCAGGTTGTTCTTATTGACGCAGAAATTCCACATATATATCTAAACTGTGTTGACTAACGCAAATTTGTATTTGCATTATACATTCTTGAAGTCTGTGTCTGTGACTGTGAGTTGGTATAATCACATAGCGTCGGGGGACCTATGATCGACCTTTTTTGTGTAGTTTTCCGCGTTTTATTCGCCTTTGATGTAAAGTTACGCAACTTAAATTATTCTCTACTCAAAGCATATTCATTGACGATTTCTACAAACACAAAAAAATTGTTTTATACAATTTGGTGACAAAATACCGGCAGTGATTACCTTCTCACCAAATAGGTCACAGGGGGGTCCCTAGTGATCGACCGTTCGCATTCAGCACATAAACTTGAGTAAAGATGTGTCATACAACATGGATGCGCCCATGGGCATGACATCAGTTGGCGTATGTAATTGTATATTATACAATTACGTACGTTAGTACAGTAACAGTCAACACCAAATCACAACATTTATTGCATTTATGAAACGGTCGATCATTAGTGACCCTGTCGATGAAAGGTACCCACACGCTAAACGTCTGCAACAATGCTGACAAAGAATGAGAATTGCATTGTTTTCACAATTGTGTATCTCTCTGTAGACATGAGAAGACACGAATGAATCCATCAAGGATGTGACAAACCGTGAACATTCTTGTTAGGACATGATATACAGTTTTAATGTCATGCCATTTTACAGTTTTTACACGAAACTACTGATTGTCACAAGTTTTGAAACAGAGTTATCTTCACATTTCAGTCAGAAGGCTGCAAATGCAATGGTTGGAAAAATCCAAATCCATTGCCATCGACACCCAACCCTGTTGACTTGACCCAGTCACTGGCCTCTCCAACAGATGCCTGCCGAAGCTGCAGCCACACGCTAAGTAAGATGGACACATTAACTAGTCTATACTCATCTTTATAAACTCGAACGAAACAAAGTACATTTGTTTTGAATGTAATCAACCAATCACTGATAGTGACCTGGCATGGTCATAATTTGTTACTTAAGGATATACTTTTGTGGTGAGCCCATGATATAGGGTTTAATTCTTCATTGAAAGGAGGTGGCTATATGTTTTAATAATAAAATCATGCTAAATAATGGTACTTGTAAACTATATTATAACGTATTAGCAAAATATATTTGTTTTGTGAATTATTTATTGTTAAAAAAGTAAAGTTTCAAGAAGAAATACCCTAGAAACATTTTATTTACCTGGTAGCATGCTGTTTTAACTGTGTAGCCTGCTTATGTCCGGGTATTAACAAGATGGTTATGTGTATCACATAACACAATGTCATGTCAGGTCAGAACCTGTCTCTGAAAGTTTGCTGTTCAGAGATTTGACAGTTTGGTGATTTTTGAGATATTGAACTATTTAATTTAAAAGTTACTTAGAAGAACTGCTCCATTAACCATTATTTGGGTAGTACTGTTATAATCCAAATAAAAATGTAAATCTATATAATGCAACTTTTAAAAAAGCAATCTCACTTTAAAACATAAATGTTTATTGAGTGGTTCGCTGTGGTTGGTTTTCATTTTAAACTACTACCAGAGTAACAAGTAGATGTCAGAAATAAGTAATGTTTGCTGTTTCTAGGTGTACATGTTTCACATTTGGAAACAACAGATGAAGAGGAACTGAACAGGTTGCTTGGTATCGTTGTTGATGTAGAGAACTTGTTCATGTGCGTTCACAAGGAAGAAGATGCAGACACAAAGCAAGTGTACTTCTACCTGTTCAAGGTAATGTATATATATTTAATTTATAAAATTAATATTTCTTAAAGTGTACTTAGTGAATCATTAAATTATGTACTAATGATTGTAAGTTATTCAGGCTGTTTTGTTTGAATTACTGTCTAGTTTTTATCTATGAATTTGATGTGTGCAAGCACTCATTTCTGATGAGTGACAGGCTGTTTTTATCTCATTACTTACCTGGGCTTCAGGTTTATGTTTCAAGAAAACAATAAAATAAATAATTTATATATATATATATATTTTAAATAAATTTGAAATAATAACTGAAAGTCTAAGTGAACAATGACAATTATAACACCTAGGCACAACTTATATCACACCTACAATGTTTATTATACCAACTCTCGAGTATGCAGTTAAATATTGAAACCTTTACATTTGATGGGGTATTTACCTGTAGTTTGTTACTTTGTGAAAGAAACGCATGCATTGTGTTTCCAATGGTTCTACTTGGGTTTCCAATGGTTCTACTTATGTTTCCGATGGTTCTACTTATGTTTCCAATGGTTCTACTTGTCTGTCAGCTGCTGAGGAAATGCATTTTGAACATGAGCAAGCCATCCGTGGAAGGACCACTCGGCAATCCTCCATTTGAAAAACCAAGCATAGCCAAGGTATGTAATATATATAATATAAGTTCTCAGGCCACCACAGATAGACTGGTATGTAAATTTCATAATTTATTGTAAAGTGGCCCGCCGCCCACGTTAGCAATGTTTTGTCTTGACATACTATTTGCATATGCACAAAACATTTTAATAAACACTGTGTTACTGTGAAATCTCCATTATTGTGGAGTCTGATGGTGTGAGCGATATATTAAGATGATGCTGTAAAAATAAGGACATTCCTTTTGTGCTTCTGTTTGTAGGGTGTCACAAATTTTGTGCTGTATAAGTTTGGCCACCTTGCTCAGAAGGAGTGGCAGACGATGTACGACCTCGCAAAGATGTTCCTGCACTGCCTCAATCACTGGAAGCTGGAGACTCCTGCCATTCGTAAACAGCACTCGGACGACGTCACCATCTTTAAGGTCAACTACACAAGGTCAGTTTTTAACAGGACTGTAGCTTAGCAGTTATAGGGGTGAACTGCCAGTATAGTTGCACCGGAATCTTGTTAAATCTTTTCTTTTTCACATATTGTGTAAATGCAATGCATTGAGTGAAGTCAGGAAGATGACAAAATATAATGTATACATATTTTTGTTCGTGTTTTTAAAGATGAATGTATGTGTTTTGGTACACACTGTACACAAGATGTAAAATGTGTATGCTGGGATAGTAAAAAGGCTACACGACAGTAAATATGTGACCTGTATTGTTATGGAAAAATCCTGCCTGACCTGTGTATGATACGCATTTTGAGATAAGTTTTCAAAATGTTAAACATCCTTTTTTGTCTGGCACATATTATTCACCACATCTGGCACATAACTAAATAATTAGATGTATTTGTTTTGATGAGGAATCTCCTATTCTAGAACACTGTTTTGTATCTGTATTCAGCTGCGTTCATTTCTTGAGTTTGTACTCCTTGCTGCTCCCCAGGTGGCTCTGCTACTGCCACGTGCCGACATTCTGTGACAGTCTGCCACGCTACGAGACAACGCTCATCTTTGGGCGAACGTTACTTCGCTCTGTCTTCCAGACCATGCGCAAGCAACTGCTGGACAAGTTCCGGGCCGAGAAAGAGAAGATGCCTCCAGAGAAGAGGACCTTGGTCCTCACACACTTCCCAAGGTATTGTATCCTGGGAAGATTTCACCAATGCCTTGATGTATGTTACTTATTGTAAAATATCCGTCAATTTATACTTAACGTAGTGGAATAACTACTAGGTATGCAGGCAGTGTTTATTTTTAAGAACATATATTTTGAAAATGAAGCCACCAAACATTCGAATACAATCATAGA
>OZ024854.1:13623680-13676180 GCA_964017155.1 Oasisia sp. SBJ-2009
GAAATCCATATAGTATACAGAAAATCCCAATGACATAGCACAGATGAAAATAACTCACTCCATTGTATGGAAATCTGAAATGTAGTTTGAAGTGAAAGTTGTAACAAAATGTTTCATGTTCAGAGTTTTAATTTTACAAAGTAATGAGTACATTTTATCAGCTCGAGATTCATAAAAGACGTAATAAATCTATCTGATATAACTTCATTGCAGGGTTTCTCCAAAGAGATAAAACTGTTAAAAACAGCTTATCTGGGCTACATCAAAGAGTACGAGGGCGCTACCCTGATGGGGTGTGAACTTAACAGACGCATCCAGTACACAGAGTTCTCGCGGATGATTCGGAAGCAGAAGGAGGTAACTGATGGATCATCACTTGTGTAGCTGTGTCATCAACACTTGCTGTTACAGTTGCCTTCTTCATCTCTGTTGTTGCTGCTGTATTGCACATATAAATTTCGCAGTACATATGTAGCCATTTATTTATGCACGATCTTTTCTAGCCGTGGTGTAAATGGAACCATTTCTTTTATTTTGTGGGACTTCTGTTATACTAAAATATGAACCTTTATATATACAGCCAGAGTCTAGTTATCCCCACACTTTGCTTACCAAGAATGTTGGATAAATGCCACTAGATGTTTGAAGATTATTGATAAACAGTAATGATGCCATCTTTTCTATGCAAAATTGCACAACTGCCAGAATAAAACAGGTTAAAAATGGACAAACAAATCATGAATGCACAACTAATAACTTTTTGACAATAACAAATAAACACACTTTTTAATTGTTAAGGTAAATATTATTTAGAACTGATTACTGGAAATGAAACATGCAGTTTTATTAGTAGTTTTATTTATAAGTGTTTTGCTTAGTACACGACTGCACGTTTACAGCTAAATCCATCGTGGTGTCTTGCTGCAGATCGTGAAGCAGTTGATCAACACAAAGCGAGAGGAACTGTGCAAGATTCACCCTGGTCTGACCTGTTTCAAGGACGGCGTGCGACAGATCCCCATTGAGAGCATCCCTGGGGTTCTGGAGGCAGGGTGGAAGCCAGACCCGGAGAAATAGTTAGTTGGCCGTCTTATTCTAGCTATTATTATTAATAAAACTTGCTGTGGTATTTGCAATAGTAACCATTTAAGCGTAACTGCTGAGTTTATATTAACATGTGAAGTTGATGACAAATAGTAATTCTCTTTAATTTATGTGGTTATTGTATTAATGATTTACTATAATGATAATTTGTAGACTAATATAAAAATATCTGCAAGGAAAATGAAATACTTTTGTAACAAAACACATTTTGTGACAAGTAAGATTTATTTACCTTGTACTAGTGCAATAGTTAATTAGTGACAAGAAATAAAAAAAAGGATTTTTGTTATTGCAGATTTAATAGAATTAAACTACTGTTTGTGTTTTCGAAACAAGGAGAGTACGAGGTTGGTCATTGAAGTAGTAACATTCTCAGAATGACACTATTGGTGGGTGCAAAGTAACCAAAGGTGTCCATGTGTTCACATGTGTCTGATGCTCATTTTCAGCAAAGAGCAGCAACCAATGGACCCCGACCAACTGGCGGCGACCATGAAGACCATCCTGCAGCAGGTGAAGGTGAGAATCTTGTAGAACTCTGCTGTGCTGTGCTGTGAGCCAGGGCTAGAGAAACGGACAACCCAGGAATACTTTCACAAGTGAACAACCTAACTTGTGCAGCAATTGTATTGTTGTTAGTCAGAAACGAATGTGCCTAGAGTTATTGTTGTTGAGGCGTAAAAAAAATACTCTTTTCTCATGTTAAAGTCAAAAGATTAAATAATTGTTAATATTTACATAAAGTTGAAGGATCTATCGATATTTAAAATGCTCTTGTTTCTTTATTTGTTTGTGATAAATGGTAGCACTTAATGTTTGACTGTTGTATTTTGTTTGCCTGCTGCATCACACATTACAAATTTAAATAGTTGTTCCTAAAGCTGGTACCAGTCCACAGAGTTATCAGCTAATATAGTTTCATAACATCTTTGTAAATTTGCACAGGTTACAACCATAGCGTGACAAATTTAGTTACAAACTTGTATTTCATGGTGCTCACAGAGTCATCCAAGTGCATGGCCATTCCTGAAACCAGTGGACAAGTCGGAGGCTCCTGATTACTACGATCACATCAAGTACCCCATGGGTAGGTGCCTTGATATCATCGTTCCCGGTTACACGCTGATATCAAACAGTATAGATGCATTTTTCTTATGCCGGTCACACCATGCAGTCAAAATTGAGAACATCTTATGAGCATGCATGAATTACACTCAAACAAGCCCATATATTATGTATGCTAATTTATTTATATCGCATGTATAGTATTGTGCAACCATTGTTCATGGAGTAGAAGTGTTGCTTTCCGGTAGACTAAATTTTTCGTAAAGATTGCATATTAACAAACTTCATGTTTCCCAGGTTTTTCTGTACACAAAACAAGTTGTACTACATATCGTTGTCCATGCGCAAATCAGACTAAGTATAAATGTTCCGTCATTGCCGATCGTCTCACTCTGTGTTGTCACCTTCCTTGCAGACCTGAAGACGATGTTTGAGCGCTTGAAGAACCACTACTATGTGCACAGGAGGGTGTTCATTGCGGACATGACGCGCATCTTCACGAACTGTCGGTCGTACAATGAGCCGGACACGGAATACTACAAATGTGCGAATGTCCTCGAGAAGTTCTTCAACAATAAACTGAAAGAGGCCGGTCTGGTGGAGAGGTGATGTCTCCTGACGTCACGTCAATGGTGACACACCTCTCAAGATGTCCCCGTGTATGTAGCCACGTATGTGTGGTCAGTGAAGTGACCATTACGCCATCTGCTATGATGACTATGTCAGCGCCAGTCGGAGATTGAAAACATGTTTCTGGTTTCATGAACCCGTGTTCGCTAAACATCCGAAGCATGCCAAGAATGTGCGTTGTAAAATGTTGCAAACTTATCGTCTTTGGACATCTGTGGTGTGAATCCTTTGAGGATGTGAGATCAGTCTTTGGAGCAATACCATTAACTACGATCTGGATTTAGGTATATTTTGACTGTATCAGGTGCAGCAATTTGTGGACAAACTGCATTTTCATTTTGTGGCAGTGTAAAGGTGCTATATCTTACAGGCATAATTTTACATTTACATGTAACTAAGAGATCTGTCAAGCAACTAAGCAAATTAAATCATACATCCACCTACCGTTAAGAAGAACATTCAGTAAGTTATTACACAGACAATGCTGTGGAAAGTGAGTGTGTTTGGATGAAGCCAATTTTGACAGGACGTGCTGCTGGATTCCTTGTTGGTGTAGATATATCACGATTGAAGTTATAAATAGGAACTTTGTATTGCGTGTGTCACTAATTGGAGGAAGATGGTTTTGTTGGGCAGCAAGTAGTAGAAGACTAAAATGTATGTTGTTGCAAATGGACCAATTTATACTAACACACGTTGGAAAAGTTCTGATGAAAGCATGCTTTTTAAAAACTGCTTACATCGTTCGTAAGACCTGTCTTTGGATCTCGATGCGTGGATTAAGATGTATTGTAGACAATCGCACACCATGTGTGAAACCTTGTGTGCAACCTTCCTGCAATGGAGCCTGTTTTCTGGGATGTGTTATGTTGCATTCGGCCCTTCTCGATTATGTCATTCTTGCACAAGTGACGTAGTTGGTAGCTTCACCAGAGTCTGTGGGTGCACACTGGGGGTTGTGTGAAGATTCAAGTAATGTATAACGTGTTTGCTTTTGTTTGTGTTATGAGAGGTCTGAGAGGTAATGCTACAACAACACACGGAAGCGACGTTTGGAGAAATGGTATACACATTCCTCTAACTGAATCTATTGTGAATCACAACGAACCTAGCCGAGTTACCAGGTGGGGCCGTGGGGGGAAAGGCAGTGATGCGTATCAGAGACCCCCAGGCACATCCTGGCTTGTTTCCAGCCTACCGGCATTAATAATATATATTCAGTGGCCTAGTTGTTAGAAAATCGTTTGCCTTTTGAAATATTGAGCTCCCAAAATTATCCACTCCAAAACGAATTAAAAAAAAATCCAAATATACGAACCATGTCAATCATATGCACACAGTGTCCGCAAGTGCTCGCATTAATTAATTACGTTCACACTGCGTGGCTAGATAGATGTTTTATTAATAAAATACTATACTAAAACAATATATCGTGTTGTTCTATTTCCCCCATAATCTGCATACGGAAGCAGGCCTGAATGTTTTTTCTCTAAAATTGCGTCAATAATTACATTTGCTGTCGTCCCAAGATGTGACCAGTTGCACATTTTTGCAATATCCTCAATCCCAGACCCGACAGCAGCTACTTGTTGCTGTGTTTAGGATTGTTGCTCTAGTGCACGAGGTCAGTCGTGGCTCCTGATGTATTACAAGCCGCTCGTATGAGACTATGGCCTATGCGTAACTGCGTGTATGCTGGTATGGACAGGCACGTCTGTTTCACCAACCAGTTCACTTCCACATGTTTGGCCAATACACGGTTGAATAAAAAGAGTACCTGCCTACAGACATATAATTATGAATGTCTGGGAAGTGTAATGCGCTCTGAGATGACATATTAGTGTTTATCTTCTTGTCATATCTACTTGACAATATGACGCATACTTCCAAGTTGATATCACAAGTAGATAAAAACGATATAGGTTACTATCACAGACAATGACAAAAAGACTGTTTTCTCCGTCTCCCTTCCAAATCTTTATTTGGTTGTCTGTTAAAACGTTCAGTCACGACGAGAGCAGTTGTTTTCTCTGACATGGGTCGGTATGTATACACAGCATAATCTACAACAGAACTCCGCAAACGCCCTTGATACGCTAAAGGGAAACGAAGGTCTATTTATGATATTATGCATATGTTCCTTACATTCCGTTCCATTCACAAACTGGTTTTGTATGCATGTACAGCCAAAGTAAAGCCATACCATGCACCAAACGTGTTTACAAGTTACAACGACAAACACATTTTTATGATTATTTTAGTTGTAAACTGCTGCGCTGGCTTTGAGACTATGGATATATAGACATCTCGCAATATACATAAAATAACTCATATAATTGAATGTGGCATAATAAACAGAAAATACAGCATTACGAATGTTAATAACCGTTTGGCTGAGATGCAGGGTTCATCGAATGTTTAAAACTAGACCAGCATTCACAAATCCGCGGCCAGCTAAAATTAATGGTAAGGACAGGAACTCGTGACGTCAGTCTCCGTGAAAACGGATCTGTTCACACAACATGACTTTTGTGTTTTCGACAATTTAAATAAACACTAGTTTTAAATGCAATTACAGTTATTAAGTTCTGTTAATCCTGGTTGCAAGCAATTGCCGTTTGTTACCCCTTAGATAGCCAATCTCAACAGGCCTGTTTCAGCTAAGCCCGGTAAATGGCGTGTTTCCAAGCAATCATTCGAAAAGTATATGAAACGTACTTATTTCATGTGTCTTGGTATTAATAGCGGTGTACGCATGTCCAACTATGTCCGAAGTACTTCGAAGAAGCGTTCTCCGTACCATTTGAACTACTGGATACATTCCGTTTAACACCAATAATATCGACTCGCGAATACAGACCGGGCAAACTGCAAATTATTTTTCTATAAAAAGCACCTGAATACCGGATGAGTTGAATGCACATGTGCGTCTTGTTAACCATCACGTGATGCAAGTCAACGCCGGCTCGCGGCCGGCAATATTTGCAATGCGTGCATCACCGTAACGCCAGTTTCGTAGTGTTCGCAAGAATCGACGCAACGGCAGAAGCTACATAATAAAGAAACAACGTTGTATTAGTTGAAACGAATGTGCTCCAACGAAAGCCACATCACGGAGGACAACGTCATGATTGCGTATAAGTTAATAAATTATACGATTAAGCCTACGTAAGATATTTGTGCTACACCTTTCCCAGAAACAGGTTCTGTGTTTATATCCTAATAACTATGGCGTGGGGATTCATTTATTTAAACATGAGGAAAGTTTTTTTTGTAGGATATAAAACGCTTAAGACTAACGCCAGCGGTTCCTCTACAATTGGCTAATGACATCGCGATTCAAGATCGTCGTTCGATTTTCAAGTCTTCACTGTACAATGAGTTTAGATAGACCATCGTAGGATGGTTTCGTCATAACAGGGACGTGCTAAAACATCTTGACCGTTGAAATAAAAAATAATGTGTACAAATGGGTTTGCACATTGTAATGGGTATTGATCAGCTAGATTGGCTCCATTTTGATGAGTGATAAAAACCCAGCGATATTTTGCACTAGTGGAAGACCAATACGTTTAGTTGCTAATGATGTATTATTATTTCGCCATATTTCCAGATGTACATGGATGAAGGTCGGCACCGTTTACAGCTCTTTCTGTTCTTTCTCGCCACCGTTTCATTCACACCCGTTTTCTTTTCATCTTTCGTGCCTTTTTGATGTTCTCAAATCCATCTCGATTGGATGTGTTCTTTTCTGCGTCTTTGGTGTTTTTTCTAACTTATTGTGTTTGCCTACATTCATCTCTGATGCATCAACGTTTGGATTCTTAGCAAACTTCCTATTGAACTTCCAAATTCTTTCCTTAAACCGCTCATTCTTCTGCTGTCCGTTATCATCAGTGTTGCGATTAAATCAGTTACTCTCGCAAACTTGTAGGTTCGGTTGCTGTTATTGTTGTCCTGTCAACGTCATTGTCTTCAGATTATGTAGGCATACCAATTTAACACGCGGTGTTCTGACTTTCGCTTTCAGCACTTTCGGTATATTTCTACACATTTTGACCCATATTCTGTCGTATATTCGCGCTTGTTTTTATTTGTAGCATCTCTGCCTCCGAACGACCATCGACAGTAGCCATTCCGCCTACGTCAACAATTAGATAACGGACATGGACGGAATTCGTAATTCACTTATAAAATAAAAAATCTAATTTCTGGCTGTTTTCTGTTAAATATACATTTCACAAATTACAGCGAGAGGAACAAACTCATAAGCATTACAACTGGTTCCGTTACTGGACTGCCTAAATTAAATTCTTGCCAACAGGACGAACCAATGATCTTAAATGGAATGCGGGTAGGCCAGAATAAAAGACCCATACAGAACAGTTGTTAAAATGCACAATGTGGATACGTAATTTAAACAACTATGCAAATACCTGGATTTGTGTTTGGACACACCACAATACGACGTGATGCATAAGAGCGTCCTCTCTCCGCAGCGCTTCGGTTCCAATGAACAGTTTGGGGTCCACGGAAGCGCCACCTATCAGACTTGTGTGGAACCTTTCACGGCGTCGTCCGGTAAACCAAAACTAAACGGCGGCATCATTTCCGATGTAATTATCTGGTCACACCCTGACGTGTGCGCCGACCTTCCTGTAGCTCCACCGTGTTGCCTGTTACTGTTACTGACATTCTTCGCACGAGCACCTTTCTCGACGAAAGCACGCTCTATGCACTGGCGTAATTCGTCAGAACTGCGTCGTCGGCGTGAGCCAGGTTTTGAGGTTGAGTCAACAACGACTGAAGACGTTTGACGTGTGGCTGCTGCGGTGTTGTTTAGCTGTTTGGTTTGCTTTGATCCCACGAGCGTACGTCGGTTGGTGCTGGCCGGCCTAAATGGTTTCTTTGTAGGTTGTTTTGTGTTGGGTGTCTTCGTCTTACAGATGCTCGTGTCGAGGGTTTCTTGGTCAGCAGCCTCCTTCGCCAAACGCTCCGCCTGCAGGAGACGATCAACAGGATAGACTAAGCTCAGATAAGCCGCGCCTCTACGAATTACAGCAAGGTTCGATAAACGATCCAACAACATCGCCGCAAACGTTTATTGTCGAATACTTGTGTAAATGTGCCTTTAAGACAAAAACCAATGGGCGGTGTTGTTTTAGCGAGACCGTAATGTGGGACTGTTCGAGTGGGCAGGTGCCTTGTGCTCTGTTGATAGTTTTCATAACGTCGACATGTGAACATGATTGCTAAGTCAAAGGCAAATATTGACGGAAGATATAGATGAAGGGGAATGAACTAAGGGAGAGAATACATTCGTGAACGAATACTTAAACACGCGCATAACAAACAAAATGCACCGGTATAATCATCGTTAATAGAGATAGCAACGTCATATGTGTGTTGAGTTACCTTTTGACGAAGCCTCATTTCGGCAAGCACAGTTCTGAGATCTGTACCGTAGCGCCCTCGCGCGGGAAGAGGTTTCGAAACGACAGCGACTAGTTGATCTACACCAAGGTCAATGTCATTGTTAATACGAAGTGGTTACGTAGTAGTCTCGCTTAACCGACTGTCGGTCGGCTGCGGAACTACGCCGAGAAGACAGTCTGGTGACATTTGCCGGCTTTTGTTTGGTATCCGCGTGATCTATAAAATGCTGCCACCTCACGGACACTGCCGTAATATTTTTTTTATAAACAACTGCAAATTTGTATTTCTATTTATTTTGGGTTAATATAAGTTTAATTTTTAATAGTTTTTATAATACAGCATTATTTGATCAAAAGGTTTCCTTATTTAATTTGTATGCTATCCGTGTCGGGCTAGACAATGCTGCCACCTCACGGATACTGGTTAATCCTGCCGTAATTCTTATTTTATAAACAACGGTAAATTTGAATTTTTACTTACTGTTGTGTTAATATAAATTCAATGGTGAATACTTTTCAAATGATATTATTATCTTGTAAAACTATATCGTTATTTAAATTTTTATTTCATAGTTGGCCTGAGAGCCAATCAGCGTCTCTACCCTATTCTGGGGTAAGGCTGCCCGGATGTAGAAACTTAAGCATATATACTGTCCCAGGCGTAGTTGAGGGGGCTTAAAAGTGCTGCCACCTCACGGAGTCTGGGTAACCGAGGCTAGTTACGTAGCTGAGCATCGGAACCTTGTACCTCGGCGTTATAGGTCCGAGCACTCAACGCGCATGCGCCAATTGTCACGTGTTGCATCTTGCTTCCGCTCTTTCTGACGGCAGCCGAGCATGGTGTGGTTGTACTTGGGTTGGGATGAAAGTAGCCGATGGTTTTGACGCAAAATGAGGAAATAGAACAGCCGTGCAACTCTACGTTGACTACAGGCGGGGGACTGTAAGACATCGGCTGCGTCGGTGACTCTATAGATTGCAAGATTAAGCCCGAGCACAAGTACTTCGAAGACAAATGCCAGTCGATTCGGCTCACAGACAACTCGGCTCGGGCCGAGTCGGCTCAAGATAACTCGGCGCCGATCATGAGACGACTCGGCGTCTATATGAGACAACTGGGGACATTTTGTTTATTTTGCACCACCTCAATGTTGCTGTTATCACTATCTTTATCGAAGTGCAATGACATTTTTAACCACAGAATAAGTGTCAGTTTTATATTACAATAATAATGTAATTCATGCTTAATGTTATTATACTAGTTATTGTTTTGCTTGATTAATTTTATATTAGTGAAATAGTTATGTGCATTATATTACGGTTTTAATACAATATTTATAAAATTATAATAAAATGTATTAAAACTGCAATTAAAATGTCGCAAGCATAATACCATAATTTTCATGTGTTATAAGATGTATGTTATGTTTACTAAATTGTTTATGATTGATATTCTTTGCCTACATTTCATTTTTTCAGTGCATTAAATTAATAATTATCTCAGGCATGATTATGTTTTACAAATATAACCCCTACTACCTTAGATATTACGCAGTTCCTGCTGTTAAATACTACATTATCCGCAAATCTCACGTGTCATGATAACCCTTTTGTGCAATGTTTAAAAAAATTCAGTATGGAATCAGTTACCACACATTAGTAATGTATTCTAGATATAGAGATTACGTAGCAATTTTGTTTTACATTAGTGCAATTCACGAGTATGCTTTACATTACTGTGTCAGATTGCAAGTCGATTTATCTTTGCGCATGACGTGTACATATGTCACTTTAATATTAATATTACCCAGGTAACCATCATTGTAGAGATGTTCTTTTGTCATCTTCCAGTAATAAACTGCTACATACAATATTGCTACATTACACATGTGTGTATTTAATAATTCTGCATAAAGTAATACAGCAGAAATAAATATCTTCTAAAGCGATATTACTTATAATCCTTTTCTAATGGAACTGGCTCTATTAAAATTATAATATTAAATTTACTATATAAAAAACATGAAGTCCATAAATCATTCTGCTATACTACAGCAATTACAATCTGCAGTTCTCAAAACGCAATTACTTTGGCCTGTTATGCCCTATGAAAAAAATGTATTCATCAACCAGCCATATGCTGTATGATGCCCCAGTTGTTTCTTTCGGTGCTCATGTAATTATTAATAATGCTCATCTTTATTCATTATAATGTCGTTATGGGTATATATTACGTACTTAGATTCATACCATTAACGCAAAAAAACATTTCAAATCATGCAATTGGGCTTATAAATTTTAAGTATTTATTTCATTTGTTTTCCATAGGCTATGACTTGTTATAATGGACTTATAAATATTAATCGAATATCCTTATGAATCGCTGGTAGCAGTAGTACGATCACGCACCCATACTGATACTGAAGCGAAGGGTAACGTGAAAGTACGACCAAGAAATCGTCTGTGCGTTGAATGCTCGGACCTTTATCACAAACAAACACGGTTCCGATGCTCGGCCTGCTGCACCGCGTCCGAGCACCGGGGAAAGTCAAAGTAGGCGCATGCGCGGTGAATGCTCGGACCTTTATCACCAGCGAACACGGTTCCGATGCTCGGCTACGCAACAACGTCCTTGTTAATATTTGCCAGGGAGCAGTGGCATGGCAGCTATCCAGCTTTTATAGCAGCCCCCCCCCCGCACTGATATATGCACAATCGTATTCGTTTTACCATGAAATAATAAATTATATCAGCCATACAATAACTAATGTTTCAATTATGCTGTCTATTATAAACATTATTATTCTGGTAAAACATTCACATTTCTTACACTTCTATGTTCTGGTCAATGTCGGTTTCGAAGCTATTGCAGTTAAACGTTATTAGTACTTCTAGCTTACACCCTAACAAGAAAGAGAAACTACTCGTTCAGAGTAACACTCTATTGATTGGTCACTAAATTCTCCCAGGAGAACGAACCTATACAAACCATTTCAAATTATGTTTATAAATAACAATAAATAATTATCTTATTACTGCTCTTAACTATATCACCAACTGGAAACCGAAGGCATTGGTAAAGGAAGCGAAGGAAATAAGAAAAAGTGAGTGAACTTTGGCTCTCATGGGTACGATGCTGTTATACTCAGCGTCACTAAGGTGAGTAGGTTACACTGTAGCTCTGTGCAATTAGACACCACCAGTGCAAAGAGTAGAACGATTTGTATGTTCTATATTATACACGTGCATGATAAGCCGCAAATCCAACATGGCGGCTACATTCAACACGAGAAGCACACGTCTCACACAGTCCGTTAGGTGGCGTGGTTATCCTAAGCCGCAGGATCTACACATAATGGCGCAGCCGCAGATTATTATTCATGCCAGATCAATGGTTGATACTAAATGTACTACAGTGAAACACATTCGCTCGTAATCCCGATCCTTTGTTGCAAATAATAACAATACTAGGCCTACCTTTCATTTCCGGCATGTTGTAAATGGAATAGTCCGGGTGTGTTTCTTTGGTGTCGTTCTCGTCGTCGCTCTCAAAGTCGCTTTGTGTTAGCTCACTTGTCTCGATCAATCCCACCGCGGATGATCGGTAAACCGAGCGTCGTTTCAACACCTTGGTCTTGCGTGTGTCGTCCTGCCCCGGGCGGCGATGTTGCGTGTCATCTGTGTGTGTCAGTTTGGATGAAACTGATATCACCGATGGGGACTTGTGACCGGGTCGAAGGTTGTCGATTGATGGAAAGTATTTGGAAGCAACCAACGGGCTGGGACGTTTGACTTTTCTTTTCTGCACCTTATTTACCACCTTCGGTCGGGCGCCCTTGAGAACATCGCTGTCCAAGCTGAAATGAAATTAAACTTGTTATTACAACCATCCAGCTGCAACCACCAGAAGAGCCGTAGACATGGGCACCGTTTACCCGCATCGTGACAAGTTGTACTTGCACCAGTAAAGCAATAAGCTCGGAATTTCTGGGCGTCCCCGGTCTATATAGGCCTGTTAGTCGGGATCCTACAGTACAGATCAATTTGGCTTAAACAGCAAACACTCTCGTCTTTCTATGTCAAGACCGGAGACAGTGCACCGCTGGTGAATGAATCTCCGGGGTTTGTCTACTGTACCCATAAGTTTCTTTACATACTGCAAAGCATGGGAGAGCTAACTACCTGAAGTCTGGCGGCAGATGTGACCTGTCATGGACTGCGTTCATCGTCACCGGGTCGCTTGTATCTTGGCTTGTCGTTGATTTGCTTCGCTCACAGGCCCCCCTGGCAGACACACGACAGTCAATATCACAATATTGCATTCTGTCATCGTTGGTCTTTACATATACGAATTCCCAGTTTGTCAGCTCGACCTAAATAATAGGTATGTGTGTGTGTGTGTGTGTGTGTGTGTGTGTGTGCGTGCGTGCGTGCGTGCGTGCGTGCGTGCGTGCGTGTGTGTGTGTGTGTGACTGTGTATATATATATATATATATATATATATATATATATATATATATATATATATATATATATATATATATATATATATATATATATATATATATAATATATATATATGTATATATTATATATATATATATATATATATATAATATATATATATATATTTATATATATTATATATATATATATATATATATATATATATATATATATATATATATATATATATATATATATATATTATTATATTATATATATATATATATATATATATATATATATATATATATATATATACATATATATATATATATATATATATATATATATATATATGTATATATATATATATATATATATATATAATATATATATATATATATATATATATATATATATATATATAATACTATATATCCAGGGTGTTGATAAGATACGTGTACAGGCAATCATAATCTACGTAAGGCATACTAGACGCTCCATCTACCAACTCCGTCTTGTGGACGCTAGATGTGTCTGGGACGCTGTATCCCGACAATGAGGACGTTTTTGACGTTAACGATTAAATAACGCACTGTCAATGGGCCATTATGCACATGTGCCCATCCACGAAAAATAATAACAAATACGACTAACTACAACGACAAAACTAACAACTAACTTACAAACGAACAAACACCGACTTAGCGTTTCCGTTGTTAACGTCGATCTGCCCTATGCGAACATACGCATGGGCAACCCACACACATATACACACGCGCGCACACACATACATATATTATTTGTTATATGCTTATAAAATTGTATATATATTATATTATGTATATTATGTATATTATATATATATATTATATATATATATATATATATATATATATATATATATATATATATATATATATATATATATATATATATATATATATATATATATATACATACATACATAATAGCAGCCAGGGGTAACGTACATAAAATTATAGTCACCACCAATGGCGTGCGAGTATCTTACCACAGAGTGGCGTAGTCTCCGCGGACCAACTGTACGTTGCATATAATATCAACATCAGTTTATTTGGACCATTCTGTCGCACTTCTCCGTCCCTTCTTCCCAGTACCCCGCAATTTAAACTGTTGTCCTCTGGTCAGTTTGGGAGATTTTTGAAAGCTTTTCTCTTTTTAAATTAATACTGCATACATTTGTATCACTCAAACATACAGTTATAATAATTTGTTTGTATTTATGTTCGCATTATGTTAACATCTACTCAGTGAAGTATCACAATACTTCACTTAATGTACACAAACTAACATTTTGTCTTATTAACTTTTACTTTGCAAGTTGTAATTTACTTATTTATTATTTTATTTATCTCTCTTCTGAAAGATGTTATGTTTTTAATTTAGCTTCTACACATTCGTGATTAGTCCCGGATTTGATGGTGTTTAAATAAAGTAATTATACACTAGGCCCTATGAATGAACACATGAGAATAACTTTGTTTTTATTACCGGCTCTTTGGCCTCGCTATCTCCCGCTTCATAGCTCTCTTTGTCTTCGCCGGCTCTCGCACGTCTCCTGCGCCCTCTTCGCGCTGTTTGGCTGCTTCATGCCGCCTCGTGAATGACTCTGACTCGTCCAGATCGCAGGTCGAGGGTACATTGTCTGTTGTCCTTAATGACGTCGAACTGCAAGAGTTAAGAACGGTTACATGTCCACAATGTCATCGTAACTCTCTTGGCAAGAAAGTAAACATGCTATCTGAGGAAGCACTAGGGAAACAGCGTGTATTCTAATTAAACCTGAGTCTGCATTAAAGATAATTGTAATGTTTTTGAGGATAGATGAACTAGCTGTCTGTCTGTCTGTCTGTCCGTCCGTCCGTCCGTCCGTCCGTCCGTCCGTCCGTCCGTCCGTCCGTCCGTCCGTCCGTCCGTCCGTCCGTCCGTCCGTCCGTCCGTCCGTCCGTCCGTCCGTCCGTCCGTCCGTCCGTCCGTCCGTCCGTCCGTCCGTCCGTCCGTCCGTCCGTCCGTCCGTCCGTCCGTCCGTCCGTCCGTCCGTCCGTCCGTCCGTCCGTCCGTCCGTCCGTCCGTCCGTCCGTCCGTCCGTCCGTCCGTCCGTCCGTCCGTCCGTCCGTCCGTCCGTCCGCCCGTCCGTTTCCCCTACCTGTCGCTCTCCTTGTAGCTGCTCGAGTTGTTCTCGTAGTACCAGTCGCCCGACGACCCGTTGTCGTAGGTCGAGTCGCGGTCGGACGACTCGTTGTCGGAGTCTGCGGCCGACGTCGCCTTCTCAGTTTCCGTAGCCGTCGCCAACATCTCCACCGGCTCCGTCTTTCGTGGTTCGGGCGACCCAGGCGGCGTGTCCCTTGTCCACGTGGGCACTGGCCCGCACCCTCGGCCGGACTTCAGCTCGATGACAGAGGCCTTGGGACATAGGTTAATCTCTACGAGAGATCTGTGCTAAGCACTAGATCAACTCGATATTACACACGTTGTTATGCAGTGATATCACAAGTACTAGATTGTGCAGACACTAGAGTTGGGGCCACCTGACGAAGTTTGCAGCGGACAGGCAGCATCGACACTCTTTGATGCCCGCTTTATGTATGTTTGGTGGGTTAAGGAGGGATTTAGGACAAACCGAACAATAAGAATTGCTGGTCCTGTATATAAGGCACCATTCTGATATTCAGTGTAAGGCGTGTTATTTTACTAAGGTAAATATAACACCATATCATACATGTATGGTCTGAGTTTAGTAACATCACGTGACAACGTATTGACCACGTGTTCCACTCACCAACATGGTGTCAAGGTACTTCCGCCCCGACCCAGCCTACAAACAGTAGCAGTATTTATGGTCTTTGACCAACGGCAATGGCTTGATGATGATTACTAATACGGTGAAGTCAAATGGGTTTGTTTAAATGCAAAGAGAAAACAATAGAAATGAATTAAACATTATGGTAGAAGATATATCAGATGCTGAATTGGGAATGACAGGATATGTGTAATGTTTAGAAGAATAAAATTGTAAGAAGGGTAGGTGGGTATATTTTATATTTTAAGGTATTCCACACAGGCTTACGAAATAAAATTAGAAAGAGAAACAGATTGTGAAGAAGTTATTTTATGTAGCATAGTTACAGGAAACTCAACGTTAACAGATAGGTTAGTTTATCGAAATCCAAAGATAAGTCAGGGAAGTGAGCAATCGGGACTCTATTATTATTGGGGATTTAATCATGAGATTTTACAGTGGAAATTTCTACAGAGTACTAGGAGTGAGGACCAACACTGTTCAGGGTTAGTACAAGATAGTTTCCTTATTTAACATGTATAAGAACCAACAAATAGAGAGAATGTATTAGACACAATCTTGATCTCACAGAACGACTTAGTTGACAATGTCAGGAGTAGCTGTAATAATCAGAAACATGTCATACTAAAAGTAAAATCAGAAAGGTATAGCAAAAACCACACAGGAAATATTTCAACAATAGAATATGGAAGAAATATATAGCGAGGAAATACACACTTCTTGAAATAAGTCATTAGAGAAATTAGGTACAATAAAATGATGTGGAGGTCATATAGACGCACTGGAAATGATTAAGATTACAACATTTATAAAGAAGCACTTAACTCAGCTACAGCTTAAATTAAACAATTGAAGTTATGAAAACAATAGCTAGTAACATCAAACATGACAGCAAGTTTTAAAATATAATTATGTTCGAAGCAAACAAAAACTTCAGGATAAGGCCGGTCCTCTAGAAGGGAGTGACGAAAATATAATATCGGAGGGATTTTTAATGGCAGAAAGCTTTCATGTCCACGTGTCATCTAAAGATTATTTTCTAGGTGGCAATAGTTAAATTTTGTTAAATTTATTGGTGTTATTATTACCAAACATATTGAAAGATGGTGCAGTATTAGTTATAATTATTCAGTTATAAAACGGCGCAACATGGTAACATTTGAATGACATTAAATGGTAGTTATACGGACTGTTCACCACCACCAATGTCCTTGTTATTATCATCGACGTTGTCATCCACCACATCGTCTTCAACATCTTAATCGTCGTCTTCGTATTAAAATATGCTTGACGTCAACAACTAGGAACTGGATAGACTTACCGAGTCTTGTAAATTGTTCACTGCCTCTCGCAGAAACATGTTGCGAGTCTCTACTGTGAAAACCATATCTTCTGTTGTAGCAATGTCTTCTGCAAAACATTAAATAAAGGTATACTTAAAAAATTAAGCTTGGTCATGGAGATAAGAACGAAGAAATAATTAAAGAAAAAAATTTTGCGTGCAAATTTCTTCCTGTTATAAGTGTTATGGTGTTAAAACAGACATAAAGCCGAATATAGAAACATCTGATGACTCCAACACAAACATTCGTAAGACGTATTCCCTTAAGCTGCGCTAGATATGTCCACGTACCTGTATAACATTTACGCAGGGCTGCAACAGAAAAATAAAATATTGTTGTTTTGTGTTCGTACTTATATTGTTATGATGAACATTACCTTCTTCGAAGTAATTTATTCGCAACACTGGGATTTGTGATACTCGTCTAGTTCATACCAGAGTCACAAATGCACGCAAACCGCACACAGTCACACAAACAGTCATACACATGCACACACGCACACACGCACGCACGCACGCACACACACACACACACACACGCACACGCACACGCACACGCACACGCACACGCACACGCACACGCACACGCACACACGTACACACGTACACACGCACACACGCACACACGCACACACGCACACACGCACACACGCACACACGCACACACGCACACACGCACACACGCACACATACACAGTCATATATACATACACATATGCACAACACATATTAAGTTTGTTTCCAAATACTCCTGTTCATTGTCGGTGAAAACCCCAGAGATTACATATTACTAACCTGCCATAACCATCTTTCTCCTGTCGCGAACCTACAAGAACAGTTAACATAGTACTAAGAGAAACTATCACAATATAAAGCGAGACATTGACAAAGTAGACTTGTGCGACGCATAGGCCTGTGTTTGTGGACATTGTTCGTGTTTGACAATACATGTGTTAACAAATCATACAAGTCCACATTTTCGTTGAATAGATTCCAAGTTGTGAGCGCTATATTAATTGTACTGTGACATGATATTTACTAGCATACTTTTAATTATAGAAACATGTTGTATTAATTAGCAGCACTGACTTCTCTATCATTTGGTTTATAAAGATGGTGAACGATCACAATAGCCCATTAAGCCTCATACGTTTCATAAGAGGATTTATAATCACCCAACCGCTTTCTACACTCACAGTCGCGTTAATGTGCATTAGTACGTATTCCATTCGTTATGTGGCGCCACACTTTCCATTGCGACCACTCTAAAGTATAAGTTGGTCAAGTCCGTTCGTCCTACCTCCTCCCTTCTCTTCTGGGCTGAACTCAGGTGTTCCTCGGCAAACTGTGGCAACCCTCTGACCATCTACAAAACGAATAGTCATTAGAAATTTACTTCGGCGATGTTATCATATTTATAGGAAATACTCACTTATCGACAGTTTCCACATTTTGGTTATTTTGTCTATATTATTTTGT
The DNA here is from genome assembly GCA_964017155.1 of Oasisia sp. SBJ-2009. NCBI lineage: Eukaryota > Metazoa > Annelida > Polychaeta > Sabellida > Siboglinidae > Oasisia > Oasisia sp. SBJ-2009. Next base: position 13,642,024 of record OZ024854.1, read on the forward strand.
GTCGTGTTTCATCGAGCAAATGCTGATTAACGTCGCTAGTGGGCACAGAGAGAAGAGAGAGAAGAGAGAGAGAACAAAGGGAACAGAGAGAACAGAGAGAACAGAGAGAGAGAGAGAGAGCAGAGAGAACACAGAGAACACAGAGATCACAGAGAACACAGAGAACACAGAGAACACAGAGAACACAGAGAACACAGAGAACACAGAGAACACAGAGAACACAGAGAACACAGAGAACACAGAGAACACAGAGAACACAGAGAACACAGAGAACACAGAGAACACAGAGAACACAGAGAACACAGAGAACAGAGAGAACGTAGAAAACAGAGAGAACAGAGAACCGGATCTGGAAGACGTCTGAGAGTTTACAAGCGAAGCAGATCATTGTCCAGAGAGACAGCTGAACAGAATTACTTAACACTGCTGCTACTGAGCAGATGGATTACTGAGCGGGTAGATTAATAAGCACAGAGACCGGTGAATAAAGATAGTACTGTGCTAACTAACGAGTCAAGAGACAGGCGAAGAGAGAAACAATTGAACAATGAGCCTACTTAACAGATATGTCACTGAACAGAAGTGTCGTCTGATACAATCTGAGAGTCGTACCATTCTGAGGTTCTTTATCTTGTGCAGGCGGTGCGGGGCTGCCACGCCACTGGTCTGGGTGTAGTTGTTACGTGTGTGGACCACGGTCGGTGTGTGCTGCTCGTAGGCTGTAACTGGGGGCACAGAGGTATCATGATGGGGTGAATAAAGTTATATATATATATATACATACATATATATACATACATATATATATATATATATATATATATATATATATATATATATATATATATATATATATATATATATATATATATATATATATATATATATATATATATATGCGTGCGTGCGTGTGTATGTATGTGTGTTGTTGTGTATGTATATATATATGTATGCAAACACAAACACACACGTGTCTGTGTATACGTACTATGTATATATATATATATATATATATATATATAATAATCCAAAGTAAGTTAAATCATACTACAATAAACCATTCTTGGAGCCATTAACAATATATTCAATACAGTAATGTATTTTTTTTTTTTTTTAATAAATAAACAAATGTAAGATAGCAAGGATTACTTTCTAAACTATTTCTTGTTACCATGGTTGCTGTTTTGCAAACTAGGTACAATATAATGTCTGATTACTTTTTAAATACACTGTCAGTTCAGTCAAGGTATTAAAAATACGTTTAAGATATGTCATTTAATTAAAGTACATTTTGGGAAGAGTATCCTTAAAACACAATGATTAACCCATAAGACGTTAAGTCGGCCAAACCCGCCCGAGTTCCAGCACCTCAAGTCGGTTAAACCCGCCCCAAAATATTTTAATGCTATTCGTTTTCTCCATTTTTACGTATTTACCCCTACCGTATACGAAGTGGCATAACTTCACCAATACTTGGAATAGCAATTTAATGTTTCTACCACTGTAAAGTAGAATGAATCCCCTTTCCAAAAATGTAAAAAAATGCAAATCCAAATGTTCCTACTTGTCACTAGTTTGGTCAGCCGGGGTCACACACACGCACGCACGCACGCACGCACACACGCACACACACACACACACACACACACGTGAGCGGGTATTTGTAAGTATATTAGTGTGTGTATATAACCTACATATAATTATATTCACTCTTATACAAGCATACGCACTCATGCACGTGCGCGCACCCACGCACGCACGCACGCACGCACGCACGCACACACACGCACACACACACACACACACACACACACACATGAGCGGGTATTTGTAAGCATATTAGTGTGTGTATATAACCTACATATAATTATATTCACTCTTATACAAGCATACGCACTCGTGCACGTGCGCGCACCCACGCACGCACGCACACACACACACACACACACACACACACACACACGCACGCACTTGCACACATCAACACGCACACGCACACACATGCACGCATGCGCGCGTGCACACACACACACACACACACACACACTTAAAAAACACAGGGACAGGCACCCATTCTGTCTTCTCGGCGTAGTTACGCAGCCGACCGACAGTCGGTTAAGCGAGACTAGGATTCTGAGTATTCGAAGCTAGGCCTAGGGGCCAAGTAGTACTATAGAAGAAGAGATCAACACTCACACCACTTGGACGCCGAGACAGTGGAGGCGGCCTGGCTGACGACCTCGAGCGCCAGTGCGCCGCCAGCCACCATGAGCAGTCCTACCGGCTCCAACAGCAGGTCACACACGACCGGTGTGGGGTTGACATCACGCAGAAACTGCAGCTGCAAACATGGCGGCTGGGCGATAATACAGGACTGTGTCGTGATCGTTCGATCGGATTACACAGGGCACCGTCTTCGTCACCAGTCCGTAATATAATGCAGAAAACGTATGTATCACGGGTGGGGCGGGAGCCATGGTGATAAAATTACGGAGAAAACAACGCTAACAAAAATTACACCAGGCAGAAGAATTACCGGGACGGAAGTAAAACAAGTAAAAAATGGAGAATGGAGAATTATTTTACTCCTTTTGTAGGGCTTAATCAATTTGGATATCAGTGTATGTCAATTAAGTTAACTTGCTAAAAAAGTTTTTTTTTATTATGGTCCTATCATTATAAATAATGTACGGAGTTGTGTCATATCAGGACGACGATAAACGTTACGGAAGATTAAGTGGGATACAGAGAAATTTCATTAGATTATCCAAGAATAGCAAATACTTTGTGGAAACCTCATTAATATGATAAATTATAGTTATTAGCGCCTATTGAGGATGATTACTATCAGAGCTAATACATCCGAGCTGGGGCTTTTCAAGACCCAGCGCCCTGACACGGATGGGATCAAAACTTAACAGATACCGAAAACGAAACGTCCGAGATTAAGCGAGGTATGTGCGCGTTTGATTCCATCATGGTGGGATTGCCCCAGCTTATATCTAATAGCTTCGTTACTATAGCGAGAGCCTACATTTAATATCAGATATAGATTGAGAATTGTCACACTAATGATAATGATGCTTTGATAGATCGATGTACTGTGACATAAATTTATACATTGATGTCGATCAATGTATATTGATGACACCATCATCTGCCTGTAGCAATAAAGATGTTTTTACACATGAAATGTCTTCCTCTTCTTTATATTATTAGGTCGACGTGTGTAAATTAACCTTTGGACGGTGCACTTTATTTGGCTTACCAGCTGTGGAAAGGTTAGCATGTCGGCAACGGATTTCGGAAACATGTTTTCCACGATCCTATTGAACGTATGCTCTGACCATGCCCTGCCCAACGCTACAGTCTATTGTCGCCGAGCGCTGCTACGTTAAACGAGAAAAACTCACGTTACAACAGCGTGACGTGGTCGCTGATGACGTAAATAACGTAGACGTAGACGTAAATCCTTTTGCTCCAGGTAATATAGCATAAATCCAAAGTTAAATTCCATCATTCGAATAACTAAATTAAATGGAAATAATGCAAATAAAGTTATTTCAACATTTCAACATCATCTTAGGGAAGTACTTAGAATAATGTATATATATATATATATATATATATATATATATATATATATATATATACATATACATATATATATATATACATATATACATATATACATAATTATATACATATATGTACACACACTAGTCAATACATGTTAATTAATTAGTTACTGCATAACTCTCGTAGGAATGCCTTATAAATAAAAGTAAATAAGTAGCCTAATTGTCACACGTAGGCCTTATATATCCTTGACATTTCAAGAATAGAGGCGCAACAAACATAATCATAGGCGTAATAATAAAAGAGGACAGGTACGAGTCGTCATTGGTGAATCGCCTAAAATATATGGCGGAAGAGCAATTTCAAACAAATGTGATTTCAGGTTTCTTTACTGTCAATGACGGACACCGAGAGAGCGGCGGATACTTCAACAATTCTCTATTGCACAGACTAAAACCCAAAACCCTGTACACAATCAGATGGTAGGACTATCAGCAGCAACGACGTGCTGACAGCAAAGTTCAATCTTTTTTTAATTGAATTGAATTTAAATTTATTTCAACAACAACAACTACTACTACATTTTAAATACAGTGTATACAATACAATTTTTTGAAAAAAGGGTTATTAAAAGAAGTACAGTACTTATCATGTTTATCCTTATATTTGCTTAATATCATACTTAAACCATCTGAACAGTGCAATCTCAACGACAATCAACTTCCAATGAGTCTCTCAAAACACAATTCTTCAAATGCAAAGCGCAACTCGTAACGCAATATGCTGTGACTCTCCCTATAGCAAATCAAGTCCCTTTTTCCCGCGTAGCCCCCAAATCCCATTGCCAAACCGATCACCTCCGATTACTCTGTTCCGAACCCACAACGTTATACCAGTAGAAAATACACTTCAAAAGAAGATTAAATGTCAATAACGTTAGATGCACAGGCGTATGCTTTCTTATAAGTGCATAATACTTTTAAAGGGAACTATGGACAACTATCAAAATTGTGGATTGGATTAGTTTGACGTAGGTTTATTCATGTAAATAGTCTAACCACCTAGGCCTACCGGGACGTTTAAACATAATTATTATTACGCATGTGGATAATACAAGGTGGCGTAGCCGTTAATAAAATAAGTATAATCATCATGGCCTGCCCATGACATAACGAAGGATGGCTATAGTTTCAGAAGAATTCATTGTAACAGGGAGTTGATTTCAGATTGTCAACGCCGCTACAGAGAAAGCACGTTTGCCAATACTAAGCTTAGATTTGGGATCGTGTTTAGAAGCGAGTGATCAAAGGATCCTAGGGATGTCAACGAAACGTAGCAGATTGACTAAATATGTCAGTTATAGAGTAAAACGAGTATGGTAGCCAATTTGAATTTAATTCGATATACAACTGGAAGCCAGTGCAACTGCTTACATGAACTTACAACCCTATACGTTCAAGAGCCCTCAAAATCCCCCAAAGTCCCACATGTTATTTAGTATAGTATACAATATTGTCACGCACATTTTTTGGGTATAATTTTGTATGAATGTTATGCACCTTAAAACTGTCTTCAAAACGTAAATTGGAATTGACTATGGGCGCTGCCATTGTTTGCCAATTCAAGAGAAGTAACGCGATAGAACGCGTGATTACGACGTAGATGAAATGGCTGCACAACATTGGTACAGACCATACGGTAGACAAATTCAACTTCAAACAAACAATAAACATTTTCTCGTGGATTGCATGCCTAAAGACTGATTTGGAGCACAGGTTGTTTTGAATTCATTGAACTACGACGACGATTGAATTTGCCCACCGAAAGAAACCTCAGGTCATGGGCCAGGTATGGAGCGATCTTTAATTTACTTTTTCACCTGTTACAGCCGCAAAGCTTTCACTCACATACACTCGGTTATAAAATAAGATCATTAACATTTCTGCAGCGAATACAGTCTTAAAACAAACACGAGCAAAACTAGACGGTAAGCCGGAATGCCCACTACGGCCGCTACGCGTAGCTCAGCGCCGTTAGCTATATATAATGAGCTTCACAACAATTAATTGGGATATCTATCTATCTATCTATCTATCTATCTATCTATCTATCTATCTATCTATCTATCTATCTATCTATCTATATATATATATATATATATATATATATATATATATATATATATATATATATATATATTTTTATAAAGTTTATTTCAGACAAGACGTCGTCCATATGTACAATACATATAATACAATCAAAGCAATGATGTGATCAACGTAAAAATATAAGTGTAAAGTTAAAAAAATTAAGTCTAAGTATATGAGGAATTTAATTAAATAAGTTGTAAAAATAAATATTAAAAAAATTGATTAAAAAATAAATACAATACTAATGTCATGTGTACAATAACGACCATATATATATATATATATATATATATATATATATATATATATATATATATATATATATATATATATATATATACATACATAGAAACAACCTCAAACCGGCTTGCTCTGATACTAATCGACGTCTAGACCCAATACCGACATTATGGTAATCACAGAGCAACTGAAATGTCCAAAATGTCAGCCGCCATAGAGGCTCAGTAATTCTCATAAAACACTTACAAAATGATCTAAGAATTAAATAAAAAGTATGACATGTGATACAGTAGACATTGCTTAATGGCTTGAGTATTTTATTTTTATTTAGGGTTACATGTTCCTTTAAAGTTGCATTCTGACATAATTTCCCCTTTTTATCGCATTTTAGAAAGGTCAATGTACACCATGACCGATACTTGCTTATTAGTATACTTCCTACCACATGTCTCACTTTGTGGTTTTATACGTTATTTGATAAAACATAAGTTTGCGACAAACAACGACTATGGAGTTTCCCAAAAGTTGATATATTTTTACCATCGGAACTCTCCGGTCAACGAAAGTAAACGATGTCGCAAACAATGTCGTAAATGACACGCGCACGTGTTACCGATGATAAACACGCAGATATGTAAACAAATGAGGTATGTGGATGGAAAATTGTGCTTTTGATTAAATATAGACACTGACATATATCTGAAATGTACACAAAGTTATTTTGTAAACTCACAGGATTTGTTGTTTATGCCAATCTTGCCGTCAATGCGTAACCGTGCCGTAGGCACTGCAAATGCAAGACATGGTGATGAATGCCGTCAGAGGAACAATCTAAGTAACTAAGACATTTCATAATATATATTAGATAATTACAACAAACTCTGCTAACGTCATTTTATTGGTATGTCAAAATTTGAAAGTACCAGCCTGCTATACACTGTGTTTGATGTACAATGCTGCCAATCAGTTATTAGGAATATGGTGTATAGATGTATGTGTAGACTTGATAGCTCTGTTAACTATATTTTAAATTACATACTAACTTCTAGCTTAAGATTCACTTCCAGGATCCGTAAACACTGGAACAAGCTTTTGTATATACACACGTGATTGAAATAACTGTATGCATGTTTCTTTTATACACTGTTCTGTACTTTTATATACTGCACATATTGTGTGCCTAATGTAACATATGGACCTCACAGTCACATATACTTGCTGTATGTGCTCTGTTGAGTCTGGAATAAAGTTATTGAATTGAATTGAATACATTCGCCATTAAGTAAATGTTTTGGAATATGGGGGGGCAAATCCAATAATTAAATTTTAAAAGTATATATTTTCAATTATGTAAACATACTGTTTCCAGAACATAAATCAGACGTGGTCTGAACTAGGTTAAACATTGGCAATATATGTTTGTAAGCAGTTTTTTGGGCTGAATAATCTGCCAAGTCCCATTATTCTTCTGCTTTCATTCATTAATTTGGCTTGATAAAAAAATTGAAGACAAGGAAATAGGTGGTGGTGAATCATTCCAAACAACATGAATGTTCAACACACAAGCGCATGTGCAGATGCGTGCACACACACACACACACACACACACACACACACACACACACACACACACACACACACACACACACACACACACACCACACCACACCACACCACACCACACCACACCCGCCCGCCCGCCCGCCCGCACGCACGCACGCACGCACGCACGCACGCACGCACACACACACACACACACACACACACACACACACACACACACTATAGCGGAGGTGAAGTTGAGCAACAAGGAATTACCAACCGTGCTAAACTACTGACATTGTGTTTGCTGCTAAAAAAGACAAACGACACAAGATTCGTCGGAAATCACGCATAATATTATGATAGATACATAATTGTTAGTCCTGGCCGTAAAAGGTTGAGTAGACCTTGTTCAGTTTCGACGATAAGCGTTAACACCGGTGTGTGGTTGTGTAAGTTGTGTGCGAACATGGCCCAAACGGTGCCGACACCTCGCGGACACTGGTTAATCGACATGAACGAACGCATATGCAAACAAATTACTCACAAGAGGACACTAGTAGACACAGTCACCACGGCGCATGCTCGTTAATGGCGCACAGGAAGTGAAGAGAAACGCGGGGTTTGCGTTAACAAATTTCGATATTTTACACGTATGTACCTACCCGAACTTTACGCTCATTTCTTAAGACAGTTGATATTCATAATTTTAGGATGGAGTCATAAATTCATATATGCAAATGCATTGACTGCTCTGTTCTATGCAAATTATCTTGGACGTCTTCATTTCAGCGACAGCGATTGAAGCAGTCCGTTTTTCATTTTTTGTGTGTAACCGGGTGCTGTCAGTGTCAGTGACACTGACTGTGTCTGCTATTTAATCTTTGAGTCGTCGCCCCGGAGATATCCTATAACTCTGGACTGCCGAAGAGGGTGCCTAATAAATTGAGATGACAAGATATGACATTTTAAGGACTCCGTTTTAAGAAATACCCACTAACTTGACTAAAGTCTAAGTCATCTGACTGAGTCTCAAAAATAAGTTTACAGTTTGGGAGGGCAATAATTGCAAAACAACAATGGTTAGCCCTTCTTTCTGGCACGCCGATGCCTCTGGTGTCAACTTAGTTCTTAACATTGGGAAAGCATATCAATGTTTACGTTATTAAATTATTACGGGGGCTGGGTTGCTGATACTTGGTATGCTTACTTGTTGATGCCTAGACATTTCTAGAACTGATGATCTTCTGTCAGAATGGTAGCATATTTATAGATGATCTGGTGGCCCAGTATGCTGACGAATCTATACTATTATGGCTGAATTTAGTATGTTGAGACCTGCAACATTCTTAGGATAGCAATCTGTATTTTTAACTAAAATTCTATAAGAATCTATCAATCTGTATCAGATACCTTGTATACAAATGTGTCGCGCTTACCATAACAACACATGAATACAACATATAAAGCAAATAAACACCCAATATAATTTCGTAGAAGCATTGTTTAACCATAAAAAGAAATCTGAACAGGTACTGAGAATCTTTACCCATTTAAAAATGTTGTTTGTCTGCTCAGTAACCGATCAATAGAATACAATAATATACTATAATCGTAGCCTGGGTGATGCAGGCTATAATTACTCAAATTAATGTTTTTAACATTCATCTTTTTATCTGTAATATGTTCTGCTGATGAGACTTGTGAAAATATGAATGAAATCAAACCTATGTTGAATATTTGCCAGATGACACATCGATTAATGCCATGTCTTCATCCGCACTGAGTGATAATAGGGAACCTGTCAGGTATGGCTTTGTACTCGTATCAAACTTATAACTGGTGTCAACAACAGGTTAAACAGGTCTCCATTGTCCAGACAACACAATACTTGAATTAGCCCTGCTATTGTCTGTGACCTTGGCTAATTGAAGGGATTAGCGACCTACTGTTTTACTGTGCAGTGCATGTCACTCTGACTAGACACTAGTTCTTTGGGTTGGTTTGATGTCCAATCGTTTATGCAATTTCAACAGAGGCAGGCAGGAAATAATACAGTCATATAAGTACTGCTGCTAACATTAATAATAACAACTAAGCTAATATTTTGCCAATTTTTTTTAAAGTTTTTATTTATTTGTGCCAAATAGCAAAATGTTTTGCCTGTAGTGCAATTGGCGATCAGCAACGCCAGCCTAGCAGATTGCACCATTCCACCCATTGAGCCACCTGGCACAGTTTTCAGAACTAATATTTATGATCACGCCATCTTTTGCATGCTACACAGGGCTAGTCCGTACACTAGTAAAAATAAGGGTGGACTAGTAAACCTGCCTAATAATTAGTCCGGTTGTCTAGTAAAGGTCAGTGTGTCATCCACCCCACCCTACAGTAGTCAACTAAGTGTTTGTAGTCACAGTGACCCCTAACCCTAAACCATCTCCAGACTGGGGGGATGTAACTGAATCCAGTGCCAGTGAGCAACTGGCTACAGCAGATTCATTTACTGATAAATGACATTTTCTTAGGCATGGCCAGTGGACACCAGCTGTGAACTTGTCTGGGCATTATTTGTACGATTAACGATTCTTTGATGTCTATAATTTTCTAGTGTAATATATTTATTTTATTTTCATTAATGCAGTCCAGTAGAACAGTTTTTATACCGTAATGTGAGTTAAAATTTCCAGATTGATTGTGAAAAATTCATAATGGTTAGGGGCAATGAGTGCATTTGATGTTCTTTTTCAATCACATAATTTTTTAATATGTACAGATCATATATTTATTCTTTCATTAATTACTTTTAAAATTTCTATATTATTTCTTTATTACCTTTACGAAAAGTGCATTGTTACTTTACAGCGGTTGCAACATATACTGTTTTTTTTATTTTAAATCAAATTGTAACGATTTAAATTTGGGTTGTTTTTATATATTGGCAGACTAGTACACTTTTGACTTTTCTAGTCCCGCTGTCTAGTAAAATAAATGCCAAAGTTCTACCCATGCTACAATAAACTAATTGGTGGTTTAGTTCATTCGTTTCGAATCGATTTACTTAGTCACTAACAATAAACGATTATTCCATTATACTGTATAGTTTTGCGATGTATACAAGGGCACAAAGTGGTTAAAAATAATTTCTCCATAAATTTCGCTAAAATTCGTATCAAAATGGAGTATGGTCGTATCACTTTAAAAACCGCCAAAATACGTATTGGATATAGGTAACCTGTATCATGTGGCAGGCTGTATATTCTGAATAGCACAGTAGTATTAAAACTAAGCCCTACAATTAGTACAATTTGACCTTGTTCGTTTTCTTGCAGAATTTATAGCAAAATGGGTCCGTACGGCCGATCAGGATCTCCTCAGAGAAACGATGACCGGAAGTATGACAAGGACAGACGCAAGCGGTCTCGCAGTCGTGACAGAACTGATAGGTGAGTGGCTGCATTATTGATTTAATTACTAAATACTATTGAAAAATTACTGTTACTACCATTTTCTATATTGTTGTAAACTTTTAATCTGAATTGGCAAGTGTGTTTATTTTAAGATGATGTTATCTGTTTCAATGAAAAATGGTCGAATATTAAAATTCTATATACAAATCAAATTTCGTCCTATCCTTACAGCTAACTACATACTAATGACTAACATTTTTATGTCATTCATATAATTTGAATATTTCTCAAGGATCATTTTCAGATTATGAACACTTAATGTTAAACACAGTGTAGCCTCAACAATGTAAAAAACAAACAAAGAATGGACACTGAGACATTTATAGGCCCTATAACTTGACGTCTAACTAAAGTAACAGTTTAATTTATGGCTGTCATTTTAACCATAATTTTGAGTACGTCTTTGACTACTTAGGCGGCGGAGTCCTGATCGAGATCGTCGCAGTCCCGATCGTGATCGCCGTCACAGGAGTCGAAGCCCTGTTGGGCGTGATCGCAACCGGAGCCCCATTGGACGTGATCGCCATCGTCGTCGTCACTCGAGATCACCGCATCGTCGTGACAGATCTGATAGGGAACAGTAAGTATATGCGGGTGTGTATTTTCACAATTACACAGTTATTATACGTCACTGTAATTATTTTACACCACCATGTAATTCAATACTTGGCTTTTACAGGGTTTTGTTTCACTTATTTTTTATTCCTTTCTCCTGTGTGTCATTATCAGAGGTTGGTCACTTTTCGAAACAATTACCTAACACACATTACTTCAAAATTGAATTCCATCAGAAGTGTTATTATTATATATTCTTATTCTAAAGTTGCAATGAAGACTTGCATGTCTGGATGGTAATATTTGTCTGATGATTTATTTTCACAAGAATCATCTATCAGGTAAGGTAAGCATCATCCCATGAGTTTAAAGATGACTAGATACAGAGATGAGTGTTTAATGGACAATTTAAAAACAATGGTGGCACAAGGGGGAACAAATATAATTTCCTATTGTAATTTCTTATGTTCATACCTTGGCAGTTAGCATGACCATTGGCTCTAAAGTTGTATTGTGTTATGTCACTTATGTATGGATTAGTTTACAATTGCATAAGTTTAGCTGAAATCGGTAATTCAGTACCATATCTTGAAGGTGTGCACAGAGAAGACGTAGACTCACTAACAGTTCTGAGATTTGTTACCAGTTAGCACTATGGCTACATTAATTTTTAGTACTAAGAGAGAAAGAATGTCAAGTCTTAAGACGACGATTTGGTCATGCCAAACAAGTGATTGATGTTGTTTTGCTTTGAGGACTGAAGATGTGAAGAAGGAGGAGGAGAAGAAACGAGTGCCTCTGTCACTGGAGGAGCTCATCGCAAAGAAGAAAGCTGAAGAGGAGGCAGAGAGCAAGGTATGTCTGCAACCAAAGGAATGCTAACTGCTAAAATGTGTGCCTTAGGAGATAATTTTCAAAGAGCTCCTTGACCATTTGTGAAATTGTATCAGGTTTCTTTGTGGATCTTATTGTGCATTTTTGACTTTGTACTTGGCTAGACATCCATCCATTGACGACTCACGCATTGTTTTCGATTACGAGTTTACTAATCCCTTGGTTTTGTCGCGCCACTGGGCTTGGTCTTCAAGGATATTGGTGCTAAAGAAGTGATTATTATTATTATATCTATGAATTGTTGCAAAGTCTTCATTTTGTGTTAATTTGTGGATTTTGTCTGCCAGATTTTTGTTTGCAAATAGTTAAAATGTACAATACAATGACAACAAATACACCCCCACAAAAACAACCCGGGTCCTGGTTGGTAGAAAGATGTGGTGTGACATGAGTGATGTGATGTTGTAGCCCAAGTTCCTGACAAAGGAGGAGCGAGCCAAGGAGGCACTGGCTCGCCGGCAGGAGCAGGTGGAGGCTCAGAGGAAGACCATCGAGGTGACCCACAAGAAGCAGATGGAGTACCTGAAGAAGGCGAAGGACTCGACTGGTGAGTAGGTTACTCACTGCCAAATTGTGTTTAGTTACTTTGTCAAGGTTTCAATATGAACGATTCCACCCGAACATCAAGTTTCTAAACAAAATTGATTGGAAATAATGACAAGGCAACCAGAATTAACGTTATAGACAGCAGACTTCCTGTTACAAACTACTGCTCTGCCAGTTCATTAAGTAATGTCCACAAAGAAACGATACAGTGTGTTACTGCACTGTTAATACTGTGCTGCATTTATGTTGTCTGTGAGTAAAAAGTAAAAAGGCAAGTACTTATATAGCGCAATATTGTTCCGCCCAGTTAATAAGATTTGTGAATGAGTGGTTGGTTCGTTTGACTGAACAATGAATTATGTAATAGACAACTAAACTGAATAACTGAATTAAATAACTAAATAACTCATACATCCCTGATTAGTAGAAGACAGGCGAGTGATCTGTGCAGGTGAATGGATATGGAAAAGGAAGTGAGCTGCCTCAGCACTTGGGAGGGGATGCTGTTACTGTGGGTGAAAGTTATTTCTGATGTCTCTCTCCTGCAGCTGATCCCTACGAGAGGGAACGTAGGGAGCGATGGGAACGACGGGAGGAACGGGAGCGGCAGATGCGGGCGCAGAGGGAAGAGGAGCGGCAGACGAGGGAGAACACAGATGACAGGGGAGACAGGGGTGACAGGGCTGACAGGGCTGACAGAGGAGACAGAGGAGACAGAGGAGACAGAGGGGACAGGGGTGGGGGAGGGAGAGAGCAGATGAGGGAGCAGAAGGACCGAGTGAGGGAGGTGGAGGCCATCAAGGTGGGTGTCGTCAGAAATTAATATACACTGTATTTGATTTCATGTAGCCACATCACTAATTGCTTCACAACATATTACTATTAAAAACATAAAAAGGAACACTTGTGATGGGACAGCATCACAGTAAATTTGCTTGTTATAAAACATGCAATTTGTGAAAATGCAATTGAGTAGATTTTAAATTTCCTTTACTGCATTGTTAACCCTGCAGGTGACCAAGAAAAATCCTCTGTGGCATACTGTTCCAATAAAAATCATAACTTCGCTAATATTGGTCATACAAATATGAATGAATAATAAAATTATAATATCTGTAAAACAAATCAAAATCCGGGGGGTATTTGTATTTGAAATTGAACTAAAAAAACCACATTTCATCCTGCTGCCAGAAAATGATCGTGTGGACGTATATACTTCACCATTTAGACAAATGTAGATTCATGTATTAGCTGCAAAATAAAACAAAAATGAAACAAATCCATTGAGAACTATTATATTTATGATTTTTTCTGACATAAAAATACGTTGATTCAAGCCGGCCAGTTGCGGCCGCGCTCGTTACCGTTGCAATCCACGCGCCCGGCCTGAGAAATGTCGCGCTGCTAATTTGGTGAATTTTCACCCCCAAAATGCTTCCAAAGTCAAACTAACTACATGAACTAATATAATAACCTTGTTTATGAATACTGTCAAGCATTTTGTCAAAATATCAACACAGAAAGTTGAGATAATCCAAAAGAAAGTCGCGAAGTGGATAAACAGTTGTTTACCGCGTCGCCATTTTGTCTTCAACTTTGGTTTCGCGGGGTCGATGACACTACATTTGAAATCACGGTTCTGATTGGCTGAATGGACTGAACCCACGTGGTTTATTTTTGGCAGATTGGCCACTCACAGAGCTTTCTTTTGATACCGAATGTGTGGGGGTGTCGACTTTATGAATGGATGCGTAAATTCATTCATCAGGACGTAGTAAAATCTCCCAAATATGGGCAGCAACTGTATCACATGCTTTATAAACTCGACTGCGAAAAACCTGTCATTGAATCTGCGCAAGCAAAAATATAGACGATCTAGAGAAATCTGTCAGCTATTCAACGATACCAAATTTTAGTGTGTCAGTTTAGCGTGATGGAAATGAAAATTGTTACAACAGAGGCTGGTGCATTTGGGCCGATTTTCGGCCCTGGTCACCTGCAGGGTTAATACTGTGCACTTTGTACTGCACTACATTTATGTTGGCCGTGATTGTTAGATACTGTGAATCATTGTTACCAAAGTTATTGTCAGCTGATATAATTCTTGCTGCATTAGTACCACCTCAGCTGTTTTGAACGTTGTTGTGATTTGTTGTTATTTAAACAGTGTTGTACCACACTCGTGGTGTAATAATATAATAATAACTTTATTGTCCATTCATAGAATAGATATATGTTAGATATGTTGTTACAGGAACCAATAAGATGCGTTTTCTCGCCACTAGTCTGGTCAGCTGGCAGCATTCTTTATTTAAAGTTGGTTGTTTGGTTGGCCCGTGTGGTAAATTGCAATTATTCTTTCTGGATGTCAGTTTCTAAATTTATGAGATTCGTGTGAACAACACTGCACACAATCTGTCATTTATTTTGTTAAGATGTTCAGCACTGTAATGATCTGTGTACACAATGTTGCTTGTCACCAGGAGCGCTACTTGGGCATAATAAAAAAGAAGAAGCGGATCCGTCGAATGAACGACCGCAAGTTTGTGTTTGACTGGGACGCGGGCGAGGACACGAGCAACGACTACAACCCACTGTACAAGGAGAGGCACCAAGTCCAGTTCTTTGGGCGCGGACACATCGCAGGCATCGACATCAAGGTGGGCATGTCTCATTTCTCTACAGTCCACATGTAAGCTGGGGTTCTTCTTCAGTTCAGCATCTTACTGCGAGACGTAGCTGCCTGGATGATCGTGCGATCAGGGTCCATACAGGGTCTTGAAAAACCTTTAATTTGATTGGACCAAATTCAAGGCCTTGAAATCCTTGAATTTTATAAAGTAGTCTTGAAAAGTCTTGAATTTAATTGTGGTCAATAAAATATTGTTTTGACTCGATTGTTGTGACAAATAACAGCCGGAAAAGGAAAGGCATATGCATAAAAATAATTCATGCACATTGGGCAATCTGCATTTCATTGTGGTTGGCACCATTATTTTCTTAGTCGAGTAAAAATGTTAATGTTAACCTCATTTCCTGCACTTAAAAGTACATATATATATATGTCGTTAAAACAGTCTTGAACTTCTTTTTTAAATAGCCTTAAAAAGTCACTGTCTACTATTCATTTCCCTGTTCTCGTGATTTCGTCTTCCATTCAGTCCCTGATGGCTGATGTCCTGCTGCTGTCTTCTCCTTAGTCCTCCCTTTCCCTCCCCTTTGCCATCTAGATTGTTACCTCTAAACAAAACATGTCTGGTTGTGGCCAAAATAACTTGGTTTCAATCCTTTGATTCTATTCATTATGTTCAGTTCTTTATGTATGCTTTTTAAACTTAGAGGATCTCTGCATCGGTTGTGGTGTGGGTGAAGTACTGTTAATAAGAAAATTATAACAGTATATTTTGTGATACACAAGTTTACATACACACTGTATGTGAAGTGCTCTCATGAATCTAAATATTGCAGTTTGTAGGTACAAGCCAGGTAACAACTGAATGTTATTGGTGAAGCACTGTCCAGTGTTGATGTGAGATAATGAAAGGTGGCGTATTAGTGATGCAAAGGTAATCTTTTTATTTAGGCACAAAAGAAAGAACACAGCCAGTTTTATGGTGATCTGCTCGAAAAGCGGAGAACAGAAATGGAGAAGGAACAAGAAAAGTGCGTTTTTCCACTTAGCTTCTTTGCGATTGGTTGATTATTTCATTTATTTATTTTTCATTATTTCATTTTATTGAAGTAGTTGTAATAATATACATATATGGACTTTGCAAAAAAAATGTAAATATATTAGAAATACTAGAAACAGTTATATTTATATAGACAACAATTAAAAAAAGTTAGACAGTTCCAAATCAGATGTAAGTTGCAAAGAAATCTTAGTTTCTACTTTTATTCCTGCTGGCTTATCTTCTTAAAATAATGTGACATTAAATTGAAATAATTCAAACGGAACATGTGTCGGGGAAGTTGTGTTATTGGTGCAGCCCGTTTGCATTTGTGTGTTGTGTTTGTAGGGTGCGGTTGAAAAAGGAGGCCAAGCGGGAGGCAAAACAAGTGTGGGACGACAGACACTGGAGTGACAAGAAACTGGAGAATATGACACACAGGGACTGGCGCATCTTTAAGGTACGGTCTTCATTTGTGCGGGCCTGCAATGTACATGTACATGCGTGCAGTGTTTAAAGTTTGGCGTGTTTTCAATTTTTTTCTCACAAGACCGGGAGGAAAACTTATGAATTATTAATACAGCTGTGTAAAGTATATGCAGTTTGTTGTGATGGATTTTTCAATAGATCATAATCAACTTCTGCTTTGTTCTGTAAAATGTCTTCCCAGGTTCTTAGGATAGTTTCATCTTACTTTAAGCTGGTTTCAGTTTTTATTTTTATATAAATATTGTAAAAGTTTCTGTTAATTTCTTTAAGTTTTTCTTTAACATCCATGGAAAAAACCCTGCCTTTGATGTTATGTAGAAAGGATTTCTGTTTGAATAAATGTGCATCATAATGTTTTCAGGAAGATTTCAACATCTCCTCAAAGGGAGGTAAGATTCCACATCCGCTACGCACATGGAAGGAGAGCATAATTCCAAAAGAAATATTGGCAGTCATTGAGACGGTCGGCTACAAGGTAAGGTCAAGGTCACTGGGAGGTGGTGTTTATCTTGACCAGTATGCTGGGTGCAATCTGTCCACTTGTGTGTGTACCACTGTTACATATCTCTGACTGTTGCTACATACTGTAATGGCTGCAAATTTATTTAGTTGATATATATAACAAAATGATGAAGTGAGGGCATTTATAAACATCAACATCAACCGAATATGCACTTTTGAAGAAAAAAAACCAATTTGTGGTTACAGCAACTCACACAATTACAAGAGACATTGTCTTAAAGAAATCTTAATTTTCACCATTGTTAAAACACAGTTTCATCATTTAGATAGCATGAATGATTGTAAAAAAGTTAATTGCATGGCAAAATGGCACTTTATTAATCACCTATGTTCATCAAAAACATTCTATTGCTTTGATTGTCTCCGTGGATGTTATCATTACATAGCTACATACTTAGTCTACCTGTGTGATTGCATTTCCCTTACTATGACACCTGTTTTAGGAACCAACACCGATCCAGCGAATTGCCATTCCAATTGGCCTACAGAATCGAGACATCATCGGCGTTGCAGAAACTGGCAGTGGAAAGACAGCAGCCTTCCTCATACCTCTGTTGTCATGGATACAGATGCTTCCGAAGATTGAACGGTACAAATAGTGCTATCCTAATATTCCAACTATTTTTTATGATACCCAATAATGGCTAACAGAAATGGTTGTTTCATTAATGTATTTATATTTCAACTAGTAACTTTCGCTGATCTTTTTCTAGCAGCACAGTTATGCTGATTTTAGCATTGTAACAGAGTAATACTTTCTAACAATTATTTTATCAATATAGTTAATGAAAGTATTTCAGAATACATGTCATGATGGTACAGTATTAGTGGACGCTATTAGTACGCAGTGGCTCAGGGGTAGGGTTTCATTCTCTCGACTAAGAGAACACAGGTTCGAATCCTATGGTGTGGTGTTACACCGTGAGCAAGTTTTATACACTCTTCATTGTTCCAGTTCACTCAGCTGTATAAATGAGTACCTGGCTATAGACAGTGGTGGATATTTGTACTAGCAGCATTTGTGCATTAATTGCAGCATGGCTGGATGCTTAGAAGTTAAGATTATGTTTGATTGAACAAGTCTGTCAGGGAGTAAGTAAAGTGTAAAGTGCTTTGAGCAGTCATACGGACTGGACACTGCTATTTAAGAACTCCCCTTTACTTTACCTTTTATTACTGTGTGGCTGCAGGATAGAGGATGCCGAGTTGGGACCATACGCTGTGATCCTGGCCCCAACGCGAGAACTCGCACAACAGATTGAGGAGGAGGCCCTCAAGTTTGGTCAACCTCTCGGGGTGAACACAGTCGCTGTGATTGGAGGCATTTCTCGTGAGGAGCAGGGCTTCAAGCTGAGGCAGGGCTGTGAGGTACCCAACGTTATGGATAACTAAGTTGTACCGGGGGTATTGATTATGTTAAATGTTTGTGGACCTCTTCTCAGGGCTGAAGTAATCATGGCCCACAATCTCATACAAGGAGGTTTGGGTAACTCTGTTTATTCGTAGAAGGCAAAAGTTCAATTTTAGTGCAATAGCAACTGTGGATAATTAAAAGAAATTGTGTACGTTTAGTTCATATTTTTATATTAACATAGCTAATGTTTTGTAGGCATGAGTTGCTGAAAATGTCTTTTAAGTTAGAACAAGTAGTTATTAAAATATGGTACATGATATTTCATGAAGAGTGTGACCCTTGCTAAATGCTGTTAATGATCATGAGATGAACATTTAGTTAATACCAGAAATCTGTCCTTTTATAACATCAATTGTGAGAACCCATATGTTCCAATTAGTGTTGTATGTTTTAATCGTATTGTGAATGTTTTTGTCAGATTGTGATTGCTACGCCGGGTCGACTGATAGACGTCCTGGAGAACAGATACCTTGTGTTGAGCAGAACCACCTACGTTGTGTTGGATGAGGTCAGCTTTGAATCATAATTTCGACAATTAATATTTTACTATTTCAAGGAACTATTGAATACATTTCTTAAGGTCTATAAACTGTCGCATGTTACTGTTTAGTTGTCATCTTCTAACTGGATTTTAACTGCCTGATATAGTAAGTTTGATATATTTATAGTCATTAGATAAAATAGAAATGACTACTTATTAACAGAGTTATGTAATGTAGAGAATTCTTAGGTAATGATGTAAGAGTTATTGAAAACTGATGTAGTGAACACCAGAATAGCAGACTACTGTAGAGAACACCTACGCAATGAACACTGAGGTGAAGAACACCGATGTAGTGAACACCTACGCAATGAACACTGAGGTGAAGAACACGGATGTAGTGAACACCTACGCAATGAACACTGAGGTGAAGAACACCGATGTAGTGAACACCTACGCAATGAACACTGAGGTGAAGAACACGGATGTAGTGAACGAAGAGTCGGTGAACGCTGATGTAGAAATGAACACAAATGTAATGAAAACACTGACATGGTGAACCCCTTCACAATGACCACTGAGGTGAAGAACACGGAGGTATCAAACATGAATGTAGTAAAGAAAGAGGTAGTAACACCAGATTAGTGAACAGCGATGTAGTGACCATTTATGTTGTGACCACCAAGTGAACGCCGATGTAATGAACACCTAGTTATTGAACACTGAGATTGTTGTGACCATCAAGTTAGTGAACACGTAGGAATTTGTTGCAGGCTGACAAGATGATAGACATGGGCTTTGAGCCAGACGTCCAGAAGATCCTCGAGTATCTGCCAGTGACCAACATGAAGCCAGACACAGAGGACGCGGAGAACGAACATCACCTCAAGATCAACTTCACCTCCAAGGACAAGTACAGACAGGTGGGCACTGACACACAGCCAGAGGTGTACAGCAGTAGCACACGATTCCATATTTTGGTGCATTTACAGTAACGTTGATTGTAGTATGATTTAACTTACTTTGGAGCATAATTGGCGATGATGAGTTCGACGTTTCGACCCGTCAGCTACGGGCCTTGTTCACGTACTGGATCCTGCTGAAATCTGAGCCAACACACGTGACACCTGTAGGTGAACAAGGCCCGTAGCTGACGGGTCGAAACGACGTACTCATCTTCGACAATTATGCTCCAAAGTCAGTTAAATCATACTACAATAAACCATTCTTGGAACCGTGAACAATATATTCAATACAGTAAAGTTATTTTTAATATTTGTTTATAAATAAAAAAAATTAAGATAGTAAGGATTACTTTCTAAGAATTCTCTGGTTACCATGGTTGCTGTTTTGCAAACTAGGTACAATGTAGTGTCTAATTTCTTTTTAAATTCACTGCCAGTTCAGTCAAGATATGAAAAGTATGTTTAACGCATGTCATTTAATTAAAGTACATTTTGGTAAGAGCCTGTATCCTTAAAACACAATGATTAACCAATTAGACCTTAAGTCAGCCAAACCTGCCCAAGTTCCGACACCTCAAGTCGGCTAAACCCCCCAAAATATTTTAATCCTATTCCAGAGGCACTGTCTGGGGTATACTTTTGAAACACATTCAACTTGAAGGATTAGCATATTGGCAGTGCATCGTTGGTATTTATGGCCATCATTGCTATTCGACTTTTCAGAGTTTCACACAGGTTTTTCAAACTGCCCCAATTTTTGAGTTAGCAAAATGGCATTGGCTGGTCCGAATCATTTGACTGCAGAAGTCTGCCAAAGTGTGACGCAGATAGACTCACGTAAAAGACCATGCAATGTTAACCCTGAGTCCATGTTTTGGTGTTTCCCCACAGACGGTCATGTTCACGGCTACCATGCCCACCTCGGTGGAGCGACTGGCCAAGTCCTACCTTCGCAGGCCGGCCATTGTCTACATCGGCTCGGCCGGTAAACCAACAGAACGAACCGAACAGATCACCTACATGGTGAACGAAGGCGAGAAGAGGTAAATGGCGCCATCTGTCCACACGTTTCTCTCCACCTGGTCCGCTTATCCATCTTTAACTAAATGTTTAAAAAATAAAAGAATGGCTCTTATGAATAAAGTATTGGTGATATTTGGTGGTATCTATCATATTTGTCATATTGTAACCTCAGTAATGTATCCTTGCTCTGAAGTATGAGTTACTCTACTCATAATGTAATATTCAGTGATTAAACAAATGTTTGTTCTTACAGGAAGAAGCTGTTGAGTCTCCTGGAGAAGGGCTTCGATCCTCCCATCATTATATTTGTCAACCAGAAGAAGGGCGCAGACATTCTTGCCAAATCTCTCGAGAAGATTGGGGTGAGTGCTAGTTTGGTGACAACGTCTATCTGGGGGCAGGCAACACACACTATGTGAACACTTCTCTTCTTCCTAAGAGCAGCAGGCAATGTTAAGACCATTAAATATATCAACTACGTCTACTCTAATTATTATTTAGAGTTGAAATTGTCAATAACGATCTGATATTTGGATGTTTCTAGTTTCAACTTAAGTTGCACCATACAGTGTAGTTGTTGATCATCAATTCATCAGTCATACTTTTTTCTACTATAATATGTTTGTTGAGACATATTTAGGGAATTATAACAGGTTAACTTTTAGGTAGTTTGTATTGAATGTGTCAGAATTGATCACACAGTCCAACAACCTAAGAATCTTGGAGAGCAACACACTTTACCAGTCTTAAGGTGTATCATAAAACATGTCATGTAACTATATGCTTAATATTAATAAATCTCAAATATCATGGTTATGTTGGGCTGTTGACATTCATACACAGATAATTATCAATTTATATAAAAACATATTGATGAACATGTATTAGTAGTATTTTAATATATTTCCTTGTTTAATAACTATGATGAGAATGATTCACCACAAACTCGTCATGGCACAGTAGCAAGTAACAATATTAATATTTCAAGAGAGAAAGAAATATTTTGACAGTATTTCTGATGATATATTTCTGTTCCCAGTACAACCCTGTTTCCCTGCACGGCGGGAAGGGACAGGAACAGCGAGAGTTTGCTCTCAACAGTCTCAAGAATGGCTCAAAGGATATTCTCGTTGCCACTGATGTTGCTGGACGTGGTATCGACATCAAAGACGTCTCAATTGTGCTCAATTATGACATGGCAAAGAACATTGAAGGTATGATGCACTTCATACAATTCCTGTCATCGTATCTAGTTAAGAGACTTTTGCTATCCTTCTCTGAAGCCTTCGTATGTATAACTGACTTCCTGATGAGGTTATGTATCATAGTGTTTCTCACCTTGGGTGATGTCAAAACGATATTGTTTCTGTTGTATTTCTTCTTTCTGTTTGTTCTGTTTGTATTCTTCCTCTCAGTTTGTTTTGTAATCCTACACAGTCATCCATATCTGTCATGGTCATATCTGCATTAATCCAATGCATAAAGGATATGTTTTTGTCCATGCATATTTATTGTTGATGTTGATGCTAAACAGTTGTTATTTGTGTTGGTATGTGGCATATAATGTTTCTCATTCTTTCTGGAAACCTGCATTGGCTGACTCTCACTGCTTTGCACAGTGAACATTCTTAGTGATAACTATAAATACTGATGTAAATGAACAGTTATTGCCTCGATGGTATGCTGCACACGCAATGTTACATGACAAAACTAAATTGTGTGTGTATTTATTCAAACTGCCTAGATTGTTGAATGATGACATAGGTACACTTGCAGATTGCCACAGAATGGAAAGTGAAAGCAGATTCAGACTGTAGTATGTTTCTCTTCACAGATTACACCCACAGAATCGGTCGAACTGGTCGTGCGGGTAAGACGGGCGTGGCCATCTCCTTCCTCACCCAGCAGGACTCACACATCTTCTACGACCTGAAACAGGTGATCACAGAGAGTCCCGTGTCGACATGTCCACCGGAGCTCTCCAATCATCCCGACGCACAGCACAAACCGGGCACCGTGCTGACGAAACGACGCAAGGAGGAGACACTCTACGTGTCGTAGTGTCCGAGATAACAATGCTGTTTTGGCACTGCAGTGACGAACTGACGCAAGGAGGGGCCGACTTTTGATTGTGGTGTTGGAGATAAAAATACAAGTGATACAAAATGAATATCCACTTTGTGTCAGAGATAAAAATGGTCTTCTTGACACCATATCGACAGATCGATGCATGGAGAAGAATGTCTTTTTGTTACAGACATTCTTTGGACAAGACAGTGTTTTTGTTATCGTGTCAGAGAGAAAGTTTGACTGCATTTTGTGATACACAAGGAAGATATACCCTTCTGATGGGGTAGGGCAGTGAAATAGAAATATGTAAATGCTTGTGTACTGTAATTAATTATTAAAACAAATCTGACAGTGTAATGAAGTTTTGGAAGTTTTTTGAAAGAAATGTATAAATTTGAAAATGTATTAATGGGAGCTGGATGTTATACTATAGTTAACTATACCTTCTTGTTTGTCAGTGGCCATCGTGTATCAGTCAAAGCCTTCCACCCATCTCTGCCAGCTACAGAGGTCGCATAGCAATGAAGACAATACTCAACCCAGTGACCAGTACTAGTTCACATGGCTACTGCCTGTTTACTACATCGACCTGTAAGGCAGAGTCCATTGTCCCTGATTGGCACAGTTAATCTGGCCAGCCGTGACATACAACCTGTATAGTGTCTATACAACCAGGCCAGCGTGTGACAAACACTGCACTACATAACACTTATTCCCAAGAATGTAATGCTCTCGTGTAGTTTAACAAGATTTAACAAGATTGCCACCTAGAGAATCAACTCTAGATGGCAGGTGGACAAGGAAGCCGTTTGGCTTATCGAGAGTCCAACCTATCTATCTAAGTATACCCTGCCCGTCTTAGGTATATGTCAATTTTATTTTTAAACATATTAACACTTCTAGCACCTACACAATTAGCTGATAATTTGTTCCATTCGTTTACTATTCTTTGGGAAAATGAAAATTTTCTAATATCTAGTCTACACTGCTTCTTTGCTAATGCAACTCCATGTCCTCTAGTCCTTCTCTCTTCCTTGACCGTGAAAAAAATATTTCTGTCAATATTTTCATACCCATTCAATATTTTAAAAACCTCAATTTGATCTCCTCTCAATCTTCTGGTTTCTAGTGTTGTTAGACCACATTCTTTTAGACGCATTTCATAACTAATATTCCTGAGTTTTGGTATCATTTTTGTTGCTCTCCTTTGTACTCTTTCTAGCATATCAATATCCTTCTTGCGATATGGCCTCCATGCTTGTATACAATATTCTAAATGAGGCCTAACTATTGTTTTATAAAGCGGTATTATTAGTTCTTTTTCTTTGTATACTATATTTCGCCTAATTAATCCAAGAATTTGGTTTGCCTTCGCTGCTGCAATTCCACACTGCTCTGATACCTTCATGTCAGCACTAATGGTTAAACCTAAGTCCTTTTCCTTTACAGTAGTATTTAGTACAGTACCACCCATTGTATATTGTGCATTTTCATTCCCATGTCCTGTGTGGAGGCACTTACACTTTCCAAAGTTAAACAGCATTTGCCATTTCTCAGACCATTCTATCAACTTATTTAGATCATCTTGTAAATGCTGTCTATCTGCATCACTTTTTATTTTCCTAAACACTTTTGTGTCGTCCGCAAACTTCAACACCTTGCTTGTTATGTCATCATCCAAATCATTGATATATATTAAGAATAAAATAGGTCCCAATACTGATCCTTGCGGTACTCCACTCAAAACAGATTTCCAATTTGAAACCTCCCCATCAACTACTACTCTTTGTCTTCTATCAATAAGCCATTTTTCTATCCAGTTAATCATACTATTTCCTATGCCATGGGCCTTTAGTTTAAGTAGTAATCTTTGGTGTGGCACTTTGTCAAAGGCTTTTTTTAAATCTAAGTAGATTATATCTACTGGTGATCCCTCATCTACCCACTTTGTGACATCTTCCAAAAAACATAACATATTTGTTAAGCATGACCTCGCTTTTAAAAAGTTACAAGTTTGTCCGGAAAACAGACGCAGGCGGTAAACCCATTTAGAGATAACCGATAGTGGTCATTGGATAATGTCGTCGACGACATGGGAATGTTAAGACAACGACAGGTTAGTGCTAAGTACAATGGTCCTGGTAAAGGTACTTGGACGCGAATACTTCTTGGCTCAGTCTCGCGCAATCACGCACTAGCATAGGTACACAAACACACGGTAGAAGCATCGCGAATAAAAACAAATATTCGCTTGCTGACTAACGTATGCGCACATGTTAATAGTATGTATAAGTCAGTTCGCGAGCGAAGTGTGTGGTGTGCGCCATTTGCAAGAGATGAACATCACAACGAGTCACTCTTGACATCACTCGATCAAACCACTCCAGCAGGCAACACCCACTGTTTTATAATCGACTCAAACACTCCAGACGGCGTTATGTTACACAACCACTCAAAGTCGACCCAATCCCGTGTGCTTGAACCTGAACACGGATGTTAGCCTGACCTCTTTGTTTGAGATCGTGTCCACGAATATATGTATATATATATCAGTGATGACTCGAGAGCGTAGTCAGTCGATCGTTGCCTCGCGTGTGGCTGACCGGTGTCCGGCCTCGCTGTAGCGTCGATAACACTGCCGGGTGTTGTACCTTCTACTTAGCGCCATGGCCAGCGAACCGGATGGCGCAGACTCGTGGCATAGGAACGCGTCACTTCCGAGGATCGATCCAACCGCCGATGTCTTCGACTCCAAGTTAGTGTTCGAATTCAACAATTTCGTCAAAACAAATGCTGTTTGTAATGGTTTCGCCTGTTCCATTGGCAGCGTTGAAAACTGTTTATGATTACCATTAATATATAAGCGTCAGGATCTAGAGTTGTAGATGGGCGTCGATCAACTAACCAATTTGTGATGTTTTGGCAAAAAAAGGATACTGTTAGAGGTGTTTCGAGGGTTTGAGGGTTTTGATGTGCTCAAAGGAGAACACATTTGTGAAATTACAATTCCAGCATAGCATAAGATCGGGTGTATGAATAACTGGCCAAGGACACATTTCGTACAGTCAAACATCGTGAGAAACATTATATAAATAAACCGAAATTTACCAACATCAGAAGATTGCTCTCAGTCTTATATATATATATATATATATATATATATATATATATATATATATATACATATACATATATATACATATATATATACTATATATATATATATATATATATATATATACAATATATATTATATATATACATATATATATAATACGCACGCACACACGCACGCACGCACGCACACACACACACACACACACACACACACACACACACACACACACACACACACACACATGTATATGTGCTAAACCGGTCGTGTGTCGCAGGTACGTGTGGCAGGTGGCTGCACCTCTCATACTCGTCTTCGGCGCCGCGGCCAACGGTCTACAGCTCCTGGTGCTGCGTCGCCGCGGGCTCTGGCGCTCCTCCACCAACGCCTTCCTCACCGTCATGTCCGCGGCCCACCTCGCCGTTCTGTTCGCCGGGCCCCTGCTGCAGTGGCTGGACAAGGGCTACGGCGTCCGGCCTGCCGAGTGGACGCCGGGCGTGTGCCGGTGGAGCGCCTTCTTTCGGCACGGTTCCACCGACGTCGCGGCCTGGCTGCTGGTGGGACTCGTCTCGTCGGCCGGACACCCAGCGATCTCTCCCAAGTCGGTCGTTATCTACAGCGCCTGCCTGACGGGCGCTGTGTGTGTCAAGAACACCGTACTGTTCTGGACGAATGGTCCCGTGTTCGACGGCTCAGGTCGTCTCATCACCGTGTGTGGAACACCGGAACAGTTTGCCACGTTCGAGGCGTTTGCTCGGCCCTGGCTGTTCCATTGCGTCGGTGTGCTGCTGCCGAGTGTTGCCGTCGTCGCCTTTTCCTCGTTGCTCCTCCTCGGCGTCAGCATCGACGGAATGAAGCAGGTCATTCGTGCTAGGATCGCTCCACTCTGGCCGGACCCTAAGGCGGGGTTGAACAAACTCAGCGAGAGCCCGCAGCTGAAGCGCAAACAACAAGACGTTTGTACCACAACGACAACAATCCCCGCCGGCAACAACAAAAACATGAACTCGCGTGACGTGAAGTTACTTGCCGTCTACCTAAGCGTGTCGTTCGTGAGTCAGGTCGGTGTGCCGTCGGTGGTTATGATGGTCTTTGGTCCATCTCTGGCCGATCACGGAGCAAATACGGACATCGCCATTGCCGTCGTCCGGAACATCGGCTACGTGTACTTCGCCAGCAGCTTCCTCGTGTTTTGCGGCGCCGGCCATGTTGATTGGGCAGAGGTTGTGGCTGTGCTCCGACGCATGCCGACTCCTGCCCAGCTGAAAGCCATTTCCCACAGGCAGAGGATGCGGCAGTGGCTTCGTAACGAATCGGGACACCGGATGGAGTTTTATTCCGTCCGGATCTTTCCCGTTAACGTCACAGAACACCTGACGGTGGAGACGATTAGCGGAAATATCGACAGCATTGCTCGCGAGAAAGGAGCGATCAAAGGTGACATTGCCATTGGCACAGGTTCTGCTGTAAAAGATCCGCCTTGGCCATAGTGATTCTTCTGTCCCGTAATCATGCTTCTATTAGCTCTGGTCACCGTTTGGCAGTCAGACACACACGGAATGAACTGAACGTGAATTGCATAGCACAGCGAATGATCTATTACAGTAATTTTTTTATTTGATAAATTGCGTATGTACAGAACAACTGATCGAAAGAAAGCAGCAGTTGCAAAGGTCTTCACAATTCATCGTAATCAGTTACACATTGTCATTGTGTTGTGATAGACATACGGTTTGCTACACTTCAAGTCAAATTACAGTCTCATAGATTAACATAAATATAAAACACATGCTTATAAGCCTAATTTAGGTTATCTGTGTATGTTATGTTTCGCATAAGGAACATTATATACACGCACAAGCACAAGACACACACGCTCGTGTGTACACACAAACGAACACACATCCACCCACACACCCACACATTCAACCCCCCCCCCCCCACACACACACACACACACACACACACACACACACACACACACACACACACACACACACACACACACACATTCACCTACACTAATAAATACACAGTTATGCAGTAACCCCACTTGTCTGTGCTTTCAGATATAGCTTAATTGTAGGTCTACGCCATCTAAGCGCAAATATTAAAACATGCACAATCATCGTCAGGTTTCCCCTACTCTAATGGTTGGAGTCACCGTGCGTCGTACGATGTGTTTGCCAACTGAAGAGGTAAATATATGAACTGCACTTAATGACTGTAGCACTAACAAGTGCGGTACGAGTACAATGTGATGTGACCTATGACACAGGCCCACTTTCGGGTGGGGAGATCTTATCACGAGATCATTCAC
Organism: Oasisia sp. SBJ-2009; assembly: GCA_964017155.1. Lineage (NCBI taxonomy): Eukaryota > Metazoa > Annelida > Polychaeta > Sabellida > Siboglinidae > Oasisia > Oasisia sp. SBJ-2009. Next base: position 13,671,070 of record OZ024854.1, read on the forward strand.
ACTTGTGTACTTATGCAGCAGTGCTACGAGAATACATCACGACATCTCTGCTTCTACTCTCTTACGGTTCGGTTGTGTCAACAAATCTGTGACCTACCACTCCATTTTATCGGTTAAAAACTAACACCTGTTTTTCACAAATAAAATATTATGTTAGAGTATATGAGATGAGTCATGCTAATTGTGTGTGTGGTGTGTGTGTGTGTGTGTGTGTGTGTGTGTGTGTGTGTGTGTGTGTGTGTGCGTTTGTGTGTGCGTTTGTGTGTGCGTTTGTGTGTGCGTTTGTGTGTGCGTTTGTGTGTGCGTTTGTGTGTGCGTTTGTGTGTGCGTTTGTGTGTGCGTTTGTGTGTGTGTATTATATACGTATGCATGTATTATACACAAACACACACACATATATATACACACATATCTACACATAGACCTATACACACGTTTGACACTAATCTTGCCCCCGCAGAATAACCAAAATAACACACGTATACGAAACATTACACTAAGAAATACTTTCACGGTTTCTCGACGGCTTTTCGTGGTATCTTTAAGTCGGGAACTTACTAAGCCGGCCGGCCGGCCGATTTAGCATCGGCCGGACGTCGTAGGGCATCGGCCGGGCATCGGTTATGTGAGTTCCAAAAATCGTAGCATCGGCCGGGCGTCGTGCGTCGAGCCGATGCCCGCACGATGTCGGCCGGCGGTGTCAAATCTGTTTCATATTGCCGGCCGGCCGACGCCCGGCCGGCAGATCCTCTGAGACATTGCCACAAAAGCGACACTTGCAGCAACACAAATCGGCATGAATTCATCCTCTGAGTCCGCCATGATGAACTTTTGGATGTAGGTCACCTGGGTGAGCATATTGAATACATTTATGGACAACAAATCTAATTTGAATTGAAATTAATAGCGCTTAAATTATGAAATCGGCTGGCTGTGTGTGTTCGAAAAACCGTAGCAGCGGGCGGGCAACGGCCGGCCGGTCGGCCGGTTCTGTGAGTTCCCAAATGACCAAACCGGCCGACGGCCCGATGTTCCCACGGGCCACGACGCTCGGCCGATTTCATTTTTCGTGCGTCGGCCGGCCGGCCGGCCGGTTCAATGAGTTCCCGGCTTTACAGTGCATTTAATAATATAGGACCTAAATTCGCCTTACATGTTGTGGTCGCGAAGCAAATATTTTCAGCACGTAAGTAAAACACTTATACAACGACATAAATAACAGCGAAATGAGCACCTACTGAAATGCAACATTTGCAGCAATGCCATTAGCTGTCCATGTATCACCACCGGCTGTGGTTCGTTTGATGCAACTGATGTAGTCCTCTCGGATGGTACGTGCGCACTTATAATACGACATTGCCTTTTTGCCGGATGCAACTGCACATAAACTGCAGCGCAACAGTTAAACGATACTAGATTTTATGATAAAGTAAGGACCTGATCTCAACTAGACAAGAGTTTAAATGTATCTTTTTCACCTTTATCCCTTACCCATTTTGGCACTGCGGTGATTTATTAATTGTATAGATGTCATGATATGTATTAACGTTCATTAAATATGTTTAATCTGTCTGAGGTGACAGAGTTACAAACGTACATAATGTAGATTGTTTTCTTATATATTTGCTCGCCATGTTCCCTGTAGTAAGGGTGCCTAACAGTTTTAGAGTTTGTCTCGGCCGCTAGGGGCGCACGCGGCGGAAACTTACACCGTTACAAACGCCAGGTAGAAATAATAATTTCTATGCATCGGTCATCGGCCTACAGCACGTTACTTTGTCACACATTGTCCCGACATATGTAAAATAAATGTAACAAGTAAACAGATTAGGGGGTAACCGATACAATATGGCGTAAGTAAGTAAGTAAGTAAGTAAGTAAGTAAGTAAGTAAGTAAAAGCTTTATTTCTTGATGGTAACCATGTCACGTGGTATATCGTGATTTTCAATGGGTCAGCTTTAGCTTTAGATAAAATATATAGTAAATATATATATATATATATATATATATAACTGCAGTAGCAATAAATATATAAAAATTAATAAACTGTAATTATAAACAAATACATATTATAAAATATTAAATATCATCATCGTCAGCGTCGTCAACATACATCACCAGGTCCAGCCTTTATAAAGCATACATGGTTCAGATGTATCACTCATTGCAGTATGAACATACCAAGAAGGAATATCTGAGTTTAGCTGTATCACAAGAATGCGTAAACAGAAATACTATTTAGATACACAACAAATATAATAATCATGAGTAAACAGAAATGAAGTATCATCACCATAAGATGATACAAAAACATGTTATTAGCATATATTGATGTTTGCAGACTGTATAAATATAAAGCATACAGTGTTTACATCTCGAGTCCACGGACGAGGTTACTTGGTTTATGACGTTAGATCATAAATCCTGAAATAAAAAACAACTCTGAAATAAAACTCCCATAATATTCATTGTTGATTTAACCATTGTACACATATTGTGCTGCACTGGAGCAACGGTGTAAATAGCTTTTTAGTTGGCAATAGCGACATCTGCAGTAAGAAAAATAAAGCATTGACATCTGCCGGGCTTGCCTGCATTTCTTGTGTGATTTCAACCTTTTTGCGTAACGATTTTAGTGTATCGTTTAATAACAGTGTACGCAAAAAGGTTTATATATAGTACAGTATCGAGTCGTCAAGATTGCCCAGCCTGTTTTACACTGTACTCCCTGGCAGACCTATTCAATCGAACACTATCTCGATTTTTGTGGGAAGCATCCAGCAATGCGCGAAAGCTTATATCCACCACTGTTTCTAGCCAGGTATTCAGTCATACAGCTGAGTGAACTGCAGCAATGTAGCGTAAAAAACATGCCCAAGGTTTTTTCACAGCAGCACAGGATTCGAACCCTGGTTCTAGCCACTGCATTACTGCACTACCGCATTACTGCACTACCGCATTACTGCACTACCGCATTACTGCACTACTGCACAACTGCACTACTGCACTACTGCACAACTGCACTACTGCACTACTGCACTACTATAGTGTGTGTGTGTGTGTGTGTGTGTGCGTGCGTGTGTGCGTGCGTGCGTGCGTGCGTGCGTGTGTGTATATAATGGCGGTCTTCGTAAGCATCATTTGTATAATAACGTTATATATAAAAACAAGACTATTCAAACGTCTAGTCATCACTGGGACATAACAAGCAGCGGCCTTTATAAATATATTTATTTATCTCCCGTGTGCGTCCATTTGTGTGAGACAACGGTCTTACATCATACTGGTGACGACAGTTTGTTCACTTTAGCAATGAAATAGTAAAAAGTGGCGCCGGTGATTTAATGGCCTTGCACCAGATGGAACAACTGCGGTCGATAGTTCGCGGTGTGCTGTGCTCCGCGCCGAGTTTGTCACATCCCGGCGTTAACGTTTCCAACGACAACCGCGACGTGACCGTTGACAATCGACTGCTTCGTAACTAAAAACCAACTGAGTCTCCGGAAAATCGCAGGTTGTTTCGAACACCACAACGAATATGTTGGTGATTCTCTAGGCAGCGCAAGTGGACAGCGGCTACAAGTGGATAGTTGTATCGACACTCTGCACAATTGGTGTGCGGTACATTCAGGTGCGTGTGCAGAAGATAGAGCAACTCCTGGTTAAAGTTAAACAGCTAAGGAACAGCCGACAGTTTTCAACAAAAGCTTCATACGAAGTGCTCATACTTTTGTCAGTTTATGCGAGGAATTCACCGTGGAAACCGTCTCCAACTGAAGTGTCAAATGGAAGAACCACAAATCAGTAAATGAACAATGCCAGAGTTAAACAATATTCTCATAATTGACAGATAAAAACATATGTTACATACTCTGGTAAACGGCGATATATGATTAAGGATGACTATATATGACTAAGGATGACTATATATGACTAAGGATGACTATATATGACTAAGGATGACTATGTATGACTAAGGATGACTATATATGACTAAGGATGACTATATATGACTAAGGATGACTATATATGACTAAGGATGACTATATATGACTAAGGATGACTATGTATGACTAAGGATGACTATATATGACTAAGGATGGCTATGTATGACTAAGGATGACTATGTATGACTAAGGATGACTATATATGACTAAGGATGACTATATATGACTAAGGATGACTATATATGACTAAGGATGACTATATATGACTAAGAATGACTATGTATGACTAAGGATGACTATGTATGACTAAGGATGACTATGTATGACTAAGGATGACTATATATGACTAAGGATGACTATGTATGACTAAGGATGACTATATATGACTAAGGATGACTATATATGACTAAGGATGACTATATATGACTAAGGATGACTATGTATGACTAAGGATGACTATATATGACTAAGGATGACTATATATATGACTAAGGATGACTATGTATGACTAAGGATGACTATATATGACTAAGGATGACTATGTATGAATAAGGATGACTATGTATGACTAAGGAAAGTTCCTCCTGAATCAGTGTTTTTTTTGCAGTCAGCAATAACATTACATACCTAATCGATTAAAAACGATTAATTATTGCCTTTCATAGAACGCAGGGAAGATTTTCAACAAGACAGGTTTTAGCAATATTCCGATTAGGCAATTTCGTAATTCAGAAGCAGCATCAGACGACTTCAGGAGCGAATTGCCGAATCTCAACACGACCGTAAACTACAATGGCGTCCGAGGAAGTTCTCAACTTGAAGCACGCGGCGGCTGTGACACAGGAGGTCGCGTGGAAGTATATTGTTCCCGTGATACTCCTCGGTGGACTTCTCGGCAACACCCTCACAGTCGTCGTCCTGACGAGGGGCAGTCTCGGCAAGTCGTCCGCCGTCGTCTACCTCTTCACGCTGTCTCTAGTTGACACCGGCGCCCTCGTCACTGGCTTCGTCTCCAGCTACCTGCAGGCTGCCTGGGGCATGTAAGTCATGTGTGTTGTTACCTGGGATCGCGCGCTAGCTAGTGCGAGCGTGCGTATATATATATATATATATATATATATATATATATATATATATAATATATATGTTTGTGTGTGTGTGTT
>OZ024854.1:13681180-13701180 GCA_964017155.1 Oasisia sp. SBJ-2009
GAAATAAGGTTGCTGGCCTCGCATCTCGCAAACTGGGAGACAATGACGTCATACAATGCGGACCTGCCGCCGTTCGTTGTCACACTAGAAAGTTAAACTGAATGGTAGCGTCATGTTGTTCTTTGACGAATATGCGCAGCAAGTATGACAACCGAGCCGGGCCGACGAACATCCGGTAACTCGTGTAGGTGGACCTGTCAACATTAATTAAATACGCACACAGGCCAGGTGTTCATTGTAACTGAAGAACTCTTGACATTTCTTCAGCGTTGTTGACAAGAAAGCTTAGCGTAGGTGCTAATAAAATACATTGACTTTGTCTGCCACTGTTACATAACGTAACTTCGCCGATGTATTGTGATATTGAAACATGAATTTGGTTGATGACTTCAAAACACAACGCTTTAACCGATTTCATATCAGCTTGACCGTGCATCGCAGTCCGTGATAACTGGAAATGGCGGTACATGCGTAATGACGTCATGTCCGGTTCATGCTACATCACACATTAAATGTTATGCAATGCTTATTTGGTGGTTATATAATTTAAATAATGTCCCATTATGTGTGTGTATACATGTATGTATATGTATGTATGTATGTATATATGAATGTATGTATGTATGTATGTATGTATGTATGTATGTATGTATGTATGTATGTATGTATATATATACATATATATAATAACACAAGTTTTATTAGCAACTCATCAAAACATCATACAAATACAATAGAAATACATTTCATACCGCAAATCATACCGTACTATTAACCTTTTTACTGACAGTTGTATTAAGCCCAGGGTATAAAGGAGTTACGGAATCTATTCGTTCTAGTAACTGGTAACGGGTACACATTTTCTTGTCTAATATTATACTCGGTATGTCTTTTGTCAGGCAGCAGGTATATATATATATATGTATAATGTATATGCATGCGTATATGTGCACATGTTGAAATTGTGTATATGAATGTATCTATGAATGTACGTATGCATCTGGCCCGCCACTATGTGATATTTTAAATGTGGTACAACATAGTTATGCGTAGAAACTAAATGAACACTGTACGAAAACCTGTTCCCTCCTAGAGCTCTTTTGTTATAATGTATAACACACGTAAACATGCACCATGTGTACAAATTAACCTTTATGTAGACATGTCATAAACAGACGGTCAGCGAGCAGATTTATTGTCTCTAGCGTCGGCGAAGAAATGCCTCCTAGCAAATGTATGCCACGCCCCCTCCATTTGTTTGAATTAATGTAAAACCAATAGGTGACTGTTTACAAGTATTTTCCCATTCCGTGTCACTGTCGCAGAGATACCTACGTAAAGGTTGTGGTCGTGGGCGATCTGACGTCATCGGATCGCCGGAAATGTGCACCAAATAATACCCGTCGCGCACACATTTTTCTGGTTGATGTTTCTGCGCTAGCGCGTATCTAAGGGAATGTATATTTAGCACCAACTACGACTGTCGCGCTTATATTTACATTATATATTTTATTGGGGTGATGTTTATGTACGTATACAATACCATTTTTGATTTATGCAGATATAAATGGTATCTGTCATAACACAATTTCCTCCCCATGCAAACGTCACTTGACGTAACGCTTATTATTGGTCACAAATCTGAAACGTAAATTACAGTTGTGTAGCATAATTATAAGGCTCGTGTTCTGACAGTAGACTTAATACATTTAATACTGAATATGACCACCCGATCTACTGGCGCCAACTATTATTATGCTCTACGTAAACCCGTAAACATCACCCGAATATAAATAACGCCCTGATAAATCTATCTATCTATCTATCTATCTATCTATCTATCTATCTATCTATCTATCTATCTATCTATCTATCTATCTCTATTTCTCTCGCTCTCAATCTCTCAATCTCTCAATCTCTCAATCTCTCTATCTCTCTATCTCTCTATCTATCTATCTATCTATCTATCTATCTATCTATCTATCTATATATATATATATATATCTCTCTCTCTCTCTCTCTCTCTCTCTCTCTCTCTCTCTCTCTCTCTATCTATCTATCTATCTATCTATCTATCTATCTATCTATCTATCTATCTATCTATCTATCTATCTATCTATCTATATATATATATATATATATATATATATATATATATATATATATATATATCTCACACACACACACACACACACACACACACACACACACACACACACACACACACACACACATACACACACACACACACACACACACACACACACACACACACACACACACACACACACACACACTCCCGGCAGTAGTACAACCGGTAGTGCGTATTCACTATATGAATATACACATTTTTGCTGCAACGAAACAGTGTCTTCTGGATCGCTAACATAACCACGATAACGCAGTCTCTTACAATCGTGTCACTACCGACCAGACGCTTATGCGTTGCTGCTCATCCTCGTCGCACGTTACCCCACTGCTGACCGTCTCGTTCGACGTCTGCGGCGACACTGTCGGCCGTTGGTCCATGCTAACACTACTGTCAGGCGCCACACGGAAGGTCCGGGTCCTGTTCCGCACCCAACTGCGCAGCCACTCCAGTTTAAATCCGCCGCGTTGACAAGGCCCGCACAAGACCGCCTTCAGATCACTGCGGAACTGCTGCCCCGTCAAGCAGTAGAGGTAGAAGTTGATGGCGTGATGCAGGTACACGAACAACGCCGACAGGTCGCCGATGATGCGGTTCTTCATCACGCTCGCCGTGCTGATGCCCGGCCTGTGCGTGTACGGGTGGGCGACTATCGTGATGAAGATCGGAGTGGCGCACACGAAGAACGCGAACGAGATACTGAGGCACATGGCCGTCGTCTGCTTCAACTTCCGGTCGACGTTCGTCTGTCGGAAATATGTTGGAGCAATACGTTGAACCGGGACACGAAAGGATTCTTTTCGGGTATAATAGAAATCGTTTATGAACAATATATTAACTAATATTATAACATTGGAACACATATTTTATTATTATGCTCGTTTTAAATAAACGAAAGACGATTAAACACGTTTAAAATATGATGGCAGATGAATTTAATTATTTAGTATTCTAAAAAAGAAGTTTAGATGTCTACAATAATGTACTTGATAATGTGTACCAACTTCCTTGCTGCATTTAGTCAGACTTATCGTAATATTTAACCGCATTTGGTGAATACCTGCTGGAATGAAGACACACCTCGTAGCTTTATCACGATGCTTTAGTGCAGAAGTAGTATTTCATTCCTGATATCTGACTACACGTTACTATTACATCAATAATAAATGGTTAAAAGGTATGTTATGTTCTGTATAATAAAAATCAAATCATAAAACCCCACAACATTATTTACCAACCAGTCAAGCATGTCAAGTGCAAAAAGCTGATCAATACAGCCTTGGCTCGACGAGTCTCTTACAAACCTGCTGCAGGAGACGATTCCTCTGACGTAGTCTCCGGATAATAAGGATGTTACAGGTGAGAATGATGACGAACGGAATGAGTAGGACTACGGGCATCGACAGGTAGGGTCTCACGTAGTTGTGGAAGTATTCGTAGCGCCTGAATGTGTCACACCTGGACACAGAAGACGATGTCTTATGTCAATATTAATTTAATTGTTTGTGCGTTGTTTTCCTGTATACGTTCTGTTGTGACAATGTAATTTGTATTTCTGTATGCATCGGGGCGTAGTGTTCTTGATACTATTACAGGGCCTGTTGTTGTTGTTGTTGTTGTTGTTGTTATTATTTAGTATTCACTATATTAAAATCAGAAACAAATATTCTGCCGAGATTCTCGCTAATCCGAGGTAAGCTGCGAAAGCACATATGCAGTCTCAAGAAGTTATATAAAGTCACCAAATATGACAAAGTGAATTGATGAGGTTATGGGAATGGCTGAGCGTAACATATAGACGCCGGGCCATGCGTAAAAACACATCGACGCTAAGCATGTCTTCGTTCTTTGTCTTTATACGCACCAGTGTAAGGAGAGAGTCGAGCTGTATATGATACCGAATGTCCAGAAGACTTGAGCCGACTTCGCCGCGGAGACTAAAAGGAGCACCACGCAGACGACGATGGCCCGGCGGGGCCGGCACAGCACCGTCTTCCTGAACGGGAAACACACGGCGATGTACCGGTCTACGGTGAAGGCGACGAGCACCCAGAACCCGGCGTTCGAGAAGAACGGGAAGAGGAACTTGAGGAGCTTGCACCAGCCGGCACTCATGGCGAGCAGATTGCTGAAGCAGATGACACTCTGATTGTACTCGTGGTACTGAGGCCGGCGGGATTGGTTGGTTTCTTCAGGGAAAGGTAATCCGTTTTTTGTTTTTTGTTTTATAAGGAAATTATGAAACGTGTGACGCGGCGAGAAAATGAATGTTGTTACCCATAGTTGTCTTTATAATACTTCAGCAATAAGAACTAATAGCAATAGAACAAAACAATACGCCCACTTTTATGGAGCAGACAACACGAGGACAGAATGGAGTTAAATGTCTATGGTCACAGCGTAATGAGATTGACGTTTTGAGATGAAGCAAAAAGTGGATGTTAGATGATAGTCGTGCTAAAAGTATTTCTCAGTACGCTCGTATGTACATACGAACCCGGTCAATCAGCCACGAGCAATCACGTATAAATACCACTGATCTATTAATATATTATAAGTGATAGATACGCACACATATACGCACACACACGCACGCAGCCACACACAAGCAAGAAAAACAAAAACAAATTAACAACACACAAATATAAATATACAAACACTGACACACAAACACACTGACACACACGCACGCACACACAAGCAAGAAAAAAAGCAAACAACTTAACAACACACAAACAAACAAACACTACCACACAAACACACTGACACACACTGACACACACACACTGACGCGCATGCACGCACGCACGCACGCACGCACGCACGCACACACACACACACACACACACACACACACACACACACACACACACACACATACTACTTACAACTTCCAGCCGGAGGTGAGGTAGGCGCTGAGCAAGGCTGCTACGAGAGCGCAGCTGTCGAGCAGGGAGAGCGCGAACAGGTAGACACCGGCCGACGACTGCTTGAAGCTGCCGCGACAGAGCACGACGATGGTGAGGCAGTTTCCCACCAACCCGAAGATGAACATCGCAGCGAAGACGTAAGTCCAAGCGACCGTCTCGACGATTTTGTGAATGTTGTACAATCGTAGCTCATATTCCGTGTAATTCGCCATAGTCGCAAACGAATTGTGTCGGGGAAGTATGTCGGTTGTTCAGAATACTCAAATCAACTTTGAAAAGTAGAAGTGAATGTCTTCACAGATTGGAGACACTGTAATATACACAACGCATCCACGCCATACGACCTCCGATTACACCTCTGTGTTTACCTTGAATCAATTAGCATAACCACTCGGATGACAGACATAAATGGCATGCCAGATTATAGCATTGATCCTGTGCCTGGTTCACGCAGATCCGTTCTTATAGTGCTGTTTCGTAGTAACCTACAACTGTCGTAGCCGATACGACGAACGACGCAATACCGCGACAAACTAAACCAAGTGATCACATATGAAAGGATTTACGCGACAGTCTTTATATCGTTTAGCGGCACGGCCGTTTTTGTTCGCGTCGCGGCTGCGTTTATTGCACACACTATACAACGTCTTATTTAATACACAGCCGCTCTCGGCTGATAACCCTCTACCACCAGTGGCGATCAATTCATCACCGGCAACGGAGGAAATAAATTGTCCGGTGTGACATCTTCGCCCTGCGCGCACTACCATATCTCACGTAAAACGGCTTTAATGCCAACGCACCAAATGCCATGATAATGTCACCAGATACACACCCAGCGCTGTTTCGCACTGTTGTGACATTAACAGTTCTGCATTCCTGATTCGGAGACGTACGAATACATTACATACGCCCACCGATGTCTCCGCTTCTGAAACGTTGCAAGCAATTGGGGGTAATTTATATTCGCCGATGGTCCGCGTAGGGTCATTCGGACAGGAGAGTATTTATAAATGTTGTGATTTACAATACCCACAGATCTAGATCCGATAATAGGCGTTCACATATGGCGTTTTCCGAACCGGCTGTTGGAAAACACTGCTATGATCAATGCCGATTTAGTTTAAAACAATAAACACTTAGGTTAACGTTGTGACAGATGTTTTGGTTCGCCGCACGAGAGGACATACAAGATACTTTATTACATTTCTCAAAGGTGAGAACATTGTCTTGTGGGCGGTACACGTACATTTTAAAACAATAATTACACAGGTAGTGGCAGTGAAATGTATGGCTCTTATTTAACATATTCCTTCCCCGTCACCCATATACTGGTTGTGGTGGTGACGAGAAAGGTTTAAACAACTTACAGTCAGCTATAATAAAATAACTAAATAATTATTTATTAAAATTAAATAATGCATTGTACTAAAATCAGGATGTGGTTCAATTTGAGACTACTTCAGGATTTAAATTTATTTTATCTAGATAGTAAAAACTCCTTTTATATTTTAAATCTGTTTTCTTTAACTTAGCCACCATTGAACTTAATTAATTCACTTTATCACGTGTACCCATTTTGTTCTCAAATATAGTGGAATGATTAAGTGATTGCGGGAAGCATAATTTGTCAATTCCTGTTTCAGCATGTGACGTCATGTCCGGTTTCTGTCATCAGTCTGAAGTATGGTGCACTGACTCCAGTGAGTGTGTCGTAGAAACTGTTGTAGGTCTTACGGTCAGTGCGATAATTTCAACGAAACACACTATTACTTAACAATTCAAAGTAGAACTCAAGACACACCTGTTTACAGATTACTATTTTGACACTCTGTGATCACAGTTAATCAGTCAACGATTCATACATTTATTTTAATTAACTTACTATTTTATTAGTATATATTTATACTATTGTATTTTTATTTACTACATATTTATACTATTTTACTTATTTATTCATTTTTAATATAGTGTGTAGTTGTATGCCAATTTAGGTCGGAATTTTAAAGTATCATATTTGTGTTATTAGTATACCCTCATTGTATCAAAGTAGTTTTGTATTAACTTTTTAGTATTATTTATATACATATATATATATATATTAATTATTATTATTTTGTTATTAGTATGTATTTTTATTATCATTATTTTAGGAATAATCATTGTAAAGCGCCCCAGAACAATTATTTGGATGGGGCGCTATATAAGAAATAACCTATTATTATTATTAGGTGTATGTATATATGCTAAAATGTCTAAGTGATATTTGACCCGCTCAAGTGAACTTGATACATGACCTGAACTTCGATTGTTTTATATATAAAACTAACTATTCCGAAGCAAGTTAGCAAACCATCTCACATTTCGTATCTGACATGGGTCATTTAAGAAGCCTCTATCCTATTGTACATATCGCGTGTCCTCCAAACATAAACTAATTAACAATAATATTATGTTATCGACACTTGGGTATGGACTGCGCGTGGTTGACCTGACCTTTATTTGTGAAACGATCATGCGTGCGTGTATAAATGACCGGGGCGGGCGGGCGGGCGGGCGGGCGGGCGGGCGGGCGGGCGGGCGGGCGGGCGGGCGGGCGGGCGGGCGGGCGGGCGGGCGGGCGGGCGGGCGGGCGGGCGGGCGGGCGGGCGGGCGGGCGGGCGGGCGGGCGGGCGGGCGGGCGGGCGGGCGGGCGGGCGGGCGGGCGGGCGGACGATAGTGTCCTGTATTAACTATGAGCAGTGTTCCGGACAAGGCCCTCACTGAGTAGGTTTTGCGGGGGCAGCAGTAAATAGTTGAGAGAGAGAGGGTTGGCGAAGGGGTCGTCATCCCCTGCAGTAGTATGTGTCACCATACCCGCACAGAACGGATCCATGCCCCACGTCCATCATCAATTGGCGCCATGGCGCAAACTCCTTGAATTCCCTCCGATTGCTATCAGAGTAGTCCTCTGGTCAACGCTTGACTAGATCGAGCATTGAAACTCACAATAATAATAATAATAACAACAATACTAATAATAGTAATAACAACAATAATAGTAACAATAATTTGATTATTCATCAATATAATATATATACACTTTGCGTATTCAAAGATGTATTGTGTAGATGATAGCTGGTTGTGTAGATGATAGCTTGATAGGCTATTGTACAAATATTGACAACAATGCGATAGTGCGCAGGTAGCCAATGCAATGGTTTTAGAATCGGTGTCGCGCTTACATTTTTCCGGTCGTTATACGAATACGAATACATTTATTTCAGGGAAAAACCCATATACAATCGGTACATACATTAGAACATCTAAGTAGCCTAATTAAAGAGCCAATATGTTAAAAAAAAAATGAATAGATAAAAATAAATAAGGTTATAAGTTAGATAAATGTAAAATTGTAGAAAAACAGATAAAATAACAAGCAATATACAGGATGTGATTGTAAAATATATATGCAATTAATTCATACAAATAAACACCTTTTGAAAAGTAAGTTATATAAACAACTTACTGACTTTAAAATATATATATATAAATATAAACTTTCCGATTGACGTTTCTGAGCATGCGCGATAAATGTAACATCATCAATGTACAGCAAAACTACAAACATTTTTGGTATAAATGCATGGGCTGTTCGTTAACTCTCCTGCGATGATCACTGTGAAATGTCATTCAATACAATAAAATATTACATTTGTTTAAATCACTGTCACGGATTATGACGCACTACAGTCATGTGATTTACGCTTGCTATCAAACCATGCTTCAAAACTTGTTTGCCTCGTGTTAATATGCGAAAAATAACTTTGCTGAGAGGTTTTATACATCCTAACGAACGATCTGTAGTATTTATACCATAAATGCTTGGTTCTTTCGCTGCACATTGATTATTTTACGCGCATGCGTAGAAACGTCAATCGGAACATTTATAACGCCGGAAAAATGTAAGCGCTACACCGGAATTGAACGAGAAAACGAGGAGAACGCGTGACTAGCGGAAGTTTGGCTATATCCTTGTTTGCGGTATTGTAAATGAGGGAGTTGCGGTAGTCAAGTCTGCTGCTTATTAGAGCTGTTGCGATGGTTTTAGCAACGGAAAGTGGTATAAACCGGCGAATACGGCGAAGATCGCGGATATGGTAAAAACAGCAACGCCAACGGCATGTTTCGGTGTGTTATTTGAAATTGACGTTTTGATCAAACGTTACTCCGAGATTTAAAAGTGAGGCGGCTGGTGTGATACTCTGACTCAGGATATGTGTCGGGTAAAAGCCATCGAGTTTTGTATACGCTGCGTTCAGGTACCAATGATGAGAAAGTCGGTCTTATCTGCATTTAGCTGAGCTGAATTAGGGAACGACAAGTATCTGGTGTGGTCAAAGAAACATAGATTTGTGTATCATCTGCATAAAGGTGATGATCCAGGTTATGACTCTGGATAACAGAGCTTAGTGATGTTGTATACAGATTACAGAATGAAAAGCAAGGACCCCTAAACAGAACCCTGGGCCGGGGGACACCACAATAGGTGGTCAGCATGTCTGAGAATCAGTTACCTATTTTAATGGCTTGCCGCCTATCAGTAGGATATGAAGTAAACCAGCTCAGGGCTGTGCCAGATATCCCGTACCACGTTGGTAAGCGTGTAATCAGAATGTCGTGGTCAATGGTGTCGGAAGCGGGGGATAGGTCAAGCAGTATCAGTGCAGCCACTGTCATTATCAATGTTAAGGTTTATGTCATTATGTACTTTTAAAAGACCAGTTTCTGTTGAGTTAAATTGTTTATACGCAGACTGTGATACATTGGTTAAACCATTTATGTAGATGTGAGAATTGAGATGATTTGCTACAACCTTTTCAAGTATTTTTGAAATGAAGCTGAGGTTGGAAATAGGCCTATAGCTATTTAGGTCTTCTTTTGGCAGAGTTGTCTTCTTTAGAACTAGGTTTACATGCGCACATTTAGAATCTTAAGGAAATAAGCCGGAGCGCAGTGATGCATTTATGATGTCTGGTATTGGTCTAATTAATAGGGCGTGCAAGTCTCGCGCGAGAAAACGAGGCTGGGGGCAGAAAGTCCATATTATCCATGTTAACGTATAGGACTTCGTTTTGTTTTGGTTGTAATAAGCGAACTGTTCCAATCTAGCTATTTCAGTTATACTGTCCGAAGGATTAATACAAGCAGAAGGAGTGGAACACTTTACCGGTGACAATGATCACGGAAATCATGAATTTTATTCGATTATTATGGTGGTTGCCATGGCAACGCCGGCTAGTACTTGTGTTTGGCGATCTTCAATAATAATAATAAAAAGTGCCATTTTTCGCGCAGTACAACCTGTTTGGGGCAAACGTATACATGTTTTATGATTATGTGCATTTAGACAACTTTTCAGATATAAGTGCTTATCGAAACCACAACGTACAGCTATGTAGAATGCAAATCCCGTAAAAGATACATACGTCCTAAATCTGTGGGGAGTGTCTACATAAATCGCTATGTCTATGATAGTACGGTAAACTTAATATTAAATCGGACAATTGAGATAAGAAAGGTATAATGCAAGATATTTATGTCCTAATTTTCCTAGTATTCATCAGTCGGAAGTTACAACTGTCATCCATCGAATATTATTTTGGTGACCAGTCCCCAAATCAGCTCCAGTCGCGCGGAGTCTCGCCATGTATCGTGACCGACTTACAGGCCCTATACGTCAAGGCATGCGTTCAGTAGTAAGGTCGGGAGTGGTTCAAGATCACAGGATTTACTTGGTGACGACATGATTATTGTGCTCACTTCAGCAGTTGTGGCTGGTTCAAACGATGCGAGTTGATAATTTAGTTGTGGAGAGTCAGCATTTACAATGTCTGGAGTATGACTGTGAAAGGTGAATGTATGAGACTCATTTTTCTTTAGCATGACTAGAAAGAGTTGCACGGTGACTTGATTGATGCATGGATTGGTAGAGAAGGAGCAGGCCGCCTGGCTAAGATCTGATTTATGCATTTCCATAGCTGTTTTGGTGTAGCAAAGTTATTTGAGACCATATTTTTGTAATAATACGACTTTGCTTTTGACATTTGTCGGTTACATAGATGGCATTGCCGTGTGTAGCGTGACCTGTCTAAGGATGAACGAGATTTACGCCAAACACGTTCCAGATAGCGACGGCGCCGTTTAGACTGGATTATTTCCGGGGTCATCCAGGCCGCTGGCGGTTTTTGTTACACATATTTAGATTTAATGGGTCCATGTTTGTCAAGCAATGTCTCAAGTATTTGACGGTACTGTTTATGTAGGTCTGATACATGTTCTTTAGGATGTATGACAAGGTCGGATGTGATTATATCAGTCACAAATGATGCAATGTTGATACTGTGAATGGCTGTGTAAAACACGCTGTGTGTGGACACGGCTGTGGCTATAGGAACTTTAAGATCTGCAATTACTGTGTTATGGTCCAATGAGCCATCTGCAACTGTGGGTGTCTGAATGACTTTACAAGAGGAGCGAGTTATCAAGATGTCGAGCCAATGGTCATGTATGTGTTTTAGGAAATTGACATCTTGTTTTGTGTCAAATGATGCCAGAATATCATTAAACGTTGTGGTTGTTGCAGATGGTGTATACAGGTGAAGATTAAAACCGCCAACAATGTAACATTCTGTGTGCATGGTAAACAACATTTTCCAACAGATCTTGGAATTCTTCGAAGACATTAGCTGGGGGACCTGGAGGGCGATAAATACAAATGAAATCCTCAGAGAAGCACGAATTTGATAGGTTAATACACATAGATTCAAAGCTGGTGTAGTCAGGGCTGGTGTGCATGTTTACTTCGAACAGTTTTGAAATGAGAAAACCAACACCAGCGCCTCGTCCAACTGGACGTGGTCGATGGTGAGAGCTATAGCCAGGAGGGAAAATGTCTGCAATACATGCAGCTGTGTCATGGGGTCTTAACCAGGTCTCAATGACAGCAAGAAGGTCTATTGTTTTAGAAATTATTAGAGCGGTAAGAGAGGCGTTTTTTCTCTCAAATGGAACGAATGTTAGTGTTGGCTAGGCGAATGTGGTGCCTGATCACAGGTCCAGGATGTAGACTGACACTGATATAGATAGGATATCAGATGCTTACAAATATGTTTCAGTGTCTGCCTTCAAAATATAAGTATTGTCATGATAGCATTACCACGATCGCAGGAGGAATGCACAGGAGGAGATCGGTACTATGTGTATCATAACTGTCGCTTTGAGGTTTATTTGCACACCGACGGAAACAGTGGCGTAGCCAGGATTTTGCCATCCGACAACAAAGCAAACTCTGCGGATTATATATATATATATATATAATATATATATATATATATATATATATATATATATATGTGTGCAATGCAATGCAATATGACCCTTGTCTAATAACCAGGCAACTATTATTTTGATTCCTAAATATATTAGCCATCACGCACGTTGAGAATGAAGACATTTTCGTTGCCTTGTCACTTCTTGGGCTACAGTCAGCGAAAGAAGTGTCTCGCATTAGTTATTATATATTTATTTGTATACCATTTTTGTATAATATTTTACTTTCGTGGGGACACTGAACCAGTAATTTCTTTACTCATCGCCACGATGGTTGGAAAATATCAAATCAATGTTGCCATTGGTTGATGGAAGCTTACGACCGAAACTCTGTTTTGGAATGCAAAGGATATTATGTTCTTTTACCATGTTAGGTTCTGCAGGCAAACTACAAACTATTCAATGTGCCCTCTCTCCTTCCTACCGGACGTGAATTGTCATCTGTCATGTGACAACACTTAATGTTTTTCTGAGTTAAGGATTTACGACTAATTATGTGGATAGGAAGGAACTCTGCGACACATGGGCAGTCAAATTAAACCAGTGTCGAATATCGTTCACAACAGACCGTGTTTTATAATAAATACTGTCTGATTTGACTTTGATATTTCCGTTTATTCATTGGTCGGCAGTGGTATTAAAGTTACGTGCCGTTAAACTGAATTCAAGCTTTCGAGGTGGTTTGCTCTTTACTTCTTCTTTTAGTCCGCAGTCTTCTTCACTTCGTGGTCTCCTCCCAAACGGGAATCCTATCTGGCCGAACTCTACCGCTCAGTTTGTTGTGTGCGCAGCGCTACAAGACAATCGTGATTGTTAATGCAACATATTATACCAATAACGAAGGCGCAGAGACAGAGAAGACGGATGATCAGGGCGAAGCACACAAATGGGGAAAGGTGAACAAAGCATATATGTATCCTTGTCAGCGATTTGTTGGGAAACGATGCTACAGTGGACCGCGCCATTTTGGCCAGTAAATCTACGTTATACGTTTATGCTCTAACAACAAAATATATTGTTGGAAAAAGGAATATTCTGTTTGGTTAACCAAACATAACCAAAGCAGAACGCAGGGTTAACAGAATTGCCTTTTGTTTTGATACGAAACCTCACGTCATTTGCCAACTCCGCTCAGGCTCAACGTGACCATAACGGCAAAAATTCCACTTTGTTTGTATCGACATATCAAATCAGTGAACATAATGACTCTGTCTTTTAAACATTAAATATATGTGCCGTTTTTACACGAAGAAAATAGAATTACGTTGACAGAGCAAGAGTTTGTGTAGGGCGGCTCTCCACTTTTACCTCGATCTTCATATACGATTATTGTTAGTAAGAATATCACCCAGTCTTGCTATGTTCTTCTGTTTAACCCATTAGGGATTTTATTCTGATTTGTATCAGATGAAAGATGTTATGATGAGCGGCTAGAAATGCAAACTGGACGCAAAGCATTCACACATCCATTTCGCAGTTTGCGTCACTTATGACCAGTCTCCCTTGGAAACTGGCTTGCTTGCATATGCCTATGTCAAGCGAAATCAACTTCTAGATAATGATAATAATGAGAACAAGAAGAAGGTTGTCATTGAGTCTAAATCAATGGAAATCAAGCGCAGTTGCCTATCATGACAAAAAGGTTGATTAGTCTCAGAGTCAGTAAAATATTCCAGTTGTCAACATAAGCATGGATACATCAGAAAGCTAAACTGAGGAGGTAAGATTATTAATGCACGTTTTCAAATGAGGGCACATTCCAAAAAATATATGCAGCTACAGAAAAGGCCGTAATTCCAATGTTAGTTTGTAATCTAGGCACATCAAAGAAATCGGAACTAGATTCTAGTTCCGATTTCTTTGTTGTGCCTTGATTACAAACTAACATTGGGACTAAGACTTTTCTGAAGCTGCACAACTAGAATCTAGTTCCGATTTCTTCAATCATCCGATATGTCAAAACGAAATAGATTTGTTTAAACGAACTATCCGAAGAATATTAGCAAACCATTTCTAATTTATATAGCATGTCCACCAAACATAACCTAGGTTGCAATATTACATTCTCGACATTTGGATGCGCTGCGCGCGGGTGACCTGACCTGTATAAATAACCTTTCATTCCGTGTTCGCGTCCGTACTGCCCTCACGACATGTATTGTTCGACCAAAATGAATGCCTTCCGGCGAAGCATTCGACATTGAGTGAGTATCTAACATTACGCATTAACCCGGACGACACTCGCTGAAGGCTGCATTTGTGGATGTTGTTGGAATTCAGTTAATTTGTTTTAAACCTGTTAAGGTCGTCTTATGTTTGTTCACTTCGTAGTTCCTACGTTCGTTTTTCCGTTCCGTTCCGTTTCATTGCGCTCAGTTCCGTTCAGTTCCGTTCGTTTGTCTATTCTGTTCTTTCGTTCGGTCGGTCGTTTCTTCTGTTCGTTCATACACTGCTAATCAACTTTCCCCATTTCACCTCTTTATATTCAAATGTCCAACATATAACATTAATACAAACAAGCTTAGAAATCCTTGGTGTCTTTCACCTTATCTACAGGTTAATTTAATGCAGAAGCGCTCCTTGTCTCAGCTAACGAACTCGGCATGTTTTTAGTGGAGCATGACTATTTCGCTTTTATATTGCGTATCTCGCTAGCCGTTTGAAATCGTCCGCTGGCCAAATAAAATCCGCGGACCAGGGTAGCGCTAGATTTGTTTTCAAGATTATATCTTTGCACATGACTGAGCGAAACAAACTCGAGGTAGCGGTTGATAGTAATGTGTTAAATAAGAATGACTACTAGTATAGGCCTTGTAAATGTGTGTTGGTGGGTATGCGTAGAATGTTATATAGGGTGGTTCGACATGAATACGTGCACTTGCTAGGATCACATTTGCTCATGCATACTTATTATTATTATTTTATTATTACAAGCATTTATAAAGCGCCATATCTCCGGGACCAGCCCGTTCATAGGCGCGTACACACATTACAGTAAAATACTTCATGGATGTGAAACAAGTAAATCATTTTATTGTGTACGATGTCGTATTTACGAATCGTTGTTCTAAATAAACCTTTTAATGTTTGTTAATCAATAGAAGGAATAAATAAATTTCGAACGATATCGGTAACTGAAAGACAAGGGGTAATCTACGTACAGCGAATCCAATCTGCTATGTTTTATCAGAACAAATGTCACTAGACTACCTATCTCTTAAATCACAATGATTTGTTTTGTTGACTGTAGATATGTGTCCATATAATCATAAACACAACAAATGAATACTTTGTCACATTCCACAAAAGCGTATCCCACTTACATGTCCGTCTTTCTTGTTGTACCTCATATCCTGATGCAATTTCTGCCGACGCGGGGCGCTAAGACGGCGGCAAGAAAAAATACGACTATTAGGATTACAGTCAAAACAAAAAGGAACGTCATCGTGTTTATTCTGTTGTCCGAGACGTCCGAGATTTTCGGCCATGTACAGTTGATCCCGTTTGTGGTATTGTAACAAGTGCCACCGTTGCCGCATATCTGGTCTTGGCAAGTTAAGGTACGTCTTGATTCGCAGAACCAGCCCCACCAGCCAGTAGAACAGATGCATCGAACTCCTCGATCCAGCTGTTCACAAGTTGCTCCGTTCTGGCATGGGTTTTGGTAACAACGATAATACATTGTACACCGGTACACCAATCTGAAGTAGGTAACTGGCGTATACGTTACATTTTCGAGCTTCTCCACCTTGACTGTACTATACTGACATCTGTTTTGCTCCAAAAATTGATTTAAACCAGTACAATTTGGATGCTCGATACACCATCCTACGCAAGCCCATTCGTAATCCACTGGCATGGTCACATTTGCAAAAACATTGATGACACCAATGAATTGTTTAATAAGGTATTTACGGGTAACACAATCCATCGCTGGTAACACAAGACAACAATTGTGACGTCACATAATAGATGACGCCGTAATTCTGCAAAACATAAGACGTGAAAAGTTGACAAAAACGTCAAGATAAAATACTATATTATGTGTACATTCAATAAATAAATCTCATAGGGCAAAACATAAATAATTTATTTCTAGAAAAATACGAATGATTATTTGTATGCGACCTTCATCAATCATAAACAATTTCAACCAATCAACACATATCTTTCTAGCCTCGTCGACACTTGTTATAATAGTTGAGAGGCTTAGGGGAAGGATTGCAATACGTTGGAACAAAGAACCATATTTGGGACAGGTGGGAGACAGTGGTCGCGCGGTAGATCGCCGAACTGTCAATCGAGGGGACGGTGGTTCAACCCCACCTAACGCCGTTTCGAAACTTGGGCAATTTCGTTCACCCCACAGGTGCCGATGTGTTTCGGAAGACACACTAAAAGCGTCCCTTCTATCTGGTGTCTATGTCAGGGGAAGTAAAAGATCACACACAGGGGGTAAATGTGTAATCTGTAGTGGACTCACTAATTATAGAGAAGAACTCCTGCGTTAGCCCAAGTTTGGGCTGTTTGGAGGAAACAACCTAAGAACTAAGGACCCAAGCGGAGTTGAGGGGCTGAAAGGTGCTGCCACCTCACGGAGTCTGGGTAACCGAGGCTAGTGCAACAAATGTAAGACGTAATCATTATTCACGACCGACTAGACCAACTGCACCGCTTGGTCGCCAGGTGGTAGCACCACTCACAACAATAACCTTGAATAAAGTTGTTGATGTCATTTGTGATTATATATATACTGTCACCCTATCACATATTTCGTAATGTAGTCTGTAGTATTTTACTAAAAATATAATTATGTTCTTGTAATTGCTTAGTTACTAGCTGAGTTTCGCAAACATCCAGTGTACAAAAACAATGGTTCGTTGGTTTTCGTGTGTCCCAGGCACGTGCGTATATAGCGCTCATTGGTCAATCCAACACCTACTTCAACGTATATAAATTCATAATCTGATAAATCTGTACATTTCGCCGGGTTTCTACATCTAGGCCGACGACTCGCGCAGAGGCAGTTGACAGCTAAGGTTATCGACAAACGGCGCACGGGGTGTGAAATTTATTTATTCCTTCTATTGATTAACATTAAAAGGTTTATTTAGAACAACGATTCGTAAATACGACATCGTACACAATAAAATGATTTACTTGTTCCACATCCATGAAGTATGCATGAGCAAATGTGATCCTAGCAAGTGAACGTATTCATGTCGAACCACCCTATATAACATTCTACGCATACCCACCAAAACACATTTACAAGGCCTCTACTAGTAGTCATTCTTATTTAACACATTACTATCAACCGCTCCCTCGAGTTTGTTTCGCTCAAAGTCATGTGCAAAGATATAATCTTGAAAAAATCTAACGCTACCCTGGTCCGCGGATTTTATTTGGCCAGCGAACGATTTCAAACGGCTAGCGAGATACGCAATATAAAAGCGAAATAGTCATGCTCCACTAAAAACATGCCGAGTTCGTTAGCTGAGACGAGGAGCGCTTCTGCATTAAATTAACCTGTAGATAAGGTGAAAGACACCAAGTGTTTCTAAGCTTGTTTGTATTAATGTTATATGTTGGACATTTGAATATAAAGAGGTGAAATGGGGAAAGTTGATTAGCAGTGTATGAACGAACAGAAGAAACGACCGACCGAACGAAAGAACAGAATAGACAAACGAACAGAACTGGACGGAAGTGAGCGCAATGAAACGGAACGGAACGGAACGGAACGGAACGGAACGGAACGGAACGGAAAAACGAACGTCGGAACTACGAAGTGAACAAACATAAGACGACCTTAACAGGTTGAAAAGTAACTGAATTCCAACAACATCCACAAATGCAGCCTTCAGCGAGTGTCGTCCGGGTTAATGCGTAATGTTAGATACTCACTCAATGTCGAATGCTTCGCCGAAAGGCATTCATTTTGGTCGAACAATACATGTCGTGAAGGCAGTACGGACGCGAACACGGAATGAAAGGTTATTTATACAGGTCAGGTCACCCGCGCGCAGCGCATCCAAATGTCGAGAATGTAATATTGCAACCTAGGTTATGTTTGGTGGACATGCTATATAAATTAGAAATGGTTTGCTAATATTCTTCGGATAGTTCGTTTAAACAAATCTATTTCGTTTTGACATATTGTATGATTGAAGAAATCGGAACTAGATTCTAGTTGTGCAGCTACAGAAAAGCTCTTAGTCCCAATGTTAGTTTGTAATCTAGGCACAACAAAGAAATGGGAACTAGAATCTAGTTCCGATTTCTTTGTTGTGCTTAGATTACAAACTAACATTGAAACTACGGCCTTTTCTGTAGCTGCATATATTTTTTGGAATGTGCCCTCATTTGAAAACGTGCATTAATAATCTTACCTCCTCAGTTTAGCTTTCTGATGTATCCATCCTTATGTTGACAACTGGAATATTTTACTGACTCTGAGACTAATCAACCTTTTTGTCATGATAGGCAACTGCGCTTGATTTCCATTGATTTAGACTCAATAACAACCTTCTTCTTGTTCTCATTATTATTATTATCTAGAAGTTGATTTCGCTGGACATAGGCATATGCAAGCAAGCCAGTTTCCAAGGGAGACTGGTCATAAGTGACGCAAACTGCGAAATGGATGTGTGAATGCTTTGCGTCCAGTTTGCATTTCTAGCCGCTCGTCATAACATCTTTCATCTGATACAAATCAGAATTAAAATCCCTAATGGGTGAAACAGAAGAACATAGCAAGACTGGGTGATATTCTTACTAAAAATAATCGTATATGAAGATCGAGGTAAAAGTGGAGAGCCGCCCTACACAAACTCTTGCTCTGTCAACGTAATTATATTTTCTTCGTGTAAAAAAGGCACATATATTTAATGTTTAAAAGACAGAGTCATTATGTTCACTGATTTGATATGTCGATACAAACAAAGTGGAATTTTTGCCGTTATGGTCACGTTCAGCCTGAGCGGAGTTGGCAAATGACGTGAGGTTTCGTATCAAAACAAAAGGCAATTCTGTTAACCCTGCGTTCTGCTTTGGTTAACCAAACATAATATTTCTTTTTCCAACAATATATTTTGTTGTTAGAGCATAAACGTATAACGTAGATTTACTGGCCAAAATGGCGCGGTCCACTGTAGCATGGTTTCCCAACAAATCGCTGACAAGGATACATATATGCTTTGTTCACCTTTCCCCGTGTGTGTGCTTCGCCCTGATTACCCGTCTTCTCTGTCTCTGCGCCTTCGTTATTGGTATAATATGTTGCATTAACAATCACGATTGTCTTGTAGCGCTGCGCACACAACAAACTGAGCGGTAGAGTTCGGCCAGATAGGATTCCCGTTTGGGAGGAGACCACGAAGTGAAGAAGACTGCGGACTAAAAGAAGAAGTAAAGAGCAAACCACCTCGAAAGCTTGAATTCAGTTTAACGGCACGTAACTTTAATACCACTGCCGACCAATGAATAAACGGAAATATCAAAGTCAAATCAGACAGTATTTATTATAAAACACGGTCTGTTGTGAACGA
>OZ024854.1:13708680-13798680 GCA_964017155.1 Oasisia sp. SBJ-2009
TGAGCTTGATTTTCGAGGATATTGGCGCAAAAGAAGTTACTATTATTATTATTATTATTATTATAAGCTGTAACACAAGCACGGATGCTAAGATATTTATTTATTATAAACACCGGCGGAGAATGAATCGGAGAATCATGTTAATAATGTCGGTCCCGTCTCAATTTGGGACGTAAAAGAACCACTGAGGACGACAAGCACCCTGGCAGTGACCATCCTCAGTGACTCCTGCGTTAGCCCAAGATTGGGCTGTTTTGAGTTAATAACCTGAGAACTGAGAACCGGCGTAAGTAACATCGACACCGTCACCGTTGTCGTTGACAACGTCGGCGTTGAGCACGCGTGGCCTGGCTATGGTCTGACTTGATACACTGTCTACACTGTCACTAGTCACTACTCTTCACTAGTCACTACTACACTGGAAAGAAGCAAACATAACAGCAATTTTCAAGAAATGAAACAGGGCAGACGCTTCAAACTATAGACCAATATCCTTGACCTTGTCACCTGTGTCTGTGATTTCTTAACTTCTTGAACACACCGTCGCTTCGCCTTCGTCAAACAAGCTCTTTCAGTTTCATTAGTTCGCCCTTGAGCATAATATTATGCTCAAGGCCGCGTGCTCAGTTGAATACATACTCAAGACATTTTATCAAAATCTATGAGCACCTTGAGCACTCCTTCTCAGGCTCAGCTGTGCATGAGATCTGATTCTGAGCACGGAGTTGAGCATGAGCACCGAGTACGGATTTATAACCTCGGCCACCCGGATCTCTCGGGAGCATACATTATTTATCTTGTAAACCAGACATAGGCATAATGTATTATTGCATATTATTACTGTGAACAGTCACGACATTACACCTTGGTTGTACGGTTGTACCTTACGAATAGTTTACGTTTTTTAGACGGAACTACCTGTATTTAATAGTAATGGTCAATGTCCGATCGAATTCAACATGTAACAATGTTATAACTAGTTAGCAGTAGGATCAAGGCCTGGAACGGGGTATTGGCAGTAATTTCTGGTTGAAACAAAGAGTAAGCAAGGGATGGCAGACTGTGTAGTCTGTAGATATGTCAAGGATTCTTGTGCTCATGTATTTTGTGAGCGTTGAAATGACATCCGACCACTGTGCCAATGTGTTACACAAGGTAAAATCATGGCTTCTAGAAGCTGCATAACAGGATAAAAATAAAACACACAATGAGAGCAATGGTGACATTTGACCAAATCTGCTCATGTGATAAAATTAATGTATTATACAATAATTAGTGACTGAGAATAGCCAGATGTTCTAAACAATGTAAACACTTAATAAATAATATATAATAAATAAATATATGAGAATAATAAGGTCACACTAATTCTAAAATTGCGATAGTTTCTCAGATGTAAGACTAATAAATCTAACCAATCTCTATATAAAATGTAAAAAGATAATGTATTATAAAATAAATATTACACAGACATAATCAAGTGGTAATTAAAATTAATAATAAAATAAATCTGTAGTTTCAAATGAGTTTGTAAAATGCTAAATAAGTCTGTAAAATGCTAAATATAGAAGGAGTCTTTAAAAGGCTAAATACAAATCGGTTAAAAGGCTAAATACAAATCGTTAAATTGTTTGCGCTCAGGAAAGCCTGTCCCAAAAAAAATAAGACGTCTGGTGCCCGTGCAAATGAAACATTTAGGTCTTTACCCCCAGGGCGATTTTGGGTATAAAGAAACATGTCTTATGCAAAGGTCTGTTAATCAACAGGTTATAAGGGCTACCGTTGTCTTTGTATATTATTTATGTAACCGTAGTGGCGCGAAAAACGAAACCGTACTGTATTATCGCCCATTGTGTTGTAAATGATTAATTCCAGCAGCGTAACTGGTTATAATTTATAAAATGTTCTGCGTGTCCAAATAAACTAGTGTGTTGGTCTTAAGACTGCAGTAATGTCAAAGACAAAACATACTGAATTTAGATTACAAAATATAATCTGAACGAACAGTGAAATATTAACATGTACCACCTTATGTCACCTAAGGACCAACCATTATGAAACTATGCACAGCATCTATTTGCTGTGTATATATTCCATAAGACACACAATCTATAGGTGTGTTGAAAGGAAATGCGAGAGGTTAAACGCTTATTATTTGTATTTTCTAACAGGTTTCGAAACTAATTTCTTATATTACATAAAATATTGACTAGACAAATACACACACTTTGCTGTGCATTGTGATACATTAATACATCATCCTATACTTTATATTAGAAGTAATAAACATAGTGATCATTGTTATTACTAGCAAGATTACTGCAAACTTTAATATTTTGATATAAAAATTGTTAAATGATTTTTAAACCATACTGCAGGTGTGGCTGTACCTGATTCCACATATTAGGGCCCTTAAATACAAAAAGCACATCACTGTATGTGTCATTCTACTAAAATGGTCAATGTGTAATTAGTGTTTATATTGCATGTATTATGATTGTGACTATCACATACTCTCTCAAAGTGACTTAACGTATGATCTGGAAGCAGAGCTGCCAAGTCTCCCGATTTATCAAAATAAAAATAAATACAATCTCCCGATCTCACGGTTTTGATTTGCAATCTCCCGCAAAAGAATCGTTTTGTCTTTTTTACGCGTATTTTTCGATTTATTTTGCCGGCGCACCCTTTTGCCAGCTGTGAGTCTTCTACGGTACACGGAAAGTGCCGAGAGCAGCCGAGCGGAGACTATAGAAGTATATCCAACCGCAGGGTCTGTGACCTGTTGGCCTTCAAGGTCAATGCAAGCAGCAGCTGCTACGGTATAAAACTTGACAGAGGCCTGGCAGATGGTGTCAGGAAGGCAGTCAGCAAGGCGAAAGCTGACCTTGCAGTAGCAAGAGCTGAAGAACACATGATGGAAATGAAGAAAAACTAGAAATGTACAGAAATGCAGTTCTGCTTGAACTATTTATTTTGTGACTGCTGTTTATAGCTAAAATAAACTGTTACAAAACCACAACCATGTCCATTTTTATAATAGTGAAAGAATCTTGAAAGTCTCTGTAAACCCCAATACAAAATATAAATTAATTATATATATCCACACATGAAAGTTAAAAATAAAAAATATATTATTATTTAAAATATAGTTCACTTTCGAAGAGTTATAGGTGCTAAATATAAGCAAAAATGGCAGGAAATCTTGTATTTGGCATTCTCAATTACAATTTTTTCCGGGGGGCATGCCCCCAGACCTTCCTAGCATTCTCGGTTGCTTCGCAACCTCGGGCAAGGCGCTTTGCGTCTTGCATATATTTCTCCCTCTTTTGACATACTGTAGGAGGGAGATCTCCCGCATCACACTCAATTCAACTTGGCAGCTCTGTGGAAGTAAACTGTTTTTTAACTTAAACATAAAAACCAATTGGACCAAGTCTGAGTACGATACCGTACTCAGAAAGTTTCGTGACTTACGTTGAGTACGAGCACGGTGTGGAAGCGAGGCTTGAACATAGAATCTGAGCACGAAATAATGAGTACGGTTTTATAACCTCTGGTCCAGGGAGTGAAGCTCATGGCGTGAACTAATTATTACTATATGTTTATTTAAATAAACATATGTTTTCCTCGGTAAAGAAAGTTAAAAGGACTAGAGGATATTGAATTGAATTGAAATTTATTTTCAACAACAACAATTACTACATTATACAGACAGCGCATACAATACCATTTGTTGAAAAAAATGGTAAAAGAAGTACAATACTTATCATGTTTACCCTTATAATTGCTTAATTACATACATAAAGCATCTGAACAGTGCAATAGAAGGTACGACAACATTATTTACATGTATAACCATACAACATTTAATCGAGAAAAAAGACATTATGATATTTATTGAAGAAGAAAAAACCTTTATAACATTAAACAATCTGAATGTTTAATTTAGTTATCTAATTTATGTTGGCAAAATAGTCTAGGACTCTAACACATAACTATTCAACAGTCTATCTGTATAACACTTTTTGAAATGATGAACATTTTTACAACTAATCAATGAATTATCGAGGGTGTTCCAAAGTTTAACCCCAGTAACAGAAATACACATATTTTTAAGTTAGTACGTACATAGATTTGCTTGAACATACATTTATGCCTGGATGAATATCGTGATTCATGTATTCTGAATAATGTTTGTACATTCATTGGTAATATATAACTTACATTAGCAAAGGCAATGTGTAGACTAAACGTTAAAAAGTGGTCGTTTTCACAAAGAGCGATAAAATCAATGGAACACATTAGCTGCTGGTGTGTGTGCTTGTGCTTAACATTAAATCGACATGTACCTAAAAAGGCGGAATACATTTAGATAGATAGGTCCGTGGATAGCTTGGACTAGATAGAGTGGATAGGGTTTCCTTGTCCACCTGCCATCTACAGTTAATTTTCTAAAGGATTGCTAAATCTTTTAAAATCATTATATTATATTAAATTCACCATAATCTATGCATTATGATTTAAGATTGAGGAGAAGACGAAGATCGCGTTTACTCATTGATCAGTTAATTACTTTATTTAATTTTGTTTACATAAGGGTGTTTAAGTACGCGATCACGATCGTCGCCGTTCGCTTGGCTTACTCGCGTGGGATTGCGGCCGCAGAGAAAATTACCATGAACCGGTTACTGCGCATTGGGGGGTACGCGTGTAACTCGGATTGCTGGATTGAAGTCGACCAAAATTGTCTCTATGTCTGTCTGTCTGTCTGTCTGTCTGTCTGTCTGTCTGCCTGCCTGCCTGCCTGCCTGCCTGCCTGCCTGCCTGCCTGCCTGCCTGCCTGCCTGCCTGCCTGCCTGCCTGCCTGCCTGCCTGCCTGCCTGCCTGCCTGCCTGCCTGCCTGCCTGCCTGCCTGCCTGCCTGCCTGCCTGCCTGCCTGCCTGCCTGCCTGCCTGCCTGCCTGCCTGCCTGCCTGCCTGCCTGCCTGCCTGCCTGCCTGCCTGCCTGCCTGCCTGCCTGCCTGCCTGCCTGCCTGCCTGCCTGCCTGCCTGCCTGCCTGCCTGCCTCTCAGGGTATCTGTCTTATTCTGCCGTTCTTACCTAAGCTTCGCTAGGTAACTAAGCTGGTTTGTTATAAAATTAGCCGCGATACACTGCGATGCTTGGGGAAACAAATGCAGGCGCCCTCGCTAATATGTTTGAAAAGTACATTATCATGTTTCAACGTGTCCCAGAAATAGATGACGTGCTCATTCATACCATACATTCGAGTTGGTGCCTGTGTTAGGAAGTGGTGAATTTCAAAAGTCTATTTATAATTGAAGAAAAACGTTTGCCGTGTTCATCTAACATCCCACGACACGGTTGAAAACCAATATGTAAAAACATGAAATTCTGCTGATTGAGCTCCACGTATTTTGAAATGTTGAACCACGAAGTTCTCCAATCTATAGACGAATTTTGAAAATGCCTAAGTTCACGAACAATCCATGTGTTTTCGGCAGGTAATATGCAAATTCTTAGTCCGATAAATATAACAATGACGAAGATAAGGGTCGAACTGCGTGCGCCTGTGTTAAGTTAAAACGTCTACTATTTGTAAAGCATGAAACTGTTCTGACATCCAACGATGTAGTTGTGTTGTAGAGGGCATATTGATCCTGAAATGGTGTACAACAACATCTAACTGCCAGGATACAACTCCTCGAGTACCATTTGGACGAACGAATGATCACATGTAAAATGTCCGCCAGATGCGTACAAATATTGTCGGAGATATGTGTCCACAAATTAACGAACGAACGAACGATCGAACGAACGGGCGATCGATCGAACAAAGGAACTAAACAACCAACCAACCAACCAACCAACCAACCAAAAAACCAACCAACTTCCACATATTGTATCGTAAACTCAACGTTGCAGTAAAACATAACATGTAAATGTTGTCACGCAGTAGTTGAGGATACAAGACAGGTAATGTTTTGATTTGAGTTACAGGGTCAGAACAGAGATATACCCATGAATATACCCATAATAATATACATAGTAAAATTACATACCTCAAGTAGCTACAGGCTTACAGTTTCACCAAATAATCAGTTGTAATAACAACAAGTTTTGCTCATATTGTATCAGCGAAATATCAACTCTAATAGATCGATAAGAACACAAGAATGGACGCCACTCCAATAATATAAGAAGCGTCATTCAAGTTACGAAGATTTGTTTTGATCGGTTGTAACTGTTCGATAATTGGTGAAAGAAGATGAAGATCGCATGCAAGAAAGCATCGGTATTTGCGTAATTTTATGTTGATATAATCAATTGTTTTCATTTTATTGTTGCAATAAACATTTGTATTTATGTAATGGTACCCATAACATTTTATGTTACATGAAGTTTTTTCAACTTATTCACGTCAAATTTACTGCTAATTTAGGACGTCACATATTATGCGACGTCAGTACTGTTGCTATGTGATACCGGCGATGGATTGTTTTACCCGTAGGTACCTTTTCGAACGATTCATCAATGTCATGAATGTTTTGGCAAATTTGACCATGCCAGTGAAAGAGAGTTTGACTTGCAAAAATTGGTGTCTCCGGCATATCGACTGTACTGGTTATAATATATATCCCCATATTGGTATATGCAACTATAGTATAAGCAATTCCGAGGAGCTCGTGAACTATACACATAGAGATGCAACATACTACAGGGTGATATACCGGTGTCCAGACTTTTACCAATGTTCCGACAGACCATGCCAAAACGGAGCAACCTGTGAGACGATGTTTCGAGGAATTCGATGTTTCTGTGCTACTGGCTGGTGGGGTTGGTTCTGCGAAACAAAGGAATCACCTTGCACGGAAGGCTTTTGTCCAAATTTTACAGATGGAAACAACTTCACAGGGCTACGAAACCCGATCTCCACGCCACACTCTGCCAGTATAGATATGCAGTTGATGTTGACATTAATATTTTTAGTGACTGCCTTCGCAATATCCGTGACTGGTCTGTCCGTCGTCTTTGCTGCGCGGGCCCTCAGATCTTCTGCCACCCAATGAGCTACTACAAGAGATACGGACATGTAAGTGGGATATACTGTTGTGGAATGTAATAAAGGACTCGTTTGGTTCGTTCATGATAACTTCGATAAATATCAGCGTTCAAACAAATGTTGACGTAAGCGATTAGATGTGATAATTAAATTTCCGGACCACTTACGGAATTGCTTTTTATATAGGTAGTTAGCGTGCTACCTATGACACTGTTCATAATACCAATCCTTTGTGTTGATTATAAATAATGCACGTGTTTGTGCAGAATTGCTATTCATAACATAAATACAGAATACTACCAATTAAAACGGTATGTCTGATCTAACATAGTCGTAGTCCTGTTGAAGCTATCTTGCATAATAGTATACGTATACCCTTTAAAAGATCATTGTCTGCGGTTTCCATTACCTGCCTTTCCTGTAAGCAACTAGCGTTTTACATTCACTGCTTACTTGTAAGAAAACCTGTCCAGCTTCGATTATCTAATTCTTATTTACTTTATGTTCATAAAGTCAGTACTAATATTGGGACTAGGGATTTTACTGTAGGACCGCCTACTCTCTGGAATATGCTTGTTTTAGAGTTGAAAATAGTGCTAAATTCTGCCTTCAGTTAAAGACATAGCCTACCTTTGCAACCTTGCCTATCCGCCATAGCATGCTGGCGTAAAACTCAATCTGATGACAAATAGAATTGTTGACTGAGATTGATTAACCGTTTTGTATTGATGTGCCTGTGAGCTTGGTTTCTAAGGATTTGTGCGCACTTGAAGTTAGTTAAGTATTATTGTTAATGAGCCCGCGAAATATGAAAACGAAATTGCTCATTCCTACCATGCAGAGTTCGTTGGCTGATCTGGGGAGAGGTTTTGACGTTATATATTATGTTTGTGAATATTCCGCATGGTATTAACCGATATTTCAGATGGAAGATACTGAGTTTTGAGTTCTGCTTTACAACAGGGAAGGGACATGGATGGTAAGATTTAATTACAACTCGGTGTTGTTTGTGGTGACAATCTACAGACCGCCATTAGATATCCAATAGGGCCCGTAAGTGGGTCACGATACATGCCGCGCGACTGAAGCTGATTTGGGGACTGGTTACAAGAATAATATTCGATGGATGACAGTTGTAACTTCCGACTGATGAAACTGGGAAAACCAGGACATAAATATCTTGTGTTATAGCTTTCTTATTTTAAATGTCCGATTTAATATTGAGTTTCCCACACTATCATAGACATAGCGATTTATGTAGTGCAGATAATAGACACTCCCCACAAATTTAGGCCGTATGTGTCTTTTACGGGATTTGCATTTTACCTAGCTGCACGTTATGGTTTCGATAAGCACTTATACCTAACAAGTTGTCTAAATGCACATAATCATAACACATGTATACGTTTGCCCCAAACAGGTTGTACTGCGCGAAAAATGGCACTTTTTATTATTATTATTGAAGATTGCCAAACACAAGTACTAGCCGGCGTTGCCATGGCAACCACCAAAATAATCGATTAAAATTCATGATTTCCGTGAGCATTGTCATCGGCAAAGTGTTCCACTGCTTCTGCTTGTAATAATCCTTCGGACAGTGTAACTAAAATAGTTAGACTGGAACAGTTCGATTATTACAACCAAAAACAAAACGAAGTCCTATACGTTAACATGGAGAATATGGACTTACTGCCCCCCAACTGCCCCCAGCCTCGTTTTCGCGCGCGAGACTTACTATTGCCAACTTCGATGTTTCTTCGTTAACTGTACATTGAACCTGTTCGATAATAAAACTTTGATGGAATAACAACACTGGAGTACTAGTCAAGAAATGTCGGCAGCGCCTGTATTCTCTTAAAAAACAAAATAAGTGTTCTGTTGACACAACCAGTTTAAACCTCTTTACAAATCTTTCATCCAGATTTCTTTATTTTTCATTTGTCTGCTGGTATTTCAAACTGAACAGTTTACAGACGAGTGTACGTGACAGCTCCAAACTATTTGGAGCCATTCAGAGAGACATCACTCAATTCTGATAAAAACACGTTTTTGGGAAGTTCGTTCTATTTTAGCCAAGTCATGTTCTTTATTCCATGCTTGAGAGTCTGCCGTCGAGACGCCGTTTTAGGTGTTTCGCGGTGAAAAGAATGTAGACATTACCCAGTGGGTGTATGTTCAACGCACGCTGAAGTTACAATGTGAAGTAATGCACTCCATGTGCTCATGTGATTAATTATTTTGTGTCTGACTTCGATGACATTAGCCAATAACATGCTGTTATCGATATTATATTTTATTATATTGTATTTTCTATACAAATATACCTTATATATATATATATATATATATATATATATATATATATATATATATATATATTGTTTACACATTTCGTTCACCATGCCCGTCCATAGGACAATGTAGTTGCCTTTGCATGGATGAATAAAGTTGTATTGTGTCGCATTGCATTGTATTGTATATCCTCGGTAGCGCGTTTAACCACGTGATGGTAATAACGATAGACGTAGACGAATAAACGATGTCCGCATATCGACTAGTTGAATATGTGAAGGCATGTTGTCAAAGCCGTGATGCCAAACCTCTTTTTTGTTTTGCAAAATATATGATATAATATTTTTTATTCCATCCGTATTTTATGACTCGTTCACTTCCGGGCAGGTGTGCGATTGTCCATATTCACCCGTACTCTGTCTCTCCCCGCGTCCTCCTTACTTATACAATAAGGTGTATCATGTGTTAACAATCACACTTGTTTTGTAGTGCTGCTCACACAACCAACTGGGCGGTAGAGTCTGCTCACACAACCAACTGGGCGGTAGAGTCTGCTCACACAACCAACTGGGCGGTAGAGTCTGCTCACACAACCAACTGGGCGGTAGAGTCTGCTCACACAACCAACTGGGCGGTAGAGTCTGCTCACACAACCAACTGGGCGGTAGTAGAGTTCGGCCTGTCAGGATTCCTGTTTGTGAGGCGACCACCAAATGACGTGAACTAACAAGTGAAGACCAAGAAAAGATAAACAGCTTTTAGTCGTACATAGCTTCAGTGTGATCATCGACCATTAAATAAACGGAAATATTCAACGTCCAACCAACGGTGTTTATTATAAGATTCATATGTCCGGTTGCGATGATGTTGATGTGAGACAGATTTTCAACACTGGTGTAACTTGACAGACGGTTATAACAGTCCGCGTGACGCTATGGTCAGTTCCGTTCACATATCTAAACGCATCTAAACGCTTGGTTAAATGCTGTCGCATTATAGTTAATGATATGCGACATGATTTTCTGTTTTGAGATAGGTCATAATATACACTGTACATGCGCATATATATACATTACAATGAACATATCTGATATAGCTAAAGGATTATGGTCTTAACAAATAATCGGTTATACTAACAATCTGACTAGCTGATATTGTATCAACAAAATAACACCCCTAAATGGCCAATCAGAATGAAAGAATGGGTTGATACGACAAGTTGAATAATGTCGACGAGTCTGATCCAGAAGCGATATTTTAAACCTGTTTGGAAGTTCCAGGGCGTAGGATACGGATGGGATTGACACGACTTCAGTAACTGTACATAGCGTAGTGTGTATCATTAAAAGTATATGAACAAGAAGATCTCCGCTTAATCCAGATACAGATTAATAAATGTAGGTCCTATGTTGCACACATCAAATTTTAGGATGTTAATTAATTACAGTAAGTGTTAATTTTCGTTCTTTTTTATGATATAACCATGGAATTACAATCATAGATCACGTAAAAACAAAAATACGGTAGGGTGGGGGAATATATATCCACCTTAAGCAAGAACTTGAGTAGTAACAAAATAAATCAATAGTAAAGTTTAATCGAAAATCAACAACAATTTAATACTTCCCAAAAAGATGTTACACGTTATTATAGAGCCAACATTCAAAGTAATATTTTTATAAATTGTTAAGATATATGCATTCTAAAAAATTAAAACGTAGGCGCCTTTACCCCCACAACAATTGTTTTGCTATTTGCTATGTACACTATGTACACTATGTACACTATGTACACTGTGTACACCGTACACGTAGTACCTACCGAGTAAGCATATATATATATATATATATATATATATATATATATATATATATATATATATATATATATATATATATATATATGCAATGGACGAATAGTCTAATAAAACAACGGAGGATCTCATTGTAATGATAATGATGTATATAATGCCGATTATTATATAACTGATTAACTACACTAATGGTCGACTACAACAACTGGGGCTGTGATACATTTGTTATAACATATGAATGAACGCAATGATATTGACACAAGCTGAAAGAAAATATATTTTAATATTTGTATAACAGAGTAATCATGTTTACAAAAAACAAATCATGACAATATCCATTTGCATTGAACTATTACAGTGGAACTGAAAGAGGATTATCATGTCACGATAAAGAGCAAAACATATGTATAGTCAACAGAGGGAATGTAGTTAACATAGGGAATGAAGGGTACTATTGATGTACATTGGTGTACTACAAATGTACGATCAATTTGTGAGATGTCATTACCATGTTAATTGTTCTTTGTGCCATATTGTAAACCGTGACACGTGACATTTCAACAGGTTACTTCTTGAATGCCAACATAAGTCCGTCTCCGATGTTGACGAGGCTCAAGTTGACTCTATCGTCAACGGCCACCTTGCGGCAAAGTGCACGAATGCATTCAATCGAGTTGGCAAACTCCGGTTTGACAAACTCCGGGTCAACGACACCTTGTTCTCCCAGAAACAGCATCTAATTCAACGAAATAATTGCATTAATAAGTCGACACCAATATTTATTTCTGACGTTGTAACTTTATTTTTAACGTTGTAATTTATTTCTGACGTTGTAACTATTTATTATTATATTATTAACAGCAATTATGAACGACCGAATCTCCTTAGACGTGTACATAAATGTTAAAACGCACGTGTTTTGTTTGTGTTTCCAAAGTGTTATCCCTATCATGATGTGCACGCGCGTATGTGCACCCGTGTGTATGTGTTTGAATACGCATGCGCGTGTTTGTATGCGTGTAAGTGTTTATCTTGATGTGCATGCGTGCCTGTGAGTTATCCTTGTGGGGGCTCACATATAGGATTTATTCTCTTTCATTAGACAATAAATATATGCCGTCTTCTACGGTATTGCACCATGATGTACAAATAAATCTAACACAAATTACAACTATGCCAGTAGGACAATCGGCGACAACCCAATACGGTAATTTAAAACAGTAATTTCCTTACCATTTCCTAAGCAGGGTAGAGAAATCCACGATCAAAATAAGATAATAGAACGACGAATTATGCACCGAGCTATACGACAGTTAACAGAGTACCATAATCCAAACTGACCCAGTACCAGAGAAAATATCCTGGGAGGTGGAAGCAATACGAAATATGAAGCATGGGACAACAACAGGCAACGACCATATAAACATCGAGACTTTGAAAGCAGGAGAAGATCCCATATCGAAGACACTTAATAAATTGTACACTAAATGCTTATCAGAAAGGCGAATACCCGTTGCGTGGAAAAACGCTAAGATGATGATAATCTTCAAGAAGGGAAATAAGAAAGAAGTCAAGAATTACAGATCGATATGTCTACTATCAAATATCTATTAAATACTCACGAAAGACTAAAACGAAAAGGCTAGAGAAGACACAGCTTACATATCAACCAAGCTGTTCGCGGCAGCACTCGAAAACATATTCCGACGACTGACTTGGGAAACCAGAGGCTTGAAAATAGGCGGCAAATATCTTTGTCATCTGCGCTTCGCCGACGACATACTCAAATGCGCTAATACACCACATGAGCTACAACAAATGCTACAGGACTGAGTTCATGAAAGTGAAAATCAGGGTCACAACCAAGACAAGGAGATTCAAAAAAGAATGACGGCCGGATGGACAACATTCGACAAGCACCGCGACATCTTCAAGGGTATGTGAGTGAGTTTATTTGGTAAAACATTATAATACATATAAATATAATATTTACCGAGGATAGACACATTAAAGCACACAATAGCACACTTGTTTCCAATGTGGTCCTCAAAAAATACTAAGAATGAATTTAAGAAAATATAAAAATAAATACATAAATAAAATAAACACAGTAATACAATAATTAAAATGTAAATATTTTCAAAGACAGGTAAACAAATGTCATCAATAAGACAATGTGCTAACATAAAAGGTGCTCTATTTAAAATATAATAACAAGATAGTACATAGTAAGATTAAATTAACAAAAATGTAATTTAAAATGCCACTTTAATTAAAGTGATCATTCGTCAGCCAACAATCTGCTGTATAATAGGGTCGTTACCTTTTTTCTAAAACTGATTTTAACTTTACATTGCTTAATTTCAGTAGGCAGTTTGTTCCAGTGGCATATGCTGGAATAAAAAAGGGAAGTTTGCCCAGAACCCTTCACTTTTGGAATGACACATGCCAAGTTGCTGGCTCTTGTAGGGTATCTATGGTGTACCATTTCGACATTTGTTCTTAAATATGCTGGTGCCGTTAGATTTATAATGTTGAACATGTGACCCAATTTTAACTGTTCTACTCGACATTCAACAGGTAGTAAACCAACAGTCTTAACTTCATTAGCACCGACATGGAATCTCGGTGGAGCATTTAACATAAATCGGACAATCTTGTTCTGACTACGCTGCATTCTGCACTTCATTTTTTTCGACAATCCGCTATACCATGCCGAACATGTGTAATCGAAATGACATTGAATCAAAGATGATACAAGTAATTTTTTGGTTTTCATATTGAACTTTCTGGCGTTCCTATACAAAAACTTAAGTTTGTTTGACGTTTTAAAAAGGACGTCAGAGGCTATAACATCACCAGAAAGAGACTGATCTAAAGTTACGCCTAAATAGGTGACGGTTGACTTTGATTCAATGACATTTCCTTTACATACAATATTAAGAGTGTTACATTTGCATATCTTTTTCCTTGTTCCAAACACAATGGATTGTGTTTTACCCAGATGGAGCGATAACTTGTTGTCGATTAACCAGTTATTGACAGATTCTAGTTCACAACTTAAAGTTGCCTCGATTTCTACTAAATCCTTTCCTGAGGCAAGCAAGACGGAATCGTCCGCGTACAACAATAACTTGCATTTAACTGCAGCAGACATGTCATTTATATATAAAAGAAATAACAGAGGCCCAAGTATAGAACCTTGTGGCACGCCGCAAGTGATACCTTTAGCCACAGACATTGTTCCATCGACATTGGTAACCTGTACTCGACCCGTTAAATACGATCTAAACCAACATATAGAGAGTTCATCAACACCTACACTACTAAGTTTCTTCAAAAGAATCGCATGATCCACAGTATCAAAAGCTTTTTGCAAATCCAATAATACCATACCTGTATAATTGCCATTATCACACTCTTGTTTAATGTAATCAGTTAGGTGGATCAAACATGTATCAGTGGAGTACGACGACCGAAAACCAGATTGAAATGTATAGAGTAGTTTATGTTCCGTAAAAAAATTGTTCAGTTGATTAAACACTACTTTTTCAAATACTTTAGATATTATACTTAGCACAGAAATTGGTCTGTAGTTCTCAACATTAGTCTTACCCTTCTTTTTGTACAATGGAACAACCCTAGCCGCCTTAAGATCATCAGGGATATTTCCAGTAGTTATAGATAAGTTTACAATGTGAGTAAGAGGTTTTGCAATGACGGAAGAACCATCTTTGATAAATCTTGCAGGGAGTTCATCTAAGCCTGTAGCCTTGCAAGCGCTAATACTATTTAATATACTGGAAACTTGATCCACAGTTACACTGACTAGACCAAACATATTATCTGAAACATTTAGGTTTTGATAAAAGTCAATAACATGAGCATCCCCAAATCGCCCTGAACATGGAGGAAGCTTCTCGACAAGTGATGAAGCAATAGATGTAAAATAATCATTAAAATATTCAGCTACCTTCTGTTTATCAAAACATAACTCATTTTCAATGTTAAGACTAATACTTTTT
The DNA here is from genome assembly GCA_964017155.1 of Oasisia sp. SBJ-2009. Lineage (NCBI taxonomy): Eukaryota > Metazoa > Annelida > Polychaeta > Sabellida > Siboglinidae > Oasisia > Oasisia sp. SBJ-2009. The sequence goes on from OZ024854.1 coordinate 13,723,876, forward strand.
GGTGTTGTTTTACCTTTTGATGATGCACCAATCTCTTTCAGAATTTGCCATAGTTTTTTTTGACGGTTTTGGTTTTCATTTACAGCATGTACGCAATACTGAGATTTAGCTTTTTCTTTTTTATATTTGTCTTGATTTCTATGATAAACAAACAATTTGTAGTCCGATTGATCTTTTGACCTTCTAAATTTTCGCAGATATTTATCCCTTTGCCTGACCAAGTTTAGTATTTCGCTGGACATCCAAGGTTTTGTCCTTTGTTTAACTCGTACCTCCTTATACGGTGCCACTTTATCAATAATTGATAACAATATTGATTTAAATTTACCCCACGCAATATCAACATTGTGACATTGGGTAGCATTGGAATATGTTTGAAGATACAAGTCTACAACGTATGCGTACTTCCAGCAATGACATACGGCGCGGAAACATGGGCAGCAGCCGCACAAACAAAGATGGAAAGGGGTATGCTAAACAGTACATACCGAGACAGAAAAACAAACATCTGGGTAAGAGAAAAGGCAAAGGTCACAGACGTGTTTGAACACGTCAGAAGACGGAAGTGGACCTGGGCAGGGCACGTCACCCGGGTACGAAATAACCGATGGACACTGCGTATCATCACCAGGAAACCCTACAAAAGGAAAAGACAGAGGAAGACCGGCGACACGTTGGAGAGACGAACTAGAAGACTACTGGAAGGGTACCATCTGGCAGGGGATAGCGCAGATTTGGAAGCAGCATGCTGAGGCCTTCACCCAAACACGGGATACTATGGCTGCACAATGATGATGATGATGATGATGATGATGATGATGAAACAAGCACACGCGCACGCGCGCACACACGCACGCACGCACGCACGCACACACGCACACACACACACACACACACACTATGCCATGTGTAGTACAAGTCGACTCACGTTATCGATGGCGATGATTCCACCGGGTCTGACGAGTTTCAGACACAACTCGTAGTAGTCGTCGTACTGTTCCTTGTTGGCGTCAATGAATGCCAGGTCAAACGTGTTTGTCTCACCGTTCTTTACAAGCGCCGCTGTAGAGACATTGAAATGCATACTGGAAAGGGTGTGCACGATTCGACAGAAAACGAGGCCTGCGTATGGGCCTGTGTACGCATATACGGTAAGTGCTTGAATGTGTATGTGCGTGCGCGCGTCCGTATGTGTGTGCGCGCGTGAACGGGATGCTTTTTGCTTATTCTTTTATGCATGGAGCGCGAATCTGCATATGTGAGGTGTCAACGCGTGGGTATATTATATATATATTATATATTATATATATATATATATATATATATATATATATATATATATATATATATATATATATATATATATATTTGAAGTGTGTGTGTGTATGTGTGTGTGTGTGTGTGTGTGTGTGTGTGTGTGTGTGTGTGTGTGTGTGTGTGTGTGTGTGTGTGTGTGTGTGTGTGTGTGTGTGTGTGTGTGTGTGTGTGTGTGTGTGTGTGTCAAATCATATTGAGTTCAGATGTAAACCACTCCAAACTCAACACAGCTATCTGATGCATAACGTTGCACCTCTGTCTGAAGACACATATTATGTTTAAAACGTATGGACTTACTGAGAGTTTGCTTGGCAGGAGCTATGCGCAAATCAATCTTCTGAAGTACACCTGCCTACGTAGAGAGGAAACATAACGAAATGCTCACCAAACACGTCCCTAATTACTGTATGTTTAGTAGTTAACTCGTCACAGGAAAGGAATAGACGTGTCTAATTTGTAATATGATACGAAAATTATGTTAGCGTTTAAACAAGCGTAAATGCCAACATTTGAATAGCGATATATATATATATATATATATATATATATATATATATATATATATATATATATATATATATATATATATATATAGTACATGTGTATTTGTATTTGAGAAATGCCACAAATATATTTGTGGTAAATATTACGGCAAACATTTAAATATTGTTTATATTTTTAGAAATAGAATTTGTATATGATATTTATGTGACAACAATGCGGAATTATTAGTTCCCATGGTGATCATGACAATTTTATAGTGTACAACAACGTAATGATATATACGAAACGTTACCTCTTCCCAGAAAGGTTTTCCCAGGTTGGTGTATTCGTCCGTGATATCGCACGCTAGTACTACCCCGTCAGGTGGCAGGGCCATCGCGATGCTCATTGCGCTGTAGCCGGTGTAGACACCTACGAAGAAACCGAAAAATAGGTGCTTCATTTCAGGTGAACGACGTCAATAGAACGGCGTCTCTTACATGTGAAGCCTTTGATGAGATGTATCAATATAAAACGCTTATCTTTGTTTTGCTCACCATGAGACAATCGTTTGAAACAAGTAAGACTGTTCAAAGAACTTTCAAATATACTCCCTGGCAGACGAGCTTAACAAAAACATACATACTTTTATTGGAAGCACCCAGCAATGCTTCACATAGCGCACTAAACCCATTCGTACACAAATATCCAATTGTGCCTGTAGCCATGTACTATAGGCATCCTCATCCATACAGCCGAAGGAACTGGAGCAGCGTAGTGAGATTTAACGGACTTGCCGTAACCTCGACAAGGAATCACATGAGTCGATTGTCTCGATTGAAAGCCAAATGCTCTAGAGATTCTTCATTGCCTCTCTAATGTTGCACAGTGGTCGCAAACAAACATTCCCTAGGATGCAATGATCGCATTGGAAGCAATATGCGTTTACTGGTACAGAGAAGTCAGTTGGAAACAGTCAAGATTCGTCTGTTTTAACAGAATGTTTAATGAATCATGTGTCTTGTACTTGCGAACAGTTGGTCTTACAATTAACCCAGGCAAATTACACGAGGGTGCGTTGTAAATTGGTATGATTCGTTTACAATTACATTTCGCTGGCGCACACTAATGGCCACAATCGTGTTTGAACACTTAACCGCAACTCGCCTCTCAGTGGGTATTCTGTTACTAAACGAGTATATTAAAAATCAAGATCAAACACCAAGGACTTAACCACCCTGTCCCAAAATTCACCTTAACGGGGCGTTTCACGGTGGGCCCTACCTATGTCAAGAGTCTTCTTGGCATTGATGACGCGACAGAGGTTTTGCAACAATTGGATCTCGTCTGCCGAACTCAGGTAAATCGACCAGATATGAGTCATAGTAAACTAAAAAGAGAAACAGCAATGACAGTTACGCTTGCTGTCGTTATATCCGAATTCGCTCGTCATACATATTGAATATTCAGTTGCCCTAACGTGTTTCTCTTCTATACCTGACTAACCAAGAAGTCATTCGGCTAATGGTGTATTGCTATCGTCAATATATTATTATTAGTGTTAGTGCTATTAGTATTAATAGTATATGTAGAAGACGCAGCAGCTGGATTAGTAGCAGTTGTAATTATACACATTTGTGTCAGGATAATGATGTCGACGATCATCAAATTCGCGGCTAATGCCGTTCACGTCGCCGTTCGTGGGTATTAAATCTAAAAGACCAACACAAATTATTTAGAAGAAACAAAATAAAGATTAATAATAATAATATCAAGAAGTCTAAAAAAGCCTACAAAAATAATAAATTATATACTTAGGGTTTCCAAATGGTAGGACATAATTAATAGAAAACGATTATAAAATCTACGAAAAATAGGTTAAAAAAACTATTACTTCAAGACAAAATACATTACAAAAAAGATATCGACGATTGAAAGTCTAATACACGAGAAACCTGGAAAAATCTTAACAACATAACATAAAACAATTTCTGACACCACATATTCGAACAAGTTTCGTATTTGTGAACAATTAATAATAGTAGAATATAGATAAATAACTAACCATTATAATAATGTATTTGTTGATATAGGTACCACATTACCTAATATCATAGAACTCTACCCAGTAATAGCGCTTGTCGCGAATGACGTCACGCGCCATCATGAATATTCATAGATGTTACATCCGGGTAGTCAGCATGCGGCTACAGCCAAAATGGCCTGCAGCTACGCTAATCAATCGGCTACTTTATGTGAAGAAGACGTCCCAGGTGCTAGAAACGGCATGAAAGTCAAACCTTTCATGTGTTCCCGATGGCCATAACGTGAATCACTACGGCACACACCGTAGCAACAGTGTTTTGTAGTTACCATCGTATTTCATACGCGATATAAGATTCAAAGATTCAAAGATTCAAAAAACTTTATTATCCGTTTAAAAACATATTAAAAACGGAAAATTGTCTTTAGTCACACATAAAATGACAGTAATAAAACATTGGTGAATCATATCTACAATTGTCAATACAATATAAAATGATAGTAAATTTAGTCATCACTAAAATAGGTAAAGTATCATAATAAATAAATTACGAATAAAAATAGCTACTAAGATAAATAAATAAATAAGCATGTATAATTTCTTAAAATGGGTCTCTGATTGGAGACAATAACATTAGCAATAACGTAATACTAACATTGATAAATAAATAAGATTAAATAAAGAGTTACCATAAGAATATGAGACACATAAAATGTAAACATTAATTAATGACTCGTTGAAAACAGCATTATCATTTAGCATTTAAAATTAAAATAGCAGAGGGTACAAACGATTTTTTGAATATATTTTTTTTGGCTAATGGCACTTTTAAGCGTCTCCCTGATGGCAGTTTCTGAAAGGCTTGATTAAGAGGATGAGCAGGATCATAGAGAATTTGTGTTGATTTCCTTTTCAGTGCATCTTTATATATGCTGGATAGCTGTTTTTGATTGTTGCCAATTAACTTGCTTGCTGTGTTAACTACGCGAGCAAGCTTTACTTTATTTTTTCCACTGACATTGCCATACCATGTAATTATATTAAAAGAAAGAACGCTCTCTATCAAACTTCTGTAGACAAGTTGGAGAATGTGCTGGCTAACATCAAAGCTTTTCAGCTTTCTCAGTAGAAAAAGTCGTTGTTGTGCTCTCTTATATACATAATCGACATGTTCACAGAACGACAGCCTCTCATCTAGCACAGTACCTAAATACTTGAAGCTTTTGACTATTTCAACTTCTTGATTATTTATCAATATCGGTTCCGGTGTCTGACTAATCCTTCCTCCTCCAAACACTAACTCTTTCGTTTTCGTTGTATTCAGTTTAAGAAAGGTGGAGGTAAACACTCGCAGCTTTTGTAAGTTCGTTCACGTTGTCCGACCGTTAGTTTGTCCGACTCTAAGGCCGACTTCGATTGAGCTACTCGAGTTACTCGCGTAACTCCAACGTGGTATCCGCTATCAAGTTTATGATAATTTAACTGCGCGCGCAGTACTACGCGCGTAATCCAACTGAACATAGTCTGGGAGCAGAAAGGGTTAACCCTGCATTGTTGTATTACGTTTTTTTACTGTTGATTTTGGTAGCCAAGGGTCTCTATGTTCAAAAACTGCTTGATGACATGTTGTCACCCTTGAGCAATTTGAGGAATTCAAGATGGCGTCCAAGATGGCCGCCATTACATATAAATGACCATAACTCCCTATCTGTTCATCATAGGAAGGTGATTTTTGTCTGTATACCTAGGTTTTAGGGGTCAAGCTATCCATTAGAACTAAGTATTATGTTAATATCGTATTACATAATGGTAATTTCCAAGATGGCTGCCAAGATGGCCGCCGTAACACAAAAACTGGCATATCTCCTTAAATATTTACTCCAAATTAAGGTGTTTATCACTGGCTATTTTGGAGACACATCTATCTGTATCAGATCAAAGTTCATATACTGATGATGTCATCTAGAAATCCAAGATGGCTGCCAGTTTACTAGCACTGGTATATCTTCTATACTATTCAATCTTGGGGAAAATATGAAAAGGTAAATGACCACAGGTGTTATATTATAACAAATGGTGTTTAATTTTAAATCTAAATTCTCACACAGACTACCAAAAGCATATTATACAATTCATATTTAAGGATGGCTACCACTTCACCAAGTAATTTACGCTGTTGTACATTGCGCTGCCCATGTGCATCGCAAAGATATGCAATCAACTATGATGTCGGGTTACAGCAACCTGATTATAGCAGGCGCAAAATATTGTGCATTTTCATGTTTGCACAATTGCAACTACAAGCACTTGAACTGCATGGAGTTGTACTGTGGCATCCACATTTTATTAGACGTAGTACCACCTCTGGGACTAGTTCGACTTCATCAGGGAGGGTGACTGGATGAAGGGACTTGTTTTGGTCATCATTTACCCAACCATATTCCGTTGAGCCCAACTCGGGTGGATTCTGCGCTTCCAGTGACTGCCATAACAATGCCTGATTGTGAGCTCTTTTAATATTTTCTTTGAATGTCTCAGTTGTTGGTGGCAAGGTACACCTTGTCTCTGACATTGTACTACAGTTTGTTTGTCCATAGCACGCGGGAATGAAGGAGGTAGCCTGTTGAGTAACATATTCCATAGAATGCCCTGGTGCACCTAACAAGTTAAGTGAGTGTCCCGATCGAAGTGTTTTGAGTACAGTGGCCTTTCCAATTCCAAAATAGGAGGCAACGGTGTCACAGCCAGAAAGTGCATGTACATGGAGTATTCCTTCGACTATCTCAGAATGCTTCTGCACAGTTTTGCCTATATCAACCACCGTCCTTCCTTTGATGGGGGACTCCATCAATACAACACTCTTGAGATTTGCCATGTGATGATAATGCAGCAACAGTTCAAAGACGTCAGTGTCATCGGCAACAACAATGATTTTGCTTTCTTCATTTTCCGCGGCACAACTCAAGACCTGTTGGACAATGATGTTATCTGCTTCTTCTTGTGAAGTTGCCAGATCTGCCCGTTAGATGACAATTCCACCTTCACTGATTTCGATTGGCACCGGATCTGCTCCTGTTACCACTAACTTGTGATGTCGTGTGTTGTCCTCGTGAAACTTCTTATCCTGGACTAGATCATCAACTATCAGTTGCTTCTTTTTTTGGAAGAGGCTAGTAGAATCTACTGCGCTGTGAGTTTACTGTTGACTTGCAAATGATGAACCCTACTGACACCAGTTGCCCTAGATCCTCTGGTAACACGCTTTGTGCGGTAATCATAGTATCTGTCAAATATCAGATACACGTCCTCGACCCGTAACCTTTTTTCTATGGCATATTTGAAGTTCGCTATATAGTCGTTGACAGACCCATCAGCAGGCCAAGGAACTGCCCAGAGTATTGCTGAGCCACCGGGCACACTAACATTTGCACCACCAGCAACTCTATCAGACACCTCAACTTGGAGAATTTTCTTCAAGGTAGATTTCGATTTCGCAATCCTCATATATCTCCAGTATCATCAAACATGGACGTTGGAACTGGCGCAAGTTCATGACCAAGCACATCCTTAATGTCAATGTCCCACTCACGAGCCTGTATGCCAATAACCCTTGAGTAAATCAAATTGGTATCAAATACTTTCACAGCTCCGACCTTCACAGGCTTCTTTGCATGATCCATAGTAACAACCCTCTTCGTGATGGTTTCATAAAGTCCCTGTGGTAACCGACTTTCGAAAACATTCATTCGTTCAGTCCCGGTTGTGACAGCATTGTGGACATTGATTTCAGTTGAACCAATCTGGCCGCTAACTACATTGACTATACCACTGGGGTGTGCCGCAGAATCTAAAGGATTAATGCAAGTGTCGATTTTTTGTCTGATTCCATCTCGGCCTCTCTTGTCTTCAGCGATCCTGGCTTTTGCCTCTTCTTTGTGTGTTGTCACAACCTTGCGTTCAGTGTCCTCATCCGTCATGTCATCCAAATCAGATTCCAACCAGCTGCATGCATGCAGACTAAGCGTTTCTGGCTTAAGCGTACGTGATGCCAACTATCCCCCCCCCCCCCAGGAGCATGCCCATACCGCATGTAGGTCGTCTCACTCATCATATCGCTCCAGATGCCATTCCATAAGCCAGCAGAATGGTGCATGACATGACAACACCCCTTGTGGTAGCCGTTCCATCTCACGAAGATAGCACAACACATATCTCGCATAGGTCACATGCCCCGCAGCAAAGAAGTATGGTAGCATTTGCTTGTAGGATGCCACATGAATTGGCCAGTCACCTTCGCTCTCAGCTCGTACGAACATCATGATGAGCAGGACAGGTTTTAATAAGACATCGACCCAAAGTTTGGTAGTTTGACTCTTGCTGGCTTCGGTTTCCAGAATTTGCATGAGGTCACCACTGCAATATAGTGGTTTATCCAGAATGATTCCGCGAAATGCCTCTTCAGCTACCATTCGTAATTCTCTGACGTTCTGTGGAAACCTTTTTGTTATAATATAACACCTGTGGTCGTTTACCTTTTCATATTTTCCCCAAGATTGTATAGTATAGAAGATATGTCAGTGCTTGTAAACTGGCAACCATCTTGGATTTCTAGATGACATCATCAGTATATGAACTTTGATCTGATACAGATAGATGTGCCTCCAAATTAGCCAGTGATAGACACCTTCACGACTAATTTGGAGTAAATAATTAAGGAGATATGCCAGTTTTTGGTGTTACGGCGGCCATCTTGGCAGCCATCTTGGAAATTACCATTATGTAATACGATATTAACATAATACTTAGTTCTAATGGATAGCTTGACCCCTAAAACCTAGGTATAGAGACAAAAATCACCTTCCTAGGGTGAATACGTAGGGAGCTATGGTCATTTATAGGTAATGGCGGCCATATTGGACGCCATCTTGGATTTCTAGATGACATCATCAGTATATGAACTTTGATCTGATACAGATAGATGTATCTCCAAAATACCCAGTGATAAACACCTTCACGACTAATTTGGAGTAAATAGTTAAGGAGATGTGCCACTTTTAGTGTTACGGCGGCCATCTTGGCAGCCATCTTGGAAATTACCATTATGTAATACGATATTAACATAATTCTCAGTTCTAATGAATAGTTTGACCCCTAAAACCTAGATATAGAGACAACAATCACCTTCCTAGGGTGAATAGGTAGGGAGTTATGGTCATTTATAGGTAATGGTGGCCATCTTGGACGCCATCTTGAATTTATCAAATTGCTCAAGGATGACAACATGCCATCAAACAGTTTCTGAAACTAGAGACCCTTGGCTACCAAAATCAACAGTAAAAAAACTTAATACAACAATGCAAGGTTAAGGGAAAAAATGGCATTTGGCTCCCAGACTAACAGTGATGATCGTGATCACGGACATAAACCCCTTATGTAAATAAATAAAATAAAGTAATCTGTTGTTTAGTGTGTTTATTGTGACGTTCATATTCTTGGACTTTAATTATAATTCATAGAATGTGTTGACTTTAATCCATATTGAAGTCCTTAAATGATTGTGTCATGTAATGTTTAATTAACTTCTTATGCGGTAGGGGGCCTACGTAAGTTACTCGAGTGAATCCTGTAAAACTCGCGATTGCCTCGAGTAACTAATCTAGGTCAAAAATGGTCACGTGCTCGAGTGATCTCGGCTGTTCGATTGGGACTCGGGTAGCCCTCGGGTTACGCGAGTTACTCGCGTAGCTCAATCGAAGTCGGCCTGAGATAGCCGCCGCGCAGGGGCAGCCGCACAGTCTATATTTAGATCTACGGCTCAATTGCGACAAGCGGTATAGAGCCTAATTTATAAAACGTACTGTAGCAGAATCAATGTCTATGCATCCCGTGACTGAGCAAGAAATACTTTAACTTGTTTCTGTGTGTAAAATAAAACGTCACATGAACATGAGGAAATCAGTGAGGAAACAAGTAAACATGTAATAAAGAAAATTTGTAAACGCCTGACCCATATTCTCGACAGGTCACTGATATGCATATCATTTCCTAATTATATAATTACTAAATGTCACAGGAGATCGTTTTTACCATATATGTTACTGTGATATATTGGGAAATACGTATCATTCCAGACTTAGAAAACTATATATGTTACAATTTTTTTATACTGATTGTGTGTTACCTTATTCACCATGGTCATACACGTTCCCCTCCGCTAAATATATTCCAACTTCATTACGCAGTTACAAACAAGACCATGGTTATGCTTTACAAAACAAACAACCAATCTGTAAAACGTCGTGTTCAAGCATTCGTTAAGCCAGCTGCATCTATACATATGTAACGTTGAAGACAATGCAAACGTATGTTAAAAGAAAAACAAATATCACCCTCAGTCTACTGTCACTGATCGTCAGGCTCATAACAATGTGTAACAGCTTCGCAACTGAACTTACTCAGTTAACAATTATTCTCCATTTAAGAAAACACAACTGGTTAATATGTTCTTAAATTTATAAGGGTATACTTTATTATAACATGTCACGCTATAAAATAATTATGTGCGTAGATTGTGTATTATTATATCAGTTTATTTTAAACTCGTATTATAATATATTCTTTTCGAGTTAATAATTTTCATTATCTCGTTGATTTGTTTGTTCGGTCATTCGTAAAAAAAATATTTATTTTTTATTTTAAATAAATAATAAACTCAACTACGGTAAACATGTCAAGTAAATTAATTTATAAAACAAACGAATAAAAAATATGCCGAAAACCCAGACGTACTTTATTAATGAAATATTACTACATAAATAAAATACAGAGAAAGCTAAATATCGTTATAAAAGTTACGCAGATACTCCAATAAAATTACTGTTAAGAGTAATAAAGCAAGACATTAATTAAAATGGTACATAAAACGAATACTAAATGTGACATGACTTTGGACTAGAATGTCTGCAAACATGTTCTAAACTGTCGTGTGTTCTAGATTGCAGACGGAATACGGCTGAGAATATTAAACATGCTAAAAACGATTACAGACTGTATTGTTCTGACCTCGATAAGTCTCTTCTGCACAGGTTCGAGTCGCAAGGATTGCTCGTTGATGTACTTCACAATAGGTTTGCTTGACAGGTGAGACTTGTTATGGTCTGCGCCGTCGCTTTTTGTGGGCACCATATCTGAATCGGACGCCATCTTTCTGAAATAAAACCAACGGAGCTTACAGATGTGAGTTCCAATAAATTGTATCCGGGTCATTCGTTCATCTGTTTAATTAGTATGTATGAACGGACTACATTGGATGACCGTGTGATCCAATAAGTGGTCAAACATAACTAATATCACCATAAGCCGTCACATCAGAGATACATTTACCATAATTTCAAGCGACATGAAAAAAGCCGAACCATAGGTAGCAAACACATTGGGAGGAGAAGGCAGCCGACGTATCAAGAAGGAGATCGCATCAAGCAACAATCATATCATACGTCGACAATTAAAAATATTTGGCACTGAATGTTTATCAGAAAGACAACTATCCACAACACTGAATTACCGAAAGATGGTGATAATACTAACGAAAAGGCAAGAGAAGACACTCGATAATAAGAAAGCCCGACAGTAAGCTGGATTCAGTAGCAGTTATATACACCAGTGTGTGTGTGTGTGTGTGTGTGTGTGTGTGTGTGTGTGTGTGTGTGTGTGTGTGTGTGTGTGTGTGTGTGAGTGTGTGCGTGTGTGCGTGCGTGCGTGCATGCATGCGTGCATGCGTGCATGCGTTAATGCATGCATGCATGCATGCATGCATGTATGCATGTATGCATGTATGTATGTATGTATGTATGTATGTATGTATGTATGTATGTGTGTATGTGTATATGTGTGTATGTGTGTATGCGTGTATGCGTGTATGCGTGTATGCGTGTATGCGTGTATGCGTGTATGCGTGTATGCGTGTATGCGTGTATGCGTGTATGCGTTTATGCGTGTATGCGTGTATATGTATGTATATATGTATGTATGTATGTACGAATGTATGTATGTATGTATGTATGTATGTATGTGTGTATGTGTGTATGTGTGTATGTGTGTATGCGTTTATGCGTGTATGGGTGTGTATGCATGTATGTATGTATGTATGTATGTATGTATGTATATATATATATGTATGTATGTATGTATGTATGTATGTATGTATGTATGTATGTATGTATGTATGTATGTGTGTATGCGTGTATGTATGTATGTATGTATGTATGTATGTATGTATGTATGTATGTATGTATGTATGTGTGTATGTGTGTATGTGTGTATGTGTGTATGTGTGTATGTGTGTACGTGTGTATGTGTGTACGTGTGTACGTGTGTACGTGTGTACGTATGTACGTATGTACGTATGTACGTATGTACGTATGTACGTATGTATGTATGTATGTATTTATGTATTTATGTATGCGTGTATGCGTGTATGCGTGTATGCGTGTATGCGTGTATGCGTGTATGTATGAATGCGTGTATGCATGTATGCATGTATGCATGTATGCATGTATGTATGTATGTATGTATGTATGTATGTATGTATGTATGTATGTATGTATGTATGTATGTATGTATGTATGTATGTATGTATGTATGTATGTATGTATCTATGTATGTATGTATGTATGTATGTATGTTTGTATGTATGTATGTATGTATGTATGTATGTATGTATGCGTGTTTCGTGGCTGCCTCTGTAGCATCCCACATAGTTCTTTTTTGATAATCGCTCAAATAAGCCATCCACGTAAGTTAAATGATAAATGAGATAAATGAATGGGAGACAGGATTTCTTCCTGTCTTGCTCTGTTATGTGCAGTGACCTGGTATGACATATCGGATCTGCATCTTAATTAATGGAATTGTTTGTTTGGTTTTTGTTGTACCAGTCTTAATTGTAGAGGTGAATAGAGTTATTAAGTGGCCAACTTTGGAAGGGGTACACTACATGTCAATTTCTTTCAGTATCGTTTTTTATGAAAGAAGCACAGCAGAATATATTGTCTTTGTCGGAACATTTGTGAACACATGATCACAACATGTACTCCATGAAGATATAATGGTGCATTAATTTGTTTACATATAAAATAAATAATAAATATATTTAAAACTGTGAAACAGAATTAATATAATGCAAAAAGTATTCCATACAGGTTGTAGATACAATATATTGTATTGCTAACAAGCGTACTACCAGCAATGTAACATTAAAATATACACAACTTGAGTTGCATTTACAGAAAATCGATAATTTCGAAACTATAGCCAGGGTATACCGTTCAGGGTTAACAGGATCTACTGTATTATTGATACAGCCGCTATAATCAGTTCCTGCCACTGCAATTAGTCAAAGTGCCATGTCAACAATAGAGCTTGTCGCAATAGGGCCCATAAGTATGTCACGATAAATGGCGTGACTCCGCGCGATTGGAGCTCATTGGGGTCTAAGCGAGACAATTGGGGACTGGTCACAAGAATAATACACAATAAAATAGTTTACGGGATTTGCATTTTACATTGCTGTACATTGTGGTTTCGATAAGCACTTATATCTGACAAGTTGTCTAAATTCGCATAATCATAACCCCAAACAGGTTGTACTACGCGAAAAATGGCACTTTTCATTATAATAATAATAATAATAATACAGTTTTTATATAGCGCTAATTCCCGCATGGCGGATCGATGCGCTGCACAAGAAAAATACTAAAATTAATGTATATTAATAAATAAAAATGTAAATTATATAAATTAATATAAATCATACTAACTCGCAAATCTTTGTATGTAAATTATATAAATAAATTATATTAAACACTGCTTTTAAGATGTATAGTACTAAAACATGGTATGCAAATTATATATATATTAATATAAAATTAAAACCCTTTCTAAAACTCTGTACGTAAACATACATATAAATCTATAAATTAATCTAAAACATAAACACTAATTAAAATATTATTACACTAAAAAGAAATTATAATGCAATGTCCGTCATTTTAAAACAATTGAAATTAATTGAAATGTCTACTAAAAAGATATGTCTTTAAATACTTTCTAAATATGGGTAATGTCCCGGATGCACGAATGTTCACAGGTAGTTCATTCCACAGTCGAGGTGCTGCTGCGCCAAATGCCGAATCACCAACACACTTCTTTGTCATGCCTTGGTGCAGTGTTGGCGCATAGTTCTGGCGTAGGCGTCCGTCACGCTTTTGTGGTTTAACAAGTTCTGCCAGATAAGACGGCGCCAATCCATTCATGCATTTAAAAGTCATTACCAACATTTTGAAGGCGATTCGGCTCTCAACTGGCAGCCAATGCAGCTCCTTCAACACTGGTGTGATGTGGTCATGTTTATTGGTGCGTGTTATTAGCCTGGCTGCATTGTTCTGGACACGCTGTAGCCGAGCTGTCTGTGTTAACGGGATGTTATGCAACAGTGAGTTGCAGTAGTCGAGTCGAGATGTGACGAGTGCATTAACTGCATTTTTCGCGGCTTCTGTTGTTAGATAGTGCCGTATTGATGACAGTCTGTATAGATGGTAGTTACATGCGGCGCACACAGCAGTCACATGATCTGTCATCGTCAGATGTTGATCCATGTGCACTCCCAGATTCCTTATGCTGTGTGACGGTGAAACCGTATCATCGCCAATTGTCAAGGAGCAACCTCCGTACACCTTGAGATGATGTTTTGAAGTAAAGATCATCATCTTAGTTTTTTCATCGTTTAATTTCAGCATGTGCACCGCCATCCATCGTCTGACTTCCCCAATACAGTCGGTGAGTCGCCTCGCAGTTTCCACTTGGTCGCCGGGTTTAGCGGGATTGTACGACGCATATAATTGAATGTCGTCGGCATATTTATGATATTTTATGCCATGTCTTTTGAATATCCGCTGCATTGGGGTGGTGTAAAGAGTGAACATGACAGGTCCGAGGACCGAGCCCTGTGGCACTCCACTCTGTAGCGGAATAGTCGCGGATGTTTTTGAGTCTATCTGGACACAGTGGGTGCGGTCTTCCAAGTACGTCCGGAACCATGACAACGCCGTTTCACGCACTTATTAGTCAAGATCGCCAAACGCAAGTACTTGCCGCTATCGCCATGGCAACCACCATTATAATCGATTAAAATTCATGATTTCCGTGATCATTGTCACCGGCAAAGTGTTCCACTGCTTCTGCTTGTAATAATTCTTCGGACAGAATAACTGAAATAGTTAAACTGGAACCGTACGATTATTACAACCAAAAACAAAACGAAGTCCTATACGTTAACATGGAGAATATGGACCTCCTGCCCCCAACTGCCCCCAGCCTCGTTTTCGCGCGCGAGACTTACACGCCCTATTGAGCCGTAGGTCTAAATATAGACTGTGCGGCTGCCCCTGCGCGGCGGCTATCTTAGAGTCGGACAAACTATCGGTCGGACAACGTGAACGAACTTACAAAAGCTGTGAGTGTTTAAGAACTGAACTTTATTTCGGTCACAACAACAACATACAAACATAAACATGATTATAAAATGTAACCGAGGAGATCCTCTAGAATCCCCTGGGGCTTATACCGAGGACCACCAAGAACATACAACTTTATGGACATTATTACAAAAGTAAACTAAATATATAAAAATAAATATCATCATCACTATCATGAATGATGATATTAGAATACTACAACTACTAATATTTATATTACTAAAAAGCTAAATAAGTCTAAAAAATAAATACAACATCATGATAAACAATAAAAGAATACTATAACTACGGTACATAGTCCTTATACATGCCTAAGATACATATCCCATCAGGAATAACTCCTTCAGCTTACTTTTAAATTGTTGTATTGTTCTAAGCTTTCTTAGATGTTGAGGTAGTTTATTCCAGAAGACTGGACCAGTATAATTTATTGTAAACTTTCTGTTGTTTGTTCTTATGTTTTGAATGTAAAACCCATTACAATTTCTAAGATTATGGTTATGAACGTTTTCTGTTAGTTAAACATAGAAGTCAAGTTGTCTGGGAGTTGATCATTATTGGATTTATACATAAAAATCCCTAATTGATGTTTATATATATCACTTAACTTTAACAGTTTTAATTTTGAAAATAATGGGTCTGTATGGGATGTATAAAAATTATTGTGATTTCGTAATTATCCTTATCGCTCTCTTCTGTAGTATCTTTATTTTTTTTAATGAATTGTGTATGTATTTGACCACAACAGGACACAATATTGCAGATCAGATAATATTAATGAATAGTATAAAGTCTTCATGGTGTACAATGGGAGAAAATATTTTAATTTATTAAGCATTCCTACATTTCGTGCAATTTTTGATAAATTATTAATATGGATTGTCCAGCTCAAATGTTCATCTATGTGTATTCCTAGAAATGTTGTATACTTTACTTGTTTAATTTTGTTACCATTTATTATTATTTCAGCATTGTCTGTATTAAAAAAATTCCATTTTGGTGTGAATATTATGAAATTTGATTTTTTAACATTTAATGTTAGTTTGTTAGTATTAAACCAAATTGCAATTTTTTTAGTTCAACGTTAATTTCTTCTAAGAGAGTGTGGAAATGTGTGTGTGCATGGAACAAACTAGTATCATCTGCAAACAGTATTCGCTTAAGAATGTTTGATACATTTACAATATCATTTATATATATGATAACAAGTTAAGGGTCTAATATGGATCCCTGGGGAACACCACAAGTTATTTTCATGTATTCAGATTCTGTGTTATTATACAACACATATTGTGCTCTATCGCTAAGGTAACTTTTGAACCAAACCATATTGTTTATTTGATAGTATGTTATATTAAGCTAGTAAATTATGTTATATCGCGTATGAAATACGATGGTAACTACAAAACATTGTTGCTACGGTGTGTGCCGTAGTGATTCACATTATGGCCATCGGGAACACATGAAAGTTTTGACTTTCATGCCGTTTCTAGCACCTGGGACGTCTTCTTCACATAAAGTAGCTGATGGATTAGCGTAGCTGCAGGCCATTTTGGCTGTAGCCGCACGCTGTTTGTGCGACTGACTACCCGGATGTAACATCTATGAATATTCATGATGGCGCGTGACGTCATTCGCGACAGGACCTAACAGGGGTCAGAGCACGGTCACGCTTCCTGGTCTGATCCATAATACCAATGTAGTACTTAAATAAATTGTCATTGGAAAAGAGTATAATACAGCAGAGATACTAGTAGATTAAGTGGTATATGTTCAGTGTATGACGCATGTTGTTAGTCAGAGTGTAGTTAGCG
This sequence comes from Oasisia sp. SBJ-2009, assembly GCA_964017155.1. Classification (NCBI taxonomy): domain Eukaryota; kingdom Metazoa; phylum Annelida; class Polychaeta; order Sabellida; family Siboglinidae; genus Oasisia; species Oasisia sp. SBJ-2009. The sequence goes on from OZ024854.1 coordinate 13,741,068, forward strand.
TAGTGATTTCATCCATTTTTACGTTACCCTGTGGATGCTAAAAAAACGTGCTAAATTTGGACAATATTGATGTGCAACTCACATGCATGCATTTTAGTAGAGCCAGAGGTGGTTTATTTTTTAAGAAGTTTGATGTCTATGTATTTGATATGATTGCAGTGACTGTACGTGTACACATTTAAGTATTTTATTAGGTACAGTTTCCTTGTAAGGTCCACCCACCCCTTATAATAATCTGACAACAAGTTAACATGCCGCCAAAGGGAACATCAACTGCGTGGAAATGCGAGATTAACGGTCCCATCTCGCTACTTCAGAAGCTGCTCATTATAAACAGCAATAACATTCGCAGAAAATGAAAAGTAATATATTCAAGCACAATTACAAATACACCAGATGGATTCAAACACAAATAATTTGAAATGTTAAATTATTTACACATATACAAATACAGTGAGATTTAAAAAAATACTTTTAAGAATAATTTTAAATTTCATAATACAATAAATGCAATAGAGCTCAAACAAACGCAAATGTATTATCGATAAATTAGTTTTTCAGCATAATCGCTATGATGTAATGAACAACCACGGTGAGACAGAGGGCTTATTACTTAATTGTAAGACCATAACACTAGAAAATAATCCAATTATGCTAAATTGTCTGATTAATATTAGTGATCTCATATGTAATTGATAACCATAATTTAATATGCATTAATATATACTAATATTAAAGCTACTATTGTTATTTGTGTACAACTTCCCGGCTAAATAAATACAACAACCTCTTCAATCAACCCTTTTCACACCCGCCTGGCAATGAGGACCCACCCTTCATCCATGATGGAGGGGGGGGGTATCATTACATCACTGAGACGAACTTAACAGATATGGGATCAGTTGGGTTCTCCAATTAACAAGCCGCACTTTCAAGCGGCTTGTGTCATGTTTGAACCAAATTCATTGTACATATACCTGAAATGGTTCTTATATCTGACGCAAACTTCCCTTACCATGGAATATAATGAATTAGCACGTTGGTGTCCATAAGTCATAAATATTGTCGCGCATTTATTGCTAAAATTACTGTGTGATGTATATTTGTCCATCAAAATCGTCTAAATAACAAAACAAAATAATTTATCTGAAGTAATTACTATGTCGACATGTGTTCGCTAAACATATCGCCAACCGGACGCGCATGCACATTACCATCAATCGATTTCTGTTTTGGCAATAAGAATTTGTTTCGCCCTTATTGCCAGAGCAGCTTTGCGGATCGATATTATCGCAGTTTCCCCGCTACGATCGCCTAAATGAGTCAAAAAACGATACCAAGGCGTCATGTGTATCTGAAACAATCACTATGTCGACATGTGTTCGCTGAACATATCGCCAACCGCACGCGCATGCACATTACCATCAATCGATTTCTGCTCTGGCAAAAAGAAATTTTTCCGTTCTTATAGCCAGAGCTGCTCTGAGATTTGCACTGAAAATCCGCTAGGGCGCATTGGTTTCTGCTCTGGCAATAAGGATTTTTTCGCCCTTATTGCCAGAGCAGCCCTGCGGGTCGATATTATCGCAGTTTCCCCGCTACGATCGCCTAAATGAGTCAAAAAACGATACCAAGGCGTCATGTGTATCTGAAACAATCACTATGTCGACATGTGTTCGCTAAACATATCGCCAACCGCACGCGCATGCACATTACCATCAATCGATTTCTGCTCTGGCAATACGAAATTTTTCCGTTCTTATTGTCAGAGCTGCTCTGGCAATAAGAATTTTTTTCGTGCTTTTTCCCAGAGCAGCTCTGGCAATAGTCAGGGCGAAGCAACTATACTCAGTAACAACGGACACCCACCGATGGATAATCATAATGGTAATCGTCACATTTCTATAGCGCTGTTCCAACGTTCGTTGCTCACAGCGCTGTACAGAATGTTCTTGTAAATAAATAAGTCTTTAATTTTACTTTAAATGCAGCAGTGGTCATAGATGACAATGTCAGATGCTGCGGTAGTGCATTCCATAGACTTGGTGCTGCCACGCTGAAAGCTCTGTCACCCCAATGACGCCTTGTGCGTGGCACACACAAAAAACTGTGTTCGCTGGAGCGCAGCGACCTAACCGGCTGGCGTCGGCTTACACAGTGTTCAGTGTAGGCAGGCGCGTGGCCCTTCAGTGCTCGGTGAGTGAGTAGCAGGATCTTGAACTCAACTCGCACCGCTATAGGCAGCCAGTGCAACATCTTTAGCAATGGTGTAGCATGGCTATATCTTATCACATACACAACTGCTGCACTAACCATGTGTTCTATGCCGATGACATATGTGTTATTGCTCCCAGTCCTAGTGGGCTTCAGGGTTGGCTGAACATATGTGCAAAGTTTGGCTTTGAAAATGATGTTGCATATAACCCTATCAAGTCGTTATGTATGGTCTTCAAACCACGTGGTTTTAACCTGAAATGTCCAGATATGTATATGAACCTAAACAAGCTTGTATATGTCAAAGAAGCAAAATATCTAGGTGTGATAATATGCAATGACCTGAAAGATGACGGAGATATTCTAAGACATCTACGTAATTTTTATGCTAGGTCAAATAGCATTATCAGAATATTTCACCACTGTTCCGTGGGTGTTAAACTACATCTGTTTCATGCATATTGTTGTACAACTTATTGTTGCCAATTATGGCTTAACTTTAATAAGGGCTCATATTTGAAAGCTAAAGTTACCTACAACAATATGCATAGACGGATTTTGGGATATAGCCGACGGGACAGCGCGAGTGGCATGTTTGTTAATAATGCTATTGATACATTTGACGCCCTATTGCGTAAGAACATTTATGGTTTTAAAAGACGCATTTTTAACATAAATAATGACTTGATTAGGGTTATGTACTTTTTTACTATTTACTATTTCAAAGCAATTGCTTTGAAATAGTAAATGGCCCAATGTGGATTAGCTGGGCCAATTCATTGTACACAGTAAATCTGTAAGATAGTCATCATATCTCGCATATAACTTTATTATTATTATTATATATATATATATATATATATATATATATATATATATATATATATATATATATATATATATATAAGTCAGTAAGTTGTTTATATAACTTACTTTTCAAAAGGTGTTTATTTATATGAATTAATTGCATATTTATTTTACAATCACATCCTGTATATTTCTCATTATTTTATCTGTTTTTCTACAATTTTACATTGATCTAACTTTATTTTTTATCTATTCATTTTTTTAAAAACATATTGGCTCTTTAATAGGCTACTTAGGTGTTCTAATGTATGTACCGATTGTATATGGGTTTTTACCTGAAATAAATGTTTTCGTATTCGTAACATGGCACCCCCCCCCCCTCGGAAAGAAGCGCACACATTGCGTAATCCCAGGTCGCTGAGGCGTACCACGCCCATATAGTGTTCACAGTCGGTATGTTAAAGGGAAAACAAAGTCAATGTTTGGATCATATGGGATTAACAGAGTGAATAAAAAGTAACAACTTCCAACAACAATCATATTTTTAACGTCAGTGGTTTACCAGGAAAAAAATGTAAAACACATAGACATAGAAAGTCTACAGACTACGCCATTTTAGAAACAAAATGACGTCAGAGAGTCTTCTTGGTCGGCGTGAGCTGTGCATGCATATTATTATCTGTTACTTTCTAACCTAACCACGAAAACGACCGCCAACAGCCGCCAAACTTCTCCCCACATTTCTTACATACATATACATACACTACATTACAAAAAAATCACTTGTATTCGTCTAACGAAGAAAATTCATAACAGAAACGCAAATCTTGGCGAACGGCAACTCGACAACTTCGACTACCGTAAACTCGCTATTATAAGTTAGCTTTACACAAAATACCGCTAGATGGCGCGCGAATATTTATTAACCTTACTGCATTCGCACGCGCGAATTAGTTTAATTAATTATAAATAATATAATAATAATTAGCTGCATCACTATGATCTACAGAAAATGTTAAACGGCAAACTAAGGCAACGCTTTGGTGATATGGGTCTAATAGAGTTGATAAAAAATAACAATTTAATATACAAATATATAATTTTATTAGTTTATTTTATATAGCGCCAAATCCACAATTTTCTTCTCTTCTATTCAACATACTGTTATTAAAGTATATGCAATAATAAGAATGCTACCCACAGGTAATATTTAAAAATAAATATTAAAAATACATGTGTCTGCATAATTATCCAAAATTGCCTATTAGTTATACAAGAAAAAGGAAATTACGTGTTTTTCAATGAAGTCACATTGTTTATTTCATCAATATTTCTATAAACATCCCGCGTGTACTGCGAGCATGCAAGCTTATATTACATAAGCGATGTTTTAACAATAATAACTAAAACAATAACATGTTAATATTACTGTTTTTAAATCCTTCTTTTTCTACCACCATAATATTTCCCATATATTCATATTCCTTTTTACATTTTAGAGATTTATTGTTCCGATAATTAATAAAGTGTCTTGTTCAAAAATAATAATTATTACATATCTGATGGTGGAAATGTCATTCATGAGTAGAACAAATAGCTTCAGTAATATGTTCTTATGCATAATGGTTGTGTATGTGCTGAATAAAAATTATTATTACGTCGTACTTATTTTACTACTTTAATTATTTATTACTATTAACCATACTTTTATATTCATTTATTTCAATTGTTGTTATGTAATTTGTATGTTTATTTATGACTGATAGGTCAGCTTAGTTAATGATATAGAAACATGTATTTTCATTATTTATTTTTAAATAATATTATCTGTGAGTAGTTTTCTCTTTATTGTATTTTTAATAGCATTATTTTGTGAAGCGCCACAAACAATTATGGATGTGGCGCTACATAAATAAAATATTATATTATAATAAAAACAATTGTTTGTTTATTTAATATAGCGCCACATCCAATTTAAACTTGTTCATGGCGTTTTACATACATTAAAATGCTAAACAACAAATACACACCAGAAGAAAAAAAACATAAATATACTAGAAACATATATGAACAATTATAAAAATAAAATATCAATATAAAAATAATAAAACTTATAATTTCCTGCAAATCATAGTGATGATAATAATTTATTATTATTATTATATTATTTATAAGTAATTAAACTATTTCGCGCGTGTGAAGTAAAACAATTAAATATTAGCAGTCAGAAACGTGGCGTCTAGCGGTATTTTGTGTAAAGCTTTTAAAAGCGATTTTACGGTACCGCTGAGCGGCCGAACAAGTTGTACTCGAGGTCTGCGCGTTTTTGTGTGTGAATTTTCTTCGTCAGAGGAATGCAAGAGATTTTATTACATAATGTAGTGTATGCATATGTATGTAAGATATGTGAGGAGAAGTTTGGCGGCTGTTGGTGGTCGTTTTGATGGTTAGGTCAATCAAATCGGGTCGTCTAGGATCCGCGCTGTGTCTGTGACTGTCCAAACGAATCCACCGAACCACTGTTTCAGTTCTGCTCGATTCATAGGTTAACAAGAAGACATCTTACTGATACTGTCTTTCACTGTACTATTACTATAAGCGTTTGAGGAACAGTGTGGCATATTAATGTCGCGATTTCGTTGTAAACCGACGTAAGGCAACTTTTAGCGTACCGCTTGGCTCTCTGTTATGACAGCTGAACCAGCAGACGACTCTCTGACGTATTACTTTTCCAAACTGCTGGGTTGTGATTGGTTGCAAGATCCAAGATGGGCCGGTTCATGGTGTCGGTGATTTAGCTAGATTTTCCCACTTTAAGACCACTTTCTGAGGTAACCACTAAGGTGAAAAATTGGATTGTAGATGCAAATGATTAGCTAGTGTAAACTCTTTTAGGTGCATAACACTAAACTGTAGCCTTTTTTTTCACTTTAACCGAGTCGACCACTTCAATAAAAATGTGGGTGAACGCGTTTAATCACCGAGCGTCGTAGCCAAAAATAACTAGCCATACCCGGCTGCACACCACACACAGCTCTGGGCCACGTCAGTACGCCGGATAGCTAGGCGGCGGGGTCAACAGTTATAACACCCGCACGAGTTCTGATCTTGCGTTACAGAGGAAAATCGGGCCACACGGAGGCCACCCATCCCGTGACATACAATTGGCAAACCGGGCAGTAATCGGTAAATCCGCTTTTTACAACTCTCACTCGACACAAGAGGAAGACCCGTAACCGCTTAACACAACTAAGACCGATACTTAAGAGAGCCATGGGCGGCTGTACTAAGTGGGCGTGGGACAAATAAGGATAGTGGCAAACAGACAAAAATATCCTGACAAAACCGCACACAACAATTCACGCAAATCCGAGGAAGAGAACAGTAATAATCAGCGAAAAGTTCATATCGCTTCTATATAACTGTCTGTATCATGTATCATATAGAGAACGTGAAACAATACTAACCTACTATCGCCGATGAGAACAATCTTCGTTTGTGTTGGTAAACAACGCCGTGTGTGCACGTGGATCTAGCCTCGGTTACCCAGGCTAGATCTAGCCTCGGTTACCCAGGCTCCGTGAGGTGGCAGCACTTTTAAAGGACAAAAAAGGCTACGGTTTCGTGTCATACACCTAATTATAGGCTAATAGAGTTTATACAAAGTAACAATTTCCACATTATACTCAATTTTTTAACGTCAGCGGTTTACTCAGAATGTGACTTTAAAGTCTAAAATTCTAACGAAATCCACGATGGTCTAGACGCCGCCATAGGTGAAGGGTTAACTTGGCTTGGCCATTCAGCGCGCGGCATTCTATATCTCTGCTGAAGCCGGTCAGCTTCCTGCGACGTTGTTAAGGGTCAACAACTTCGAGTCTTCGACAGTTCGTTCAGTTGGCGTGACATCTAGCAGCTGCTTATAGACGTATATCTAAATCTGTGGTTAAATATATGGTAAACTTTAGTAATTATGCCTTAGTGTTCGGCATACGGTTGCAATAATAGTTGAAACAACCGGTAGTATTGAAGCAATGGATTCACATTGGTGATTTGCGGGCGTACTGTTTGGAATCCCTCCAGTCCAAGTACAGTTCACTTTGCTCGGTCCATTTTGAGGAGAAATGCTTTGAAGTAGACATGTATCATCAGTTGATGGGATGATTTCAGCGATAACAATAATAGACAACTTTATATTTACCGTCATCAGCATGTTACGCGCGTTGCCAAGTTGCAGCCATTTCATGACAACAGCCAAACCCCACGCAGGGAATCTACGTGGAGAGGGTCTCACCGTCGTGACGTCATTCTTCGTCTAAGATGGGGTAGCTCACAGTATTTGGATGGCTGGGTGTTACAAAATATTTTTCTGGTAAACCGCTGGCGTTAGAAAATTGAGTATATGTGGAAATTGTTACTTTATATTAACTCTATTAGGTGTATGCCACGAAACAGTTAGCTTTTTTGTCCTTTAAGCTACGCACACCCGCCTGGGGAGACAATGGGTCTGCTTTTTCGACCCGCCAGGGCGGCCTTACCCCATATTAGGGTAGAGACGCTGATTGGCTTTCAGGCCAACTATGAAATAAAAATTAAAATAACAATATATTTTTATAAGATAATGATTTCATATGAAAAGTATTCAACATTGAACTCATATTAACACAAAAGTAAGTAAAAATTCAAATTTACAGTTGTTTAAAAAATAAGAATTACGGCAGGATTAACTAAGGATACCTTTTTATCAAATAATGCTGTATTATACAAATATTCAAAATTAAACTTATATTAACACAAAAATAAATAGAAATACAAATTGGCAGTTGTTTAACAATTAACTGGGCTTTAAAGATAGTTGAATAAAAATAATTGCTAAAGGTCCGGTAAATAATCCAGAAAATAGAACAAATAATATAGTTAATATTGGATGAAAAGGCTATTTCAAGGTCATACCCATCTCAATGTCACACTACATTGAGGTCAATTTTTTTTTTTTACAAAAATCTAACAAACTATAGGGTTATAGCAGTTTGCAAGGGCATTTCAGTTGAGTGATCCAGACCCGATATGAACGTATGCTACACAGCAGGCTGTTCAGTGGTCACAAATTTCGTATCATTTTCTGAAAGTTAAAGTTGCTTTGAATTTGATATTTAAATTTTGTAAACGGTAAGGAACAAAAGGAACGGTGTATGCAGGTTGGTCTTGTTAGACTGGGTCAGTTTTCAAGAAATGTAAACCCTGAAGGCAAATCGTGTTAATTTATGGCATACATGCTATTTAGGGGTACTGAGGGGTGCTGAACTCGAATCTGCTGTATGCCCGGCTCAAAAATGGCTCATAAGCCCTAAAAAATGAAAAATCCAAGATGGCCGCCACCGCCGTGCTAAAATTAATAAATGTTCATATTTTTTTTACTAAGCAAGGTAGAAACATGAATGAAGTGTGTTTTTGTATGTTTTCTAATATGAAGAATCCAACGGCAAACTCAAATTTGTGATAAAATACCAAAATACTGCTTAAAACACATATTAGACTAGGCAAGTTTCATGAAAATGTGCATATTTAAAAAGCTGAAGACAAATCGTGTTAATTTATGGCATACATGCTATTTAGGGGTATTGAGGGGTGCTGAGTTAGAATCTGCTGTATGCCCGGCTCAAAAATGGCTCATAAGCCATACAAATTGAAACATTCAAGATGGCCGCCACCGCCGTGCTAAAACAAAAATTCGTAAATGTTCATATCTTTTTTACTAAGCATGGTAGAAATATGAATGAAGTGTGCTTTTGTATGTTTTCTAATATGAGGAATCCAATGCTGTACTCAGAAGTGTAATACAATGAATACACACTAAAACAAAATCGAAATTGTTGAAATAAATGTGATTTTTAAGAATGAACACTTCTTCAAGCAGGTAACAACAACTACCTTTATTTTTGTATCACTCACACGAACAAAAAGAACCCACTTGGTTTAATTACATAACACACACATATTTATGAAGTGATCTTCATGTCATATATGATGATATATACATGTATTTGTATACATATAGTTATACAGATCTCATGTTATGAAACATTACATTTAACAACTAATATCAACATACACCCACATTTGATCACTCGTGGTTCAAATGTAAAAGCCTGCTGTTTCAGGTTGATCAGTCTACATGTGAGAATTCAATCCCGGTCCTCAAGGTCGTTCATGTCGTCGTGAATATTTCGACAGACGTCAGCACGTCTCTTACAAGCACACATTTCGATGGACTCCTTGCGAATTTTCCTACAGCTGCAGCGTTGGGTAAGACATCCATTAGTACAGCCACATGAGGTGATCTCCCTACATGATTTCGGTATCGGCGGCAGAGATAGGAGCCGTGGGACTAGCTTGCCATCCAGGTGCATCCATCCCATTTCAGTGACAGGCAGAAGATCAGGACATGGCAAGTGTGCTTGGTTCCAGACACTTGCTTGATAGTGTGCTCGCATGATGTGGAACGTAGTTGCATCCGAGATTGGTGGGACAGTTTTGTGTGCACGACCGATACAAAATAACTTCACACGAGCTTAGTTGCACGTGTCATCGTCTGGCACACCGTACATCTTGCAAATTAATTTCTCGGTTGACATTACTATGTGATCAGTGAGAGGGCCCTTGCCAAAGGCAATCAGGTCAGTGTGATGTTGTTGGAACACTTTTTTTTACCGTGGCCACTGACCTGAGACACACTAACAAAGCCAGTAACAGCATGGGATGCTAGTAGGGTGTCCAGTTGTTCCACTGAAAGGTTCTGGTGGATCTCATGTACTGGGAAATATTTTGAAGCCTTTGATGTTCCAGCCTTCATATAGAGTCGTGTGCAATCTATTCTGCTATAATGGGCCAGCAGTAGGAGAAGCACATCGGTGTCACGTATTGATAGAACTATCATGTTCATATGAGCATGAATGCAATGCAGGATTAGTCGAGTATCACCTTCTTCATGGTCGGCTCGCAGAGAAGATACATCAAACTTGACGGTAGTTGATTCGCTGAACCCACCTGCCACTACAATCACTGGGCTTTTTGTTGAGTTATGTTGCAAGGGCCCTCTCATTGATCACATAGCGACATCCACTGAGAAATTCATTTGCAAGATGTACGGCGTGCCAGACGTTGACATATGCAACAAAGCTCGTGTGAAGCTGTTTTGTATCAGTCGTGCACACAAAACTCTCCCACCAACCTCGGATGCAACAACGTTCCACATCATGCGCAGCACACTATCAAGCAAGTGTCTTGAACCAAGCACACTTGCCATGTCCTGATCTTCTGCCTGTCACTGAAATGGGATGGATGCACCTGGATGGCAAGCTAGTCCCACGGCTCCTATCTCTGCCGCCGATACCGAAATCATGTAGGGAGATCACCTCATGTGGCTGTACTAATGGATGTCTTACCCAACGCTGCAGCTGCAGGAAAATTCGCAAGGAGTGCATCGAAATGTGTGCTTGTAGGAGACGTGCTGACGTATGTCGCAATATTCACGACGACATGAACGACCTTGAGGACTGGGATTGAATTCTCACATGTAAACTGATCAACCTGAAACAGCAGGCTTTAACATATGAACCACGTGTGATCAAATTTGGGTGTATGTTGATATTAGTTGTTAAATATAATGTTTCATATCATGAGACCTGTATAACTATATGTATATATCATCATATATGATATGGAGATCACATCATAAATATGTGTGTGTTATGTAATTAAACCAAGTGTCTTGTTTTTGTTCGTGTGAGTGATAGAAAAATAAAGGTAGTTGTTGTTACCTGCTTGAAGAATTGTTCATTCTTTAAAATATTTTTTTTTCCAGCAGTTTCAATTTTTTGTAGTGTGTATTTATTTTACTACACTTCTGAGTATGGCATTGAATTCCTCACATTAGAAAACATACAAAAACACACTTCAATCATGTTTCTACCATGCTTAGTAAAACAGATATGAACATTTACGAATTTTAGCACGGCGGTGGCTGCCACCTTGGATTTTTCAATTGTTATGGCCTATGATGGATATTTCAATTTTTATGGCTTATGAGTCAATTTTTGAGCCGGGCGTACAACAGATTCGAGCTCAGCACCCCTCAATACCCCTAAATAACATGTATGCCATAAATTAACACGATTTGCCTTCAGCTTTTTAAATATGCACATATTCATGAAATATGTCTAGTCTAATATGAGTTTTAAGCAGTTTGTTTTTATTTTATCACAAATCTGAGTTTGCCGTTGGATTCCTCATATTAGAAAACATACAAAAGCACACTTCATTCATGTTTCTACCTTGCTTAGTAAACAAGATATGAACATTTATTAATTTTAGCACGGCGGTGGCGGCCATCTTGGATTTTTTATTTTCTAGGGCTTATGAGCCATTTTTGAGCCGGGCATACAGCAGATTCGAGCTCAGCACCCCTCAATACCCCTAAATAGCATGTATGCCATAAATTAACACGATTTGCCTTCAGCTTCTTAAATAAGCACCTTTTCACGAAATGTGCCTAGTTTTGAGTCCGGACCGTATGCAGAATAAGGCTGGACAAAGAATAAAGTCATATTCGCTTCACATTGTATAAATACTAGTTTATTACATGTCAGAATAATTATATAATATCTTACCGACTCATTACTGTACGTGGAGTGGCCCACACTCTTTGCTGTTATATCCTGTTCTCGTCATTGACCGGGTCCAATGAGTTGCGTGTTGCATCGTTCGCTAGGCGGCGGCACTGTAGTAACTCCGTCTCCCGGCCCGACACATCGCTCGGGGATTCCGTACACAATATTGCTTATTTTCTATTGTAGCCGGTATTGCAATTGTTGAATTTCTTATAGCCTCATCCTCCTAGTATCCACTACGTTCTGGCGCCAACAAGGAATAATAAGGCCAAATCCAAATTTAATAGGATCTATTTGAAAGTTAAAACTCGTGATAAACCACGTATTTTGTATATTCGTTAAATAAATTGAAAAAAATAAAAACAACATTAAAGCCACTGAGGTTCAAAACGTTGGATGCTACGTTGAGTTACCACATAACACATTTTGGCGCCTCGTACACCAGGGTACCGTTTCCACCAGACAACATGTCATTAAGGAGAAAAGTCATCATTACGCAAAATCTGGTGTTAAATTAAATGATTGTTTTCGATACACATCCATTGCCATACAACAGAGGGCGCTATTTCCATGGCCCACCAGTAACGTGTGTAGCTGTCACGATGACAGAATGACGCGACTGTCATCAGTCTCAGAAGAACGTGTCTAGCTATCACGAGTACAGAATGAGAGTCTCATTTGAACGTATGTCACTTTCACGATGACAAAGGAAAGAAAGCGTCATCAGTGTCAGTGGAACGTGTGTCACTTTCACGATGACAGAAGAACGAAAGTGTCATCAGTCTCAGTGGAACGTGTGTCACTTTCACGATGACAGAAGAATGAAAGTGTCATCAGTCTCAGTGGAACGTGTGTCACTTTCACGATGACAGAAGAACGAAAGTGTCACCATTCTCAGTGGAACGTGTGTCACTTTCACGATGACAGAAGAACGAAAGTGTCACCATTGTCAGTGGAACGTGTGTCATTTTCACGATGACAGAAGAACGAAAGTGTCATCAGTCTCAGTGGAACGTGTGTCACTTTCACGATGACAGAAGAACGAAAGTGTCATCAGTCTCAGTGGAACGTGTGTCACTTTCACGATGACAGAAGAACGAAAGTGTCATCAGTCTCAGTGGAACGTGTGTCACTTTCACGATGACAGAAGAACGAAAGTGTCACCATTCTCAGTGGAACGTGTGTCACTTTCACGATGACAGAAGAACGAAAGTGTCACCATTCTCAGTGGAACGTGTGTCACTTTCACGATGACAGAAGAACGAAAGTGTCATCAGTCTCAGTGGAACGTGTGTCACTTTCACGATGACAGAAGGAAACCAGTGAGAGTGACTGGACTGTCATCATGTCACCGCATTAAACGGCTCCTTTGGGATCCGATAGGGAGTCTTTCGTGTCCCAAATTATAAGGAAATTATTTGATAACTTTAATCTCTTTGTAATGCACACAAAACTGTGAATATATGTTTTATTTTTATACCTTTATTTTATTACAATTATATTTTGTTAATCACAAATAACCCTATATGTCATAAACAGATAACACAGGCGGAGCCATATCTAGACATTCCGACTGTCAAGTGAGTAAAACAGTATCCTGCTATTTTACATATGTGAACAAGTTCACAACTCCGACAGTGAAAAACGACAAAATTCGTACAATTTATCGGTAGAACTGGAAATATCGCCCAGTTTGGCTGTATGGCGCGGTAAATTCCATCCCCGGTGACACATTGTGAGTTCTGAGTGCCTACGAAGAACAATAGCAGCGAGCGGTGACAACGATAGTGTGACCGTTACAGGCTAATCGCGTGTCACTCACGTTGATTGTTAGCCACACCACCATGCCGAAACAAAGGCCGACCAAGTCCGCTGCAAGTGGGTGTTCAGCGGAGGCCCTGAGTGGTGACATTCACATCGACGCGGATGACACCGGGAGTCACGATGCCTTTGTTAAGAAGCTACTACAGGTCCAGCAAGACGCCTTCCAGGCATGTCTGCAGAGCGCTATCGCCGAGATTAACCGGAGGGTAGACAACTTCATGCGGGAAACAACAACCTCGCTGACTGAACTTCGAGTCAGTCTACAATATACGCAGACGCAGGTAGACGAACTCACTGCGAAGCAAACAAACGACAACGTTGACGACCTGGGAAGAAAACTGCGCGACTGTGAAGACACCATCGCCAGAGTTGAACGCACCGTCGACTACCAGGAGAACCAGTCCCGACGGTGCAATCTGCGATTCGACGGCATTCCGGACGCAGAAAACGAAACCTGGGAGCAGGCGGAAAAAAACGTGCGCCGAGAAATGACAACATCGCTGGAACTTCCGGAAACTCAAGTACGCGCCATGACGATCGAGCGGGCACACCGAACGGGCCGCACCGGATCGAAAGCCCGGACCATCGTGGTCAAATTCGCTCAGTACAAAGACCGCGAGCTCGTGCTTGCGGCGGCCAAGAAAAAACGACCTCGTGGGATATATGTGAACGAAGACTACTCGCAGAGAATTATGGCGAGACGCAAAGAACTTCTCCCCAAAATGATGAAAGCACGCGAAGAAGGGAAGATCGCTTACCTGTCGTTTGACAAGTTGGTGGTAAGAGATCGTGATTAAAAGCACGTAAATGCAAAATCATTAAACGACGAACACTCATAATGCCTGTACATACTGAACTCTTTTACGAACACGAAATAGACACTGAATGTTTATTGTATAATGATTTGCCTACACAGTGCAGATATTTCACCCCTGCACAGTTTTCAACAAACTTTAGCGGTACTGATCGGGCAAACAATCTAAGTGTTATACACTTCAATGCCCGGAGTCTAAAAGCCAACTTAAATAAGATTAAGGACACTCTTCGAGAACTAGAGTATAAGTTCCATATTATTGCAATTTCGGAAACTTGGTTTAAAGAAAACAATTGGGATGGAAATGAAGTAACTAATTTTCATGACGCATTTTTAGGTTACAAATTGTACTGCAACTCCAGAAACAACAAAACAGGCGGTGGTGTTGCCATATTTGTATGCGAATCTCTACTTAGGAATTGTGAATCTCCTAATATATGCCTGCGGAACGTATCATATGCGATTGATGAATGTTTCGAAAGTATTTTTATTGAACTACAGATCAGTAAACATTCAAAAATCAATGTCGGCTGTATATACAGAGCACCGAATACTAGCATTAGCAAATTTAATGAAAATTTATCATATATACTAGGAAATCTTACCAGTAAAGTGGTGTACATATGTGGTGATTTTAATATAGATCTATTACACTGTGAAGAACAAACTGAATCGAAACATTTCGTTGATCAAATGTTCAGTTCTGGATTGTATCCCTTGATCACCAGGCCAACAAGAATAACAGGCACGACTGCAACTATAATAGATAACATTTTTTGTTCTGAGCTATGCAGAAACAAAATGTGCGGCATTGTTTTAAGCGATGCTACGGATCATATGCCAATTTTCGTTCTGTGTGATAATAGTACTTACGTGACCAATAATAATGATCAAAAAGTGAAGTATAACAGAACATTGGACGATGAAGCCTTAAGCAAATTTGAACAAGACTTAAGCCATACAAACTGGGAAACTGTACTGAACGAATGTAATCCCAATTTAGCATACTTGCAATTTATGCAAATACTAAGTAACACCTACAACAATGCTTGTCCTGTCAAAATAAGAATGTATACAAACAACACTAAACGGAAGGAAAAACCTTGGATATCAAGAGGCCTAAAAAATGCTTGCATTAAAAAAAATAACTTGTACTTAGCATTTCTAAAAAGAAGGTCATTGTTAACAGAAAGTCGCTATAAAAACTACAAAAACAAGTTAACAAAAATCTTGCGTATTGAAAAAAAGAACTATTATAGACAGAAACTGGAAGAGTGTAAGGCCAACGCTAGTGAAACGTGGAAAATTCTTAACACTATAATTGGCAAAAGAAAGTCGGAAGCAAAATATTCAAATGAATTCATTGTTGATAACGATCGAGTAACATTAGACAACGAAGAAATTGCTAATCATTTCAATAACTTCTTTGTTAACATAGGTACAATATTATCTAACAGTATAGAGCCATGCCAAGGAACACAACCGACTGACTTTCTAAAAAACCAGGTATCAGAGTCAATGTATATGTATCCCGTTACTGAGAAAGAAGTAAGCGAAATTGTGTCAGGGTGCAAAAGTAAGACTTCGTATGGACACGACGAAATCAGCATGAAAACTGTTAAACATGTAATAAAGCAAATTGTAAGACCTTTAACCTATATATTTAACAGATCATTAATCACCGGAATATTTCCAAATGACATGAAAACGGCAAAAGTTATTCCTGTTTTTAAATCAGGAGATCGTCTCCAATTTTCTAACTATAGACCTATATCACTGTTACCCCAATTCTCCAAAATACTAGAAAAAATATTTAATAAAAGGTTAATGTCATTCATTGAAAATCATCACGTATTGACTGACGGGCAATATGGCTTCAGAAGTAATCACTCAACTTCATTAGCGTTAACCGAATTTGTCGAAAAGGTAACTTCAGCAATAGATAAACAAGAAAGCACTATCGGGGTCTTTATTGATCTGAAGAAAGCATTTGACACCGTTGATCATAAAATACTGCTAAGTAAGTTACAATGTTATGGAATAAGGGGTTTGGCACTAGATTGGATTAAAAGTTATTTAGCCAATCGTGGTCAGTATGTGTGCTATAACAACAGTAATTCAGAGCTAAAGAATATCAAGTGTGGAGTCCCACAAGGATCAATCCTGGGCCCAGTACTATTTATCTTATATATAAATGACATGTGTGAAGTGTCAAAATTGCTTAATATTATTTTGTTTGCAGATGACACTAGCATTTTTTACTCAACTAGGAATATTGTGGATATAACATGTACAGTTAATAACGAACTAGAAAAACTAGATATATGGTTCAGAGTTAATAAATTATCGCTTAATGTGAACAAAACCAATTTTATCATGTTTACAAATAAAAAACAACTTAGACCAACAGTAAACATTGTTTTGAATCGAAAGAACATTGAGCAGGTGTCACATACAAAATTCCTTGGTGTAGTCATTGATGAAAACTTAACGTGGAGAGAGCAGATAAAAACGGTTGAAACGAAGGTATCAAAAAGCATAGGTGTTTTGTATAAAACAAAGGATGTTCTTGATATTCAAGCATTACGCACGTTATACCAATCACTTGTTGAACCATATATGTCTTATTGCTGTGAAATATGGGGAAATACGTATCCGTCTAGAGTAAGAAAACTCTCTCTGCTACAGAAAAAAGCTATACGAATAATATATAGTCTTGATTACCATGGTCATACATCTGTATTTTTTCACTGTTCAAGAATTCTTAAACTTCAAGATTTAATTACACATAGGACTATGGTTATGCTTTATAAAGCAAACAACCACTGTTTAGAAGGTCGTGTACAGGCGTTCTTTGAACCAACTGCAGCCGTACACAAGTATGATACCAGACAATCTAAACTATTTTATGTTAAAAAAGCGAACACCACCCATAGACTACTGTCAATTACTGTCAGAGGAATACACGTATGGAACGGTCTTGAAAGTAATATAAGACAGTTGCCAAGTTTACAACAATTTAAAAAAAGTTTAAAGTCGACGTTACTTTCTTCGTATTTATGAACAATTAACACAATGCAAAAAAAATATTATTGTTGGTTGTATTAAATCTCATAACTTTTACTATAACTATTACGCATTTTAGTTGAGAAGGGCATAGCGCCTTACAAGTCATATGACTTCTGCTATGTCCTTTTAACAACAGCACCGATATTATATTGTATTGTCGTTACCATTATGTATTGTATTATTTTTCATACTATGTTGTATATTCCTGTGTTGCTGTTGTTAAATAAACATTCATTCATTCATTCATTCATTCAGACACACCGCGTACGTGGAGTTATTTGAGACACGAGATGGATTTATTTTAGACACATTAACATAGTTAAAAATCTCTTTCACGTCCCAAATATTCCATTTATGTGGAGGACATATGTATACAAGTAGGATATGTGAATTATAGTTTATAATGGAACATTACGAAACTGGTGTGAATGTTATTGACAAATGAAAACAAACGAGGATTTGTACAGAACATCACGACAACTCATTTTCATTGAAACAGCTTTATGCAGCGGAGTCGAACCTTGGGCAAGTTCACGGTCTCTCTACGTTGTTACCGTACGCTCAGTTGTCGGAATATGTACCAGGCTATGAACATTTGTGTACGAACAGTCTTCGCGCTTTAATTGCATCGTTGCTGGATACTTCCCCGTGTAGTCGAGATGGTGTTTGACAGAACAAGTGTGCCAGGGAAGTAAGTGCTAATCTCGAGGAACAGTCCTGAGGAGTTGGTACTGCGCTCAATATACATCCTTACCTTTTTATAGATTTGATCAAACATTCTTAATATTAATTCGAATATTCAGTTATTCAAACGATGTTTCATGATGAATATGTTATTACATGATCCACGTTCGTATACACTAACCGCGGTATCGAGCTGCGTACAAAGCGAAACATATTTAACAAAGTCTATTTGCATTAATAAGCGATAACTATATACACACAAATAAAACACTGCACGGTTGAGATTATATTGCAACTGTTATGATCATAGTTATTGCGTGTCAATAACAGCAGATTGCCATTACTCGGCCACTCTATCGTAGCTGAGTAAGTTTACGAAATATCTGTTCAGCGTTACAACATTTAATGTACATTAGATACGTATACCAAATAGCAGGTCTTATTTCTCCGAGAGAGTGCCGCACCGAAAGAGTGATGCACTTAGCTGACGTATGTTACTGTGTGAGTGGATCTGTGTCGAGCGTGGTCCGAGTGGAATCTTGACATTCGTGTGGATGCTCCGGACACACCAAAGTACGAGGTGTTGGCACAGACAAGGCGCACCTTGTCTTTGTCAACATCTCGCACTACAAGTCACGAGTGTTGTTGACACAGCTCGTGAGCATAGGGTATAGTTCAGTGGTGAGGTTAGTTTCAAACTCGTGTAGTAACTTATGTTGCTGGTGCATGGTCCACGCACCTCAAACTTACCCAGTGTCATTGATGTATTACATAGAGTACGTCACAACCTCGTCGATTGCCGTACACCTGTCTCTTGTGTTACAGTTTCTGTATTACAGTTGTCGACATTACTACTTCCTGCCACCGTGTCTAGAGGAACAACCGCGACCATCTGATGCTGTGGCAGCCCGCGGACCCAGCGAAGCACTCTACGGGAGTCACTTTCCGTCGACGAATCCGCGCGCCTTGGTGATCCGGTAAACATGGCGACGAACTCCTTCCGGAAGACCCTCCCCGCCAGACAGTAGAGGAAGAAGTTGACGGAGTGGTTCACATACAACAGCAGGTTGTCGACGGCGTCGGTCACGTTGAGGACGCTGCGATCTGCAACGGCCTCCTCCCAATATGGCCGCCCAATGAGCAGCGCGAAGTTCGGCGTGACGCACACGAAGAGGGCGACCGACACGGCGAGACACATGAACGTCGTCTGCCGGAAGTGACGCTCGGCGTTCGACATGATGATGT
Source organism: Oasisia sp. SBJ-2009 (assembly GCA_964017155.1). Lineage (NCBI taxonomy): Eukaryota > Metazoa > Annelida > Polychaeta > Sabellida > Siboglinidae > Oasisia > Oasisia sp. SBJ-2009. The sequence goes on from OZ024854.1 coordinate 13,760,394, forward strand.
TCATGCGCTGTCGGTCGTGGTAGCCGACGAGAACGCGAATGATGACGGCGTTGCTGACGAGAACGACAACGAGAGGCGCCACGCTGACCACGCTGAAGGCGATCCACGGACGCACGAACGCCTCGAAGTTCTCGTAGCCGGACACGCTGGCGCAGTTCGAGATGAGCGCGCCCGAGTCGGCGTCGACGACGGCGCCCCTCGTCCAGAACACGTGCGCGTTCTTGGCGCACGCGCTCGCCAGCACGCACGCGCACAGCCCCAGCACGTAGCGCGTGCTCGTCGCGCGGAAGCTGCGCAGCGGAAACCGGACTGCGGCTGCGCGATCGGCGGTGAAGACGGCCAGCAGCCATATGGCCGTGTCGCCGCTCGTGAACGCGCAGAAGTACTTCAACTGACAGGCGAGCGGACACAGCTCGTGCAGGACAACGATGCCGGACTGTTTGAGCCACTGAGGCAACAGCCCCAGCAGCAGGACGCCATTGTCAGCCGTCGCCACGCACGACAAGTACACGTTAGTCGGCGACCGGCCGAATCCCATGCGGCAGAAGACGACGAGAGACAGCGAGTTGCCGAGAATCCCCACGCCGAAGATCAGAGGGGAAGCCCATAGCCAGACAACGCGGGCGGCGTGGTCTTCATCGCTGTCCGACAGCGGTCCGACGTCGCTATCCAGCCAGGTGTCGTTCATGTCCGCGACCGACGCTTGTAAGCTCACGACGCCAGTTGATTTCGTCTGGTCGAGGCGGATGTTAACCTAAAGTGTTTCCCTTAATAGATTTGGTGTATTATGGCCCAAGTACATGTTGAGTGCTCGTTGTTGTCCAAGTCATCACCAGTCACGAGTGACACTTTAGGATCGCTCACTCTGATGTCTTCCTTTTCTGTTTATCGCTTGATTTAATGATAGCATAACCAGTTGCATGTATATGTCAGCGTCCATATACTATTTGCTATGATTATCATGTCAGCTTAAAGGCAAAAACAAGTTAACTGTTTCGTGGCATACACCAAATAGAGTTAATATAAAGTAACAATTTCCACATATACTCAATTTTTTAACGTCAGCGGTTTACTCAGAATGTGACTTTAAAGTCTAAAACTCTAACGAAATCCACGATTGTCTAGACGCCGCCATTAAGTGAAGGGTTAAATTGACTTGGCCATTCAGCGCGCGGCATTCTATGTCTGACCCTTAACCTGCGACGTTGTTAAGGGTCAACAACTTCGAGTCTTCGACAGTTCGTTCAGTTGGCGTGACATCTAGCAGCTGCTTATAGACGTGTATCTAAATCTGTGGTTAAATCTATGGTAAACTTTAGTAATTATGCCTTACTGTTCGGCATACGGTTGCAATAATAGTTTAAACAACCGGTAGTATTGAAGAAATTGATTCATATTTGCGGGCGTACTGTTTGGAATCCCTCCAGTCCAAGTACAGTTCACTTTGCTCGGTCCATTTTTAGGAGAAATGCTTTGAAGTAGACATGTAGTCATGTATCATCAGTTGATGGGATGATTTCAGCGATAACAATAATAGACAACTTTATATTTACCGTCATCAGCATGTTACGCGCGTTGCCGAGTTGCAGCCATTTCATGACAACAGCCAAACTCCATGCAGTGAATCTGCGTGGAGAGCGCCTCGATCACCGTCGTGACGTCATTCTTCGTCTAAGAAGGAGTAGCGCGTAGTATTTGGATGGCTGGGTGTTAAAAAATATTTTTCTGGTAAACCGCTGGCGTAAAAAAATTGAGTATATGTGGAAATTGTTACTTTATATTAACTCTATTAGGTGTATGCCACGAAACAGTTAACTTTGTTTTGCCTTTAAACATAATGTTAGTTTTAAATTGTATCAATGAAAACAACGTATCATACACGAAAACAATTCAACAATACACCGGGCAGCATTATTAATGCTAATCCCTGGCTTGTTTCACGTGAATTGTTGTCAAATAACATTCTACGTAAAATTCAAATAAACAAATACAATAGGTTGAACCATTATGTTGTTTCCGTAGAACAATAAGTACTATTCATAAATAATTATAATACATCATAAGTATCTGTAACATTTTAAATTTTCTGTTTTTGTCAGACAAATGTGTACAACAAATCTTCCGTTGAATGAAATGTATTGTCTTCTTTTGGGAAATATGACTTATGACGAAACTTAGGTATTGATCTGTTTTTACTTTTACTATCCGTTGAAGTTGTAGTCAAAATGATTCCCCACCGTGCACCGTACGAGTGACTATTTGTTCCCACAAAACAAATTGCAATACCATGCCAATGCAAAGCTTTCCTCAGATAAAACTTTTTTTGCAACAGAGATACCAGCACATGATGCCTTCTTTCACTTGGATATTTTGATAATATTTTATTTGCATATCTTGATTTCCGGACACAAATCTGTGCCCAACCAGCTAATTCGCGACTGTCCTTTTATTCCAAAATTATATTCATACGTATTATAGCAAATAATTGTGGAACTAATGAGTATGAAAGGTGAGAGATTGTATTAGTCATAACATCGACGTGTGCAATGACGGAAACGTACGCAGTGGCATTTTTTATGTAACGCTCTTTTACCAAAACAAGTTGGGCATTTTGGTTTAGATTCGGGTTAACCAAGTATTCGTAGACTTCGAGAATTAAGCGCAAGAAATATTTTATTATACAATTCAAAAACAGTGCTATTTTGCAATATTGCTACTAACACAAGGATGGTTGTTGCATGTCACGTGACGCATCAAGCGCTGTCTCCAGCAGTTGCAACAAGACACGTCCACGTGACCTCTCGTTGATATCTCGGCACAAACATTTGCCCGCAATCCCCTCGAGCACGCGCGAGTTCGTCAGCGTAGCAATGTGACTGATCACACACCCGACCAGATACATGTCACTCGCTGCAGAACAGTGCGCGGTGTCTATCACTTCCGGCGCGACCGTGTTCTCGGCGCAAGCGCGTTTCCGCTGCAGTCTTTTGCGGTCGAACGTATAATCGCGGTAGCACGACCACGATTGATCGGTCAGACAAACTGACCACCGTCCGTCCACTTGTTTCAGAAGGATGCTGTCCGTACTCAGTCCGTTGTTTATAACGACGCCCTTTGCATTGATTGCATTGACGGCTGCCACCAAGTCTGCGCAGAGTTGTATCCAATTTAAAAATGGCGCACTGTTGTTCGAACTGAGCAATGACGCCACGCTAGCGACTTCGAACGACACAGGATGACCGATGAATTCGGAAACAATGCCGTACTTGGAGTAAGCAGAATCGTCGCTAACGACGAAGACACCGTAGAATTGCGGTGTGACTTTGGTCGTGGTGAGATACTGAAGCAGGCTCGCTTCTATCGCTACGTCGTCGAAGCTTGTTTCCGTTCGTCGCCACAGGCGGACACACACCAGTCGGTTGCTCGCCAGGTGTCGCGCCAGGAAGGTGACGCGGTCGGTCACGTCGCTTTCCAGTCGAACCACCTGAAAAATGTAAAGTAGTTGCACAGTTTGAGGCACTGGTATTACCGGCTATGTTAGGTGTTACACATAGCTGGTGATAACAATACACCATAGACAATGTTTCGTTACATGCTGATTGTAAATTGTTTTTCTTGCTATAGCGACAAATAGAGAGTTCGCGAGCTTGATCAATTGGCAGCTAGTCATAGTTTATACTTATACTAAATATTAACACAATAGGTGACGAATTAGAATAAGACAAATAAGAGTACGAGAAAACATACTAAACCGATCGGTTGGAAAACAAGTGACGCCTATAATTCGAACATGAGAACATAATTCATTGTGATGTTCATCCATAAGGTTGGAGATTAAGGCGGGTCACAGGCAAAGCAAAGGAAAATTATAAATATATTGGGATTAAACATTTCAATTATGTGCAAGTCATGTGACCATAGCAAAGGTTACTTACTTCACCGTCATTCATGTAGAAATGCAACTGTTCACGTGATATGAACATAGGCATACATGGCATCTTGTTCTCGGTCCACGGCCGGCGGAGCAATCGCACCACGAACGCTTCACGCTCCTTTTGTGTATCAATGCGCCGTACAATTTGCGGTTGGCGTCCGCGTGAAATAGTTCCACGTTTGATAGGCAGATACGGATGTTGGTTAGATGGATTGTTTCCATCGCTCCACCATTGGAACGGTTCTAACAAAGGGGTCGTGTTCCCGGAAACTGCTGTTGTCTGGTCGGTGTAAGATATCACTCTCCTTGGTGGAGAGTCGTACGCCATCTTGAAGGATTCGAGACCCGAAACGTAGTAGTTGTTGTCGTTGTTATTATTGTCGACATAACCGCATGTGTCTGCAAGATAAGGCAAGCTTTGTCAAAGTTCTCATGTTGAAAAATAACACTTTCATGATAACATATAAACTGCTCATGAAAGAGGGTGATACCTACTGGAATACTATTATGAGTCTTTGGGAAGGACAAACTGTAAACTCTACCACCAGAGTTAAAGATCAGACAACGTTTATGCATAATCTCTGTGCCATTTATAGTACAACAATAGTTGCCGCCTGACGCAATTTCTTTATTATTTGAAAACCTCATATAGGTGTGAGATTCCACGCGAACATTACCAAGGCAAGGGCATACCAACGCTAAATAAGATATGTATGAACATAACAGCACAAAGAACATTGAAACTGCATAATTCAGAGTCTATTACTTAGTTCCTCACACAAAACAACACGTGTTTCAGTCGAAGAAAGGTGCAATAGTTAGTTACATGTAAACATATCATTTGGCATTTTACACTTTGGCTCTTTTGTAAAGTAGCCACTTTTGTATGATATTGTGTATATTTGAAAAGAAACTCTAATTATTGTAATGATAAATATATGTACGCCATAACAGTGTACTAGGGTGGAGGTTTTGACTTTAGGACAGCTAGTGGAACTTAAGGACAAATAAGTGACATCACCAATACACCAAGTGGCAACACCAACATGTAAAATTAAAGACGTTATGCTAAGTTTAACACTAGTATGTACCACTCATTTTCATATAATTGTGTTTGGCTTTTATGATAATAATGTATGTCCAATACCTAATACAGTCCGACACTAAGTTCGTGTACCTGCGAACGTCAGGAATAAAGTTTACCACTGAGACACATTCTACATTCCCTGCTTGAAAAGGTAGTTAATCTAATTTCACGAGGCAGGGTCTCCGAATTGGTGCAAGCTTTACCACGAATATACAATATACTTAACTAAGCACTAAACCACCCATTTGCTTCAAAGCTGCACTCAAACTGGACAGTACACTAGCACATAGGCGTAGCGGATATAGAGTTCTGGAAATAAAAAGAACGTCGCATACCTAACCACAATGGATCGTGTCTAGGTCTCCGAGCGTCTGTCAAACCGAACAAGCGCAATGCCGTTGTCAACATCGTTTGTTCCGGGTCTAGTCTGCTGTTATTGTTCCGGACGTAACAAAAACGTATAATTGCAAACTCTCTTCGTCGGCTTTTTAAATACTGCAATCGAAGCGAAACATCGATAACCTTTAGTGACCGGTCTATGGATTATCGCCAATATACCTACCTACCTACCTACCTACCTACCTACCTACCTACCTATCTATCTACCTACCTACCTACCTACCTACCTACCTACCTACCTACCTACCTACCTACCTACCTACCTACATACATACATACATACATACATACATACATCCATACATACATACATACATACATACATACATGCATTCATACATACATACATACATACATACATACATACATACATACATACATACATACATACGTGTAGTTTGTGGGTACGTGTGTGTGTGGGTGAGTGTGTCCGTTTAAGTACGGTGTACATATGCACACTTGCACTAATTTGCAGGGTTTATAAAATATATGTGTTCTATGAATATTATTTGGTTATATTTCCATGACTGGATTGTGCTATACTACATTGCTTATTATTGTTAGCATACCCAAAATCATGGTAGAGAAGAGAGGTATGTTAAGACAATTTCGAGTTGATACGTGTGACATCGTTTTTGTGAAGTTGTGCTTAGTCTGGACTATTCCGATTTTAAACATTCACTTCATGACACGCTTCTTTTGCTTTTATTTGTCGACATGTTTTAATGTATTTTCTATGTTAATAGTTGTTATTTGAATAGTCTCTCATACATAATTATGTACAATCTTATCGATATCAACCGTAGAACAAATTGATGCACATATTTTGTGAACTCTCATGGTAATAAAAACATCGTTTATTAACTCTAGCTGCGTTTGAGTAAAAACATCTACAATGTGTAATATCTGACCATTGGCTATGAGAAATTACTTACCGATATTCACATCAGTTGTAGACACAATATAAACTAATGTGATCGTCTGAATATTGAAGGTTGATACTCTCAATAAAACAGGTACACTACAGCTGCAGGGCGACTCCCGTATCTAGGCGCGCGTAGTTATGACGTAGGACATTACGGGAACATTTGCGTTTATGACGCAGCAACTCGACGTCATAACAACGGCGTACACCCCGGGAATGGTCAAAGACTTCCAGTTGGCTGCGCCCATGCACAGCGGTTATGTCCCGAAAGTCCTGCGTCCCTGACTAGTCAGAGACAATGTTCATTGTTACGGTCCATGCGGAAGATACCTGTCAACATCCACGCATGACTCCGCACGGTCGCGGCTCGCTTATGGGTGATCGCGGATGTCCGTTCGTTGTATCTTTCGCGGACTTCAATGCTAACATACTAATAGAAATCCGCGCTAAATGGAGAAGAGTGGGGCGATATTAAACTGTTGGGTCCGTGCATATACCGTTTTTTCCTTTTTCGTTTTCAAATTTGCGAACGAAAAACGGATAACGAATTCCTTTTTCGTTTTCAAATTTGCGAACGAAAAACGAATTCCTTTTTCGTTTTTGGTTTTTCAAATTTGCGAACGAAAAACGAATTCCTTTTTCGTTTTTCATTTTCAAAAGTGAAGTAAGAAAAACGAAAAACGAATTCGTTTTTCGATTTCGTTTTTGCAATTAGGATGCTTCAGTCGCATTGCCACTTCGGATGGCCGGTAAAATTTGGTAGTTTCGGCTGGATACTTCGGTCGTACTGGCAGTGTTTTGAAAACAAACTTCGCAGAAATTGCATCGGAGAAGTGGTATACCTAAGTACCTATAGGTGAATATTGGTCGTTTCGGCGCTGTTTTTATGTTTCGACAATTTAATACACTTTACTCAATCTTATATATAATAGATCGAAAGATGGATAAATCGAGATTAGATGTATTTATTTTGTAACTGCAACTATGTGACGCTATAGTTATTTAAATTTAGTTTGTAAAATATTTGACTTAGGAGGCCCCTATTATGACTAATAAATAGTCGCTATTTTATTGGCAACTTTGGGTTTTTAAATTAGCTTTTTTTATGTAATTATTGAATGCCATTGACGGACCATTACGGATAGCCCAAATGTATTTAGAACCATGTATATTCCTAAGTATTGTTTATTAACATTTGCTACTTTACGCATATTGTAAGTAGAGGATATGTGGTAAAAATATAATACGTTTATGGCTTAATGTGTTGCTAGAGTTAGTGTTATTTCATTATTATTTTGCATATGTAGTAATTTATAACAGTAGAAGTATGTTTGCATCTGTGTGTAATATGCTGCTTTACATAATGTATTAGTCTTTTTTAAATTGTGATTGGTTATGTTTTGATTAAACAAATAGAAGTATTGTTTATTGTGTGAGGCATGCTATTTTTAATACTCTTTTTTACAAATGTATATTATGTCCTGAGTGTATGTATTCTGCTGTGAGCTGGTATGAAATAATTATGCATATTTCTGGTTTGTGTTATCTGCCAATTTTGAAAGTATGCGGGTAATGTTTTTTTTTATATTTATAATACAATTATAATTTCATTACACTAAGTTAGTATTCAACTTTTGCTTAAACATTAATTCTATATGTATTTGAAAATATTATTCTTACAAGTATTTTTGCAATTTGTTTATTCAATTACATTTGTGTCCCTAGATGGTAATTAGTGTGAGGCAGTATTATAGAATTATAGAGTGCAATTTTTATTCTAGTTTCAATAATATGTTTTAATTCAGTTATAGATCCAATTGATCGAGAACATCTGTTTGTTATTTTATCGATATGTTTAATCCAGTTTAAATGCGAGAATAGTGTAAAGCCCAGAATGTTAAACTGGTTAAATATCTCAATATCTGCACTGTCAATTGTTAATGTTACTTCATCAACCTATTTATTAGGCATGTGAAAAAACCTTTCTTCTATTAATATTTTAACGATAATGTATAATAATAACACAATTTTTATTGGCAACTACACTGAGTTGGATTGACATTATACAATAAAATACAATTAACGCATCTGTATGTAGTTTTAGCTATATGTTTATTATAGGTCTTTATTAATCAAATATTCAATATTCACTGTGTTTCTGACATCTGTGAAGGTTTTAATTGTACTTGTGTCATCAATTATCATTAGTATAAGTTATGCAGGGTTTCGGAAAACCATTGATATAATTATAGTAAATAACAATGTCAGTGGCCCCAAAGTTGATCCTTGGGGATGCCTCGTTTTATAGGTAAAGTTTATCAGTGTACCTCTTCTAGCCTTACAGACTGCTAGCAACACATTAAGCCATAAACGTATTATATTTTTACCACATATCCTCTACTTACAATATGCGTAAAGTAACAAATGTTAATAAACAATACTTAGGAATATACAATGCTCCTAAATACATTTGGTCCGTCAATGGCATTCAATAATTACATAAAAAAGCTAATTTAAAAACCCAAAATGGCCCATAAAATAGCGACTATTTATTAGTCATAATATGGGCCTCCTAAGTCAAATATTTTACAAACTAAATCTAAATAACTATTACATCACATAGTTGCAGTTACAAAATAAATACATCTAATCTCGATTTATCCATCTTTCGATCTATTATATATAAGGTTGAGTAAAGTTTATTAAATTGTGGAAACATAAAAACAGCGCCGAAACGACCAATATTCACCTATAGATACTTAGGTATACCACTTCGCCGATGCAATTTCTGCGAAGTTTGTTTTCAAAACACTGCCAGTGCAACCGAAGTATCCAGCCGAAACTACCAATTTTACCGGCCACCCGAAGTCGCAGTGCGACCGAAGCATCCTAAATGCAAAAACAAAAAACGAATTCGTTTTTCGTTTTTCTTACTTCACTTTTGAAAACGAAAAACGAAAAAGGAATTCGTTTTTCGTTCGCAAATTTGAAAAACCAAAAACGAAAAAGGAATTCGTTTTTCGTTCGCAAATTTGAAAACGAAAAAGGTCCGGTACAAAACATAAATTGAAAACCGAATCTAATAGTTAGCTTTGTATGGCGTTCCCTTTATCTGTTGCCTCTCAGAGACCAACTTCTCAATCACAGTGCTGCCAAGAGGGAGTACTGCTGGCATGGGAACCCCCACAGGACCAGATAAAGCTTAGCTCCTATGTCTCGATGCCGGTCTCTTATACACTCTGTATTGCCATAGCGTTGAATAACACTAAATCAGGCAGCCCGCGACACCTGTTGTTGTTCGGGTTTTAGGATGCATATATTTCTGTGTTTATATACCTTCTTTTGTATATAATTCATTGTTGAGAGTGGAATATTAACAATTAATTTTGCTATGGAGTGTAATTTTAGTTGTAGCGGTGGTGGGGTAGAAATAATTGTAACGTTATTAATAAATATTAATTATAACCTTGTTAATAAGTCCTATTGAAATGCGAAAATATATCAGTAGAGATCTCTAACTGCCGTGTGAAATGCATTTCTTTTGTATTGCTTGTATTATAATTGTTTGATAGATACAATATTATTAAGTCTAGTTACCGAATATGACGATTATGCTTCCGTTCCTTTTATGAAACGGAGGAATGATAATAATGAGATACGCTAAATGTTTATATATTCATCCGGTGTTCGGATTTACGTAAATTGTTAATTAAAATAAAAAAGGAAATAATCTTAATATTAAACACTTAAATTTGGGTGAAGCCTTTGTCTGGTGGGTATGATTAACGGATCAAATTTGTTTGTATATATATATATATATATATATATATATATATATATATATATATATATATATATTATTGTAAGTCTGTCGTTACATAATTGTTTTAACTGTCACATCCATTTTTATTACTGCTGGTCATCTTGAACCGTCTAAGCAACTATTGTATGGACAAAACATTGCCCCTCGGGTGTACATATTACCGTCCTTACAAACTGGTGTTAAGGTAAATTTTGTCTTGCTGTTTCCGCCACCGCAATCACCCGTGGTCAATGCGAGACATTTTGTAGGTAAAATCTCTGACATTCAGATCAAAATATTACCTTCTAGTAACATAACACGCCATTATCAAAGCACAATTTCATGACGACTGTTGTTGAACATTTCACGAGGCTGCTAGTAAAAAATAGGTGCAATTTGATAGCTGTTAGACGGTAAAAGGATGAATTGACATGTTAACGGCGAGGTTACGTATTTTGTCAATCAAAAATATTGACATGATTCAGTATTATGCGAACCTGATGAACTAAGACCAATATTGGCGAATTTGGCCGCCAATAAAACGACAACATTAAGCGGCTGATTACGTCGTGTTAGGACAATGAACTACTGAGTCACCGTGTAATATATTGCCTGAACATGATACAGCAGACGTTGTTTTGCAAACGGGAACAAATATGTAATTTTATAGTCACATCATTGCCAGTTCAACTCAGCGCAAGCAGTCTGATTGATTAATTAATATTTATGTATTCATCATACTGGCGTTGCAACATAATACGAACAAGAATAATCAATTATTACAAAACGCGGCGTTGAGAGAGGGCCGAGTTCTAGCCGTATGGGTCCTTATCCGCTTAAATTACCACGGACAGCTTCATAAACCGTGACCGCACTGTCGACCGTTGTTATGAATATTCATATACAAGGGTGGGTGCGGCTATTTCACTATAGCGGGCAATACTTGCGAATGCACGCGTCTCCGTATGCTATATAAGTGATCGTCGTTTAGATCTACTGGGAAATACGTCGCTTAACAGGATCTCCGCCGAACAGTGGCAGTCAAGCGTAACGTGCATTCAGTGCGGTCCTGTAGTCGCGAGCGGGGTGCTACGGTGTATGACAATTGTACGTACCCCCAAGACGAACTATAGCCTATAGTAGTGTGAAGCCAACTTGACAGGTGGAGTACAGTCTCAGTCATCGTGAGTACACCTTACATTCTTTGCTTATATTCGTAAACCACCTTGCTGTTTGTCTTAAAAAAACTAAACACGATCCCTTAGTTAAAGCATAGGTCCATTGTCTCCGGTTTTCTCTACTCTAGCGTTAGAATGTTGTGTTTACTGGCCGCGCCCCGTGTTCAACCCACTGTGGCATACCGCGTAGCACTGATTTTAATTTAGCCTGGTATGCAGTCGGTGTGTGTGTGTGTGTGTGTGTGTGTGTGTGTGTGTGTGTGTGTGTGTGCGCACGCGCGCGCGTGTGTGTGTGTGTGTGTGTGAGAGAGAGAGAGAGAAATTCAGAGAGAGGGGGACTGACAGAGGTACTTACAGTCAGAGACAGAGAGAGGGAAAGGAGCAGAGCGAAAGAAGTAAAGAGAGGGGTGTGTGTGTGAGCAAGAGCGATAATGGAGAAAGAGGAGAGAGGGAGAAAAAGAGAAGATACAGGAGATGGAGCGGAAAAGGAACGGCGGGACTCGGAAATTGTAGAGCGCAGTGGCTCAGGGGTAGAACCTCGGACTCTCGACTAGGAGAACCCGGGTTCGAATACTGTGCTGCGGTGTTAAAACCTTGGGCAAGTTTTTTCACTCTACTTTGCTCCAGTTAATCACAGCTGTATAAATGAGTCCCTGGCTGTAGACAGTGGTGGATATGTATACGAGCAGCCTTCGCGCATTAATTGTAGCATGTAGCTGGATGCTTCCCAGAGAAGCCGAGATGGTGTCTGAGTGAACAGGTCTGCCATTGAAGCAACGTGTAAAGCACTTTGAGCGGTCCTGAGGACTGGAGACTGCGATATATAAGAACATGCCTTTTTTTACATATTTATACAGACACCGAGACAGGGGGAGAGGAAGAATGGCGAAGAGGGAGGGGAAAGAGAAGATTGAGCAAAAGAGGGTGACGTATAAGCGGAAAGAGATAGAGGGAGGTGGAGGAGGAGGGAGCAGGAGAATGGTGAGGGACGAGGGACTAGGACAGAGGTGGTGAAGGAGGGACTAGGAGAGAGGTGTGGGAGGAGGGATTAGGAGAGAGGTGTAGAGGAGGGACTAGGACAGAGGTGTGGGAGGAGGGACTGGGAAAGAGGTGTGGGAGGAGGGATTAGGAGGGAGGTGTGGGAGGAGGGATTAGGAGAGAGGTGTAGAGGAGGGACTAGGACAGAGGTGTGGGAGGAGGGATTAGGAGAGAGGTGTAGAGGAGGGACTAGGACAGAGGTGTGGGAGGAGGGACTAGGAGAGAGGTGGGGGAGGAGGGACTAGGAGAGAGGTGTGGGAGGAGGGATTAGGAGAGAGGTGGGGGAGGAGGGACTAGGAGTGAGGTGTGGGAGGAGGGACTAGGAGAGATATGATGGAGGAGGGACTAGGAGAGAGGTGTGGGAGGAGGGATTAGGAGAGAGGTGGGGGAGGAGGGATTAGGAGAGAGGTGGGGGAGGAGGGACTAGGAGTGAGGTGTGGGAGGAGAGACTAGGACAGAGGTGGTGAAGGAGGGACTAGGAGATAGGTGTGGGAGGAGGGATTAGGAGAGAGGTGGGGGAGGAGGGATTAGGAGAGAGGTGGGGGAGGAGAGACTAGGACAGAGGTGGTGAAGGAGGGACTAGGAGATAGGTGTGGGAGGAGGGATTAGGAGAGAGGTGGGGGAGGAGGGATTAGGAGAGAGGTGGGGGAGGAGAGACTAGGACAGAGGTGGTGAAGGAGGGACTAGGAGAGAGGTGTGGGAGGAGGGATTAGGAGAGAGGTGGGGGAGGAGGGACTAGGAGTGAGGTGTGGGAGGAGAGACTAGAAGAGAGGTGGGCGAGAAGGGACTAGGAGAGATATGATGGAGGAGGGACTAGGAGAGAGGCGAGGGAGGAGGGACTAGGACAGAGGTGGGGAAGGAGGGACTAGGAGAGAGGTGTGGATGAGGGACTAGGAGAGATGCGAGGGAGGAGGGACTAGGACAGAGATGGGGGAGGAGGGACTAGGAGAGAGGTGTGGAGGAGGGACTAGGAGAGAGGCGAGGGAGGAGGGACTAGGACAGAGGTGGGGGAGGAGGGACTAGGAGAGAGGTGTGGAGGAGGGACTAGGAGAGATATGATGGAGGAGGGACTAGGAGAGAGGTGGGGAGGAGGAACTAGGACAGAGGTGTGGGAGGAGGGACTAGGAGAGAGGCGAGGGAGGAGGGACTAGGACAGAGGTGGGGGAGGAGGGACTAGGACAGAGGTGTGGAGGAGGGACTAGGAGAGAGGCGAGGGAGGAGGGACTAGGACAGAGGTGGGGGAGGAGCGACTAGGAGAGAGGTGTGGAGGAGGGACTAGGAGAGAGGCGAGGGAGGAGGGACTAGGACAGAGGTGGGGGAGGAGGGACTAGGAGAGAGGTGTGGAGGAGGGACTAGGAGAGAGGCGAGGGATAAGGGACTAGGAGAGAGGTGTGGAGGAGGGACTAGGAGAGAGGTTGGGAGAAAAATACACTCTTTGTATCGTCATGGTACTGTTTAACTTGATTGACCGCGGTTGGCCGATAAACTGCATTTGAATAAAACGACACATGTGTTGGCGTTATGAATATATTTGTCACAGGTACCAGTGCACTTGCTGTTTTCTTGTCAACACCAGCTGCACAAGCAACGAGAACAGGAATGGAACTAGCACTGTCACGTCTGGCATTCCCGACCACATTTAATTTACTGTTGGACGTACGACTTAACACAGGTTTATTACATGAAACGAGTTTAAGCCGAGTTAAGTCGGAGAGTTATCATAGCCTCTATACTGAGGGTCAAGTAGTGTCCAACGGTGTGTCGCGTTGAAAGCGACGCCGAAGTCCGTTGTTAACGGCGTAGCCACGTCTTTGTGTGGTATTCTACTCGGGGGCCGTCACGCTTCACTGATGTCGTCTGTACACTAACTACAAGGATATTTCAATGTGTGCCAGGTCATGTGCAAACTCATCACAGTGCTCGAGAGTCATCAGAAGAAAGAGACTCAAATCACCAGACGTTCCCCTACATACCACAATTCAATACCCAAGTCCCCAAGTGTCACCGAGAGCGCGTCTCACAACACGAAAACCATTGTGGCATCGAGAATGTGTATGAATGTGTGCGAGTGTAGGTGTATGCGTGAGTGCGTCTTCAATATAGTGCTAAACACTATATCTTCTTTTGACACAATTATTTTAATGTTAATATAATTTAATATATATTTAATATACTTTTTTACTATTATATGTGTTATATAATTTAAAACAAAAATTAAAAATAAATTTAGAATGTTTTAATATAATTTTAAATATAATTTGTTATATAATTTATTTTAATTTTAATTTTATTTTATGTATAATTGTTTTATATATTTTTTATTAAATAATTTGTTATATAATTCTTTACATAATTTTTTTTAGAATTTGGACGCATTCAATTTTAAATAAAAGTTTAATTTTAAATAACATCTTAGACATATTATAACATTTATTTAGTAGCTAATATTTAAACATTATTTAAAATTTAATTTAGCTAATATTTAAAAAGATAATTTATCATTTTAAAATACATTTTATATATATTTGTTTATTTACGAGATTAACATAATTATGTTTAAATATATAATCTACCATGTTAAAGGACACCCGCGATATTATTTATTTATCAGATTAATTTTTCTTTTATTTATAATTTTAAAGAACATTTCATATATTTATTTCACATATTTCATTTTATTGTATATAGGCACTACTTGGCTCAACGCCGCCAAACATTATAATATCCTGCAGTTTCTACCGTAATTGTGGAATAAAGTGTAATAAAGTTAATACAATATATGTGACAAATACATAAATATAATTAATTGTACATTACATTTCACTGTCCTATAATTTGTTACGTCACTGTGGGCTAAAATGATAAATAAGTTAATAAAATAAATAGAATACATATATAAATAGATTAACTGTACGTTACATTTCCCTGTCCTGCAGTGCGTTATCTATAATGTCAATGGACGAATGACTGTAAGGATGGTTCTCTGGAACGTTTCTGCAGTAGATGCGTTGAGGGCTTCCAGAGTAATAAGTGCGTTCCACTGTGGGATGCACCGCACCAGAACGACTGTTGGTAGGTCATGCAAGTGGCTGGCCGGGTACCTAGTTTTTGCTTGTGTTGGCGTCTGGTGCGGGTATCTGCAGTGGTAATGAAGGTAATGATGCGCATTAGCCCGTGGTGATTTTTAAAGAACATAAAAAGTGGCATATCATATGTACAGAGAGTACCACATTAGGTTAGTGCACATAGAACTGTCGCTTATTGTACTGCGGTAAGCACCAGTGACCGAGTACCTAGATGCCATTTGTTTCACTTGCCGTTTTCTTTTGAATAAGACAAGTGTCTTGCTGGCTTTGTTGTGCACCTTATTGATGTGTGGTGGCCACGATAATTGTTTTGATTGTAACCCCAGGTAGTCCTGACTGTCAGTCCGTAGGCTGGCTCGTCAATCGTTGACAAATATGTTCCTATTGACAAAACGGCACACTTTGAAACATTAAAGTCCATCTGTCATGTCTTTGTCAAATATATAAGTTTGTTCAGGTCAGTCTCGAGTGTCGAGTGGTCAGCGGGAGTGTGTATTCAACGGAAAACAATAGTGTCTCAGCGCATTTGTGAATCCATGCGTGTGTGTGTGTGTGTGTGTGTGTGTGTGTGTGTGTGTGTGTGTGTGTGTGTGTGTGTGTGTGTGTGTGTGTGTGTGTGTGCTAAAGATGTAAGAAACAGGTTTAAGGCAGTTTAGGGCATAGGAAGGCCTCAAACATATTTAGCCATTAAAAGCATGTCCTATACCTAAGTATAACAAAAGTATAGGTTTTGTAATTCCCTTCTCAATTATTAAGCTTGCTAGAGGTGTGAGAAACAGGCATAAGGCAGTTTACCTACCTATTATTTCTAGTAGAGGTGTGCTATTGAAGTCTACTAAGGTTAGTTGTAAATAAACTCAATTGCTTTACACCTGTTAGAAGTGTAGTATTGAAGTCTACTAAGGTTGTTTAAAATAAAATAAATTTCCTTTACACCTGTTAGAGCTGTGCTATTAAAGTCTACTAAGGTTGATTGAAAGTAAACTCCAGGTGTTACAATTGATCCGAAGGTGTTGTTTTCAAGAAATATATCAAGCTTCCCCTGCACATTAATCCAACATTTCATTGTAAGTAGAAACCTGATACCGTCACACCTCGTCATAACGCGGATATCACATTCATTACAAAGAGAGTAGCTGCTGGTGACTTGTGTAAAGCAATAATTCATTTCGTTTTGCAACCATGGCCAACAAAGGTGGTAGACCACAAAATATCGTTTGAGAAAATTGTGTAACAGTGACAAAGGATGGCAAAAAGGTGGCCAGGTGTGTGTCGTGTGGCTATGAAATTACCTTTCCAAAGTTGGCAGGTTGAAAAAGCATTGGGAAAAGTGGAAACCAGTTGAGCAGATAAATATACATACCGGCAACATTTACTTACTTTTTGTTGGTGTCTACCAAATGTTATATGGAGTCATCTTCATATAAAATCTGAATTATGTTTCTGCAATTTCTAGCCTTTCAAGTTTTGTTTTAGCTCAACACGTTCTAGACTTTCAAGTTACTGTTTACATTTTTCACTAAGTAATTAATGTTTACACTATTGTCCAGGTTCCCGATTCTGTGCCGTCCGTATTGCATGGAACTGTACCAACTCATGCTCCAGTGTCTACATCGCTGATGCGCCCATTGCAAGATTCTCCCCTCCCTACTGCAAAGCAGCAGACAATGTCTTCCTCTAGCACTCAGCCCCATGTTAGTCCTCATTTCACGAAGACCACAACTGCTCAGAAGTCTGCTTTCGATCTAGAGTTTGCCAATTATTTCTATGCTTGCAATCTTGTCAACCTTGCTGACCATCCCCAGTGGACATAATTCGACCAGGCTACACACCACCTAGCCGCAAGGGTATCGCAGGTTCATTGCTGGGTAAGGTCTACGGGGAGCTGAGAGGTGACATGAAGGAGGAGGCAGTGAGTGGCAAAACAGCCACCCTTGTAGAGAATGGCTGGTCCAACAGCCACAACGAACCAGTCATAGCATCATGTCTACAGGTGAAGAACAATGTGTATTTCCTTGACAGCCATGACACTGGTTCTATGACAAAGAGCGCTGAATACTGCACGGTGTGGTGTTTGGTGTTTATCCAGAAGGCTAAGGATGAATTCAATTATGATGTGAAGGGTGTAGTTACAGACAATGCAAGGTCCATGGAGAAAATGAGAATGGACTTACTTGAGCAGGACTCTGACCTCATTGTGTATGGGTGTTCAGCACATCGGCTGCAGCTGCTTGGCAGAGACTGCCACCACCAAGCTCATCACCGTGGTACAGAAGTATTTCAGGAACCACCACAAACCCCAAGCCTGACTCAGTGAGAAAGGTGGTAATAAGCCTGTCCTGGTTTGGAATTTCGATGGAACAGTGATATATACATGGTCGAAAGTTTCCTTGCCAACAGGTGCTACTACCAGCAGATCATCCAAGAGCACGAGAAGGACTTTTCATTCGACAGTTTGGTCGTTGCCAAGGTGATGGATTACTTCCTCTACAAAAATGGCAAAGACCTTGTCGACCAACGTCGACCCATTGCTTCTCCTCTGGACAGGTGTCAGAGTGATGTATCATCACTGGCAGATGCATGCGATGCCTGGCTGGGCCTCCTGTCGGAACCTGCACTCCACCCCTATGGGAAAGTTGTCAAAAAGCGATTCCAAGATGCCATCACGCTCGAGCACCTCACAGCCTACATGTTGCACCCCAAGTACACAGGGGAGAGGCTGACAATGGAGCAACAGCAATATGTGAGCACACGGCCTATTAACCGTGACCTTGACTTCATCACAAGCTTCATCAGCTTCCAAGCCAAGGCTGCTCCCTTCTCTGGCAGCTACTTTTCCAGAGAAGCGATCAGCATCTCCCCACACACCTGGTGACAAGGTGCTGCAGTCTGTGGTGTTGATTCAGCCTTTGCTGACCTGGCACAAAGACTGACAACATCACCAACATCTTCAGCATCAATTCATCAGTTCAGTACATTCAGTTTCACACACAACAAGATCAGGAATCTTCTGGGTGTCCAAAAGGCAGGCAAGCTTGTCTTTTGTTACCGCATGCTGCATGGAACCTAGGACGTGTACTGATAAATTATGAAACGTCCTGTCATTTATTTTTACAAACGATCCTGAAATAAAACTAAGTTTAACATTTATTTTTGTTAGTAGTTTGATTTAATATATACACTGTGCATGTGTTTTATAATAACGGAATCTACAGAGTGCCTTTGAACAGGGATAGCCTTAAAGCAATTTAAGGCGGATTTTATCACTGTAGGGCTTTAAACCCAACCCTGATATATATATATATATATATATATATATATATATATATATATATATATATATATATATATATATATATATATATATATATATATATATATATATATATATATATATATATATATATATATATATATATATATATATATATATATATATATATATATATATATATATATGAATTTGTCCCCCGTCCCCCATCGGATCCTCGCCCCTGGTTGTGTTTAGACATGCATACGCATTTTAACTGAACAAGTAACGGCAAATTAGATAATTTCTCACAGAGAAAGCTTGTTGTAACGGAGATTAGGTGTAGCAGATATTACACTCAATATTCTAATCCAAATGGGTATGTATTAGGGCAATGATAACGAATATAATAAATAAATAATAATATAACCGCATTTGTCTACGCCATATATCTGGTAATTAAACTGTTACACTAAATTTTATTATTGAGATTTCTTCTTAAAGGTTAAAACAGAAATGCAGTTGTAAGACAAATTATTGAGTATAAATTTTTCAATATAAGTAAATAGTATTAATAATAATAATACTAAATTACTAATAAATACGAGTTAATTACATGATGTTACAAGTTTAAAATGTTTGTTTAAATAGTTCATAAATAGTATATTTTAAATATTAAGATTGTATAATATGTTCATTCAACAAGAAAACGTTCTTTTATATATAAATATCTTCAGTTGCTTTTTGAACGAACTGAGACAGTCTGTGGCACGTATTGCAAGCGGCACGTTGTTCAGCAGGCGTGGATCAGCACTTGAGAAGGCTTTGTCCCCTTGAGTACGTAGCCTGATATAATAGCCTAGTAGAACAGATAGACACTTTCTTGGGAAACGTCAATGTATTCTCCGTAACGGGTCTGGGCAACCATTTTAAAAGTAGACAATGGCAAAGTCAACAGAAGCACCGGCTGTACCTAAGGAAATAATTGATTTAACGAAACTATTATTACATCACAATTATCAAGGTAAATTATTAAACAGGTCACGTTAGGGTTTCCTGTCATATGCGCGATGTCAAACGTAATGGTGATTACTGAATATTTTTACCATTGTTTGAGCCAATTCGTGAGAAAGGTTGCACACACCAAGATACTTCATATTTACCTAAAGGTTGCACCATTATATTTGAGTTAGGGAAACACTGTCACTATTGCATTATCTGTCGTATTTTTTCTTGGGTAATTTTTCAAGGAAAAAACTATGGGCTTGTGCTGATCGATTTTGCCATTTTTCGTCATTAAGTATTTAACAATATATGCTTGCTGTATATGACAACCTATAACGGTCTGTGTATATTCAAGGGCATTATATTGCAACTGTACACATTTTCGCGTTTTAAGGTATGCAGGTGTTGCAGTACCCCAGGTACTGCAACAACTCAGGGAGTTTGACGCCCCTGCCATGCAGAGTTGTAAAACACTGCCTTGTGGTACAGGTTCTTGTCAGAACCGAAGGCTAAGGGAGCAAACCCTAAACAGAAAACCATGTCACTGTGGCAGCATCAAGGGCGGTTGATGTATGGAACTCCCAACATCTCTCGACCAGCCACTGCAGGGACAAATAGTTTGCGCCTGTCTTGACATGTTCTTGCCGGTGTGAGACCTCTATTTGTTCCCCGAGAGAGTGTCGCTAGTAACTTGCAAAAGCCAGCGGCACTTCAACACTTTTTGCAAGCAGCTTCCATGAAATGTACAACTGTATGAAACTCCATACCGGATCGGCCGTCGCCCGGGTTACCAAGGACCGCGCTGCTCGACCTCATCTTCCGTCGACAGTGGAAAATCAGCTAGGAAGAAGAAGACAAAGAAGACAACTACTGACAATTGGACAATGGAACGTCAGGACTCTCCTCGACCGAGATGGAGCTAACCGACCAGAAAGACGTACGGCACTAGTAGCAATGGAACTTGCCAAATACAACATCGACATCGCCGCCCTATGTGAAACAAGGTTCTCAGAGTCTGGTAGTCTCGACGACTTGGAATACTCTTTCTTCTGGAGTGGCAAACCGGAAGGAGAAAGAAGGGAGGCAGGAGTGGGCTTTGCTATCAAGAAGGATATCGTCACAAAGCTGACAGAAATGCCACGGCCAGTAAGTGACAGAATCATGACGATGAGACTACCTCTGAGCAAGGACAACTTTGCTACAATTATCAGCGTGTACGCTCCAACAATGACAAACCCAGATGAAAACAAGGAGGCCTTCTACAACCAGCTGGCAAGTGTGCTCAGTGGCATCCCTCGTACAGATAAGCTACTGCTGATAGGAGACTTCAATGCGAGGATAGGAAGAGAAAATGACAAGTGGCCCTTGGTCATGGGCAAACATGGGATTGGGAAATGCAACTCCAATGGCGAGCTTCTACTGGCTCTGTGCTCTGAGTTCGAACTGATAGTGACGAACACCATGTTCAAGCAGAAGGATGAACGCAAGACCACCTGGATGCATCCTCGTTCGAAACATTGGCATATGATCGACTTCATCATCACGAGGTGTCGGGATAAGATGGACATCCACAGTACCCGAGTCATGCGTGGAGCAAACTGCTGGACTGATCACCAGATGCTGAGGTCAAAAGTGGCTTTCAGAATACGACAAAAGCACAACAGGCAAGGGACAAGTAAGCCGACCAAGCTGAACATTGCAAAACTAAGTACCACCAGCGATAGGGAGAGTTTTGAGCAGGAGATGGACAGTGCTCTCGCCCAATGGGAGGAGAAGGAAAACTCAACACCAGATGAGGAATGGGCTGCTCTGCAGCAGGTCGTGTACAACACAGCCAAGACATATCTTGGCAAGCCAGACAGAAAAGACCAGGACTGGTTCGACCCCAACGACCAGGAGCTACAGACTCTTATGAACAGAAGAGACCAAGCCCACCAGAGAGTGTTGCAAACCAGGAGCACCAGGTCCACCACTGCAGCATACAAAGATGCCTGCAGATTGCTACAAAAACACACGCGTGCACTGAAGTCAGACTGGTGGGAAAGGAAGGCAGTGGAGCTGCAGAGAGCTGCTGACAGTAACAACATGAAGGGCTTCTACAATGGGCTGAAGGAAGTGTGGGGTCCCAAAAAGAAGGGATCTGTTCAACTGAAATCAACAGATGGAATGGAGACCTTCTCTGACAGCAAGAGAGTTGTGGCAAGATGGAGTGAACACTTCCAGAAGCTACTCAACGTCCCTGGCGACATAGATCACGAAGCTCTGGACAACATCCCGCAGCGCATTATCAAGACAAGCCTCGATGAGATTCCAACTACGGATGAGATGGCTAGAGCAATCGCCGGCCTGAAAGATGGCAAAGCACCTGGAGGAGATGGAATTCCCGCAGAAGTATGGAAGCACGGAGGAGACAATCTGTTCAGCAGACTGCACCAACTAATCACCAATGCCTGGGAGGTGGGTTCTGTACCACAAGCATGGAAGGATGCCAGCATTGTAACCATCTACAAGAAAGGTGATCGAACAGACTGTGGGAACTATAGAGGAATCTCTCTTCTTTCCATAGCGGGCAAGATCTTCGCGAGGATCCTCCTCAACAGACTATCTACCCACATAACACCAGAGGTAGTTCCGGAGACACAATGTGGCTTCAGAGGTAACCGGAGCACCGTGGATATGATATTTTGTCTCCGACAACTACAAGAAAAATGCATTGAACAGGACCGACCACTGTACATGGTATTTGTCGACTTCAGCAAGGCGTTCGATACAGTTGGGAGGACTGGGCTATGGCAGCTACTGAGGAAGTATGGCTGCCCAGAGAAGTTCACAACAATGATCGAGGCACTACATACTGGAATGATGGCGAATGTCAGTGTTGGAGGAGAAGTCTCAGAATCGTTCAGTGTCACAAATGGGGTCAAGCAAGGTTGTGTACTGGCCCCCACGCTCTTCTCCATCTTCCTATCAGCAATGCTCGACGAGGCTTTCCGAGACATGGGGGATGGAGTCTACATACAGTCCAGACAAAACGCTGACCTATTCAACGTCGCACACTTCAGAGCAAAGACCAAGACTACTCGGATACTGATGAGAGAGCTGCTATTCGCAGATGACAGTGCACTGGTTGCACACTCTGCTGAAGAGATGCAGAAAATAGTGGATGCTTTCTCCGATGCGTCAAAGAAGTTTGGCCTGAAGATTAACATCAAGAAGACCGAGGTGCTGTACCAACCCAACTCTACAAGAACCCGAGAGGAGGATATCATGGTTGATGGAAACAAGCTGAACTCTGTTCTAGCATTCACCTACCTCGGAAGCACTATATCAAGTGATGGATGCATTGACGATGACATACAGAGGAGGATGGCCAAGGCTAGTGCATCTTTCGGCCGACTACGCCAGAGACTCTGGAACAACCACCATGTGTCCATGCGGGTTAAAGGAAAGATATACCGTGCAATCGTGCTGTCCACCCTCCTATACGGAGCTGAGGCCTGGACAGTGTACAGACGACAGGTTAAAAAGCTACATGCCTTCATGATGCGACATCTGCGTTCGATCATGAGGATAACCTGGATGGACAAAGTGACAAACAAGGAAATACTAGAACGAACAGGGCTACCATCTATGGAAGATCTTCTGATCAGAAAGAATCTCCGGTGGACTGGACACCTCATGAGGATGTCACCAGACAGGCTACCGAAGCAGGTTCTCTACTCTCAACTGTCTTCTGGTCAGAGAAAGAGAGGGCGCCCTCGTCTCCGGTTCAAAGATACCATCAAGAGAAACCTAAAGATGAGAGACATAAAGATCGACTCATGGACATCACTCTCACAGCAGAGAGAGAAATGGAGAGCAAGAGTCAAGTGATGGAAGCAGTCTTTGTCGCTTCGCGACCGACAGCACGATGTACACATTTTCGCGTTTTAATGTGTAGGTAGCTATGTTGACACTACTTCTATATATTATTAAAATGCAACACGCACCCACTAATTAAATTACTACAAATATTTTCGCGATCGTGAGACTGTTTGCACAAAAGAAAGGCCCAGCGGACACAACATTATTATAATGATATATCGATCTCCGATCAGATTATTTAAGAGGAAGCGGTATATGAAATTGCTCCCATTCTACATTCGGCCCTGACCACAGACCACCATCCAGCACGACTTGAATCATTTCCAACTGCGATGACGTCAGATAATCTAGTACCATTCCTAACACAACTCATCAACTCTTCCCTAGCATCTGATGTTGTTCCGTGCTGCCTGAATCACGCCAATGTCACTCCTGTGCCTAAGAAAGCTAATGTCGATCAGGACAATATGAACAGTTATCGACCTCCTTTTTGTATCAAGGCTACTTGAAAGATACGTTGTACACTGTGGCTCAGGGGTAGAGCTTCGGACTCTCGACTACGAGAACCCGGGTTCGAATCCTGGCTGCGGCCTTAAAACCTTGGGCAAGTTTTTTCACTCTACATTGCTCCAGTTCACTCAGCTGTTTAAATGAGTACCTGACTATAGACAGTGGTGGATATGTGTACGAACAGCCTTCGCGCATTAATTGTAGCATATGGCTGGATGCTTCCCAGAGAAGCCGAGATGGTATTTGAGTGAACAGGTCTGTCAGGGAAGAAAAGTGTAAAGCGCTTTGAGCGGTCCTGAGGACTGGATACTGCGCTATATAAGAACTGCCTTTACACTGCCTGCTTGACCACATGGCTGCTTGTACACTGCTTGCTTGACCACATGGCTGCCTGTACACTGCCTGCTTGACCACATGGCTGCTTGTACACTGCCTGCTTGACCACATGGCTGCCTGTACACTGCCTGCTTGACCACATGGCTGCTTGTACACTGCCTGCTTAACCACATGGCTGCTTGTACACTGCCTGCTTGACCACATGGCTGCTTGCACACTGCCTGCTTGACCACATGGCTGCTTGTACACTGCCTGCTTGACCACATGGCTGCTTGTACACTGCCTGCTTGACCACATGGCTGCTTGTACACTGCCTGCTTGACCACATGGCTGCCAACAATCTCCTTGAAAGATATCAATCAGCAAACAAATCTCATCACTCCACGGAAACTGCGGTTGCTCGGGGCGCTTGTTCTACTCGACGTGTCGGCCGCCTTCGACACAGCTAACCATGAAATACTTCTCAGCCGTCTAAAACACGGCTACGGAATGGCTGGCTCCGCGCTAACATGGATGCGGTCATACCTAACCGATCGGTCGCAGTGTGTGTATCTACAGGGGGGTGCTTCTGTGATATATGTATAACGACATACATCAATATTGGTTTAAGCGGTTTAATAACAAGCTAATACTACCAACACAAATAAACAAGGTCCACGCTCCTCGCTCTGCTCTCGCCGCTCTCTAGTTCCGGAGACCCGCGGGGGTTTCACAATCGCAGAAGGGGGTCATTATCACATCCCCCCTCTTTAAACGTTCGCCTTCGAACGAACTCAGAAATTGTCATATATATATATATAGATATATATATATATAGATATAGATATAGATATAGATATATATATATATATATATATATATATATATATATATATATTAATGTTCTTATATATATATATATATATATATATATATATATATATATATGCAAACACACACACACACACACACACACACACACACACACGTGTGTTTGTGTGCATGTGTGTGCAGGTATTTGCGCGTGCATGCGTGCGTTTATTCATGTGTACTAATGATTTCAAGCGTAATGTATACATAATTATAGCAGTAGCGCAAACTAGCATACAAATAGTGGCCTTTCGGCACGAGGACTACTCAGAATGCGTGTATAACTGCGTACGAAGACATTTGCATATTTGCTCAGCCCCGGGTTCTGTTTTGTGTGTGTTTCAGATGCAGCAGTAGAGAGGAGGGCACCGGGGGACGCCGTCACATGAGGAGTGAGGGTGGAGTCCATTGTGATGGTATGCCGGTAAGTGAAACAAAAGGCAAGTTCTTATTTAGCGCTGTATCCAGTTCTCAGGACCGTTCAAAGCGCTTTACACTTTACTTCCCTGACATACCTGTTCACTCAGACACCATATCAGCTTCTCTGGGAAGCAACGAGCCATATGTTACAATTAATGCGCGGAGGCTGCTCGTACACATACAGGACATAGCGATGCCTGTATAGCACTTCCCTTCCCAGTTGCACCCTTTGACAAAGAAATGTGTAATCATTCAAGTAGTATTACGTTACCCAAAGATGAAGAAACCTGCACATATGTCGCAGGCAATAAGCATCCAGCAAGCTCAGCTCAAGAGGTGACAGGGCACCGGGAATAACATTCCCAATGTGCATGATGGCTAATGGTTAATAATAATATTATTAACCATTAGCCATAATTATTATATCAACACAAGGATGCAAAATAACAGTGCAACATGACTTTATAATAACGATATAAACAATCCGTCCTCCAACATACCACCGTTTGCTTGTGTCAAATACATTTCGTACTTGCAGAGCCATTGAAGGAAGTTCTTCGGCACAACAGATCAAACAGCAACGTCCATTGTGTGGACTTGAAGGCCGACGATGAGGAAACACACAAAGTTGCACGCTGTGATCGTAATGGCGCTAGTCCTATTGGCATTTAACAACATTTTCTTATTCGTCACACGAACACCCTTTATAAATTTTATCCAGCAGCTGCCCACACTACCGACCTTCATCATTTTCGTCCAGCCGGAGCCGACAATACGCACTTTGAAGGAGGGTGACAACGTGACAGTCAACTCGCTCTCGGAGGCTCAGTCATTCATGCGGACGTACAACCTCAGCGACCTCTCGCGGATAACGCTGACGATACTGTACGACAACTTTACCCGCCGTATGCCGCTGTTTATCAGAGACAAGGACAGACAGCTCTTCATGTTGAACGAGTTGAACCGTGGCAACTTCGATCCGGCGACGAGGTCGTTGTTGCGAGGTGAGGTGAATGTCGTACGGAATGGTACGTTCGCCATGCCGTACGACTGTGGGTGGAAAAGTTCAGTAGAGTTCGTGCGAAAACCGAGGCAAGCAACCAGGACGGAGGTAGCACTGTGTCCACTGCTCGTCCCCGACTCATTCTCCTTCCAGGTATTTGTACGGGGTTCACGTAGTATATGTTATCGGGAATGGCTTTTTTATTCCCATGGGCTGAGATGCAAATGATTGTGTGAATCTACACGAATTAAACACACTCCTTGCCCTGATAGACAAGACGATCATGTTTAGCATTTTTAGAGCGCCGCGGCATTGACTATGTACAATGTATGTAAAAACAAAATACACTCAGTGACCTGGACGATATTATGTAACAACGTACAAAATATATTATTATTTAAGAGAGGCATACTAAAGTTATAATACTTATATTAACACATCATTATACATTTGTCCCTTTTTCTTTTGTCCTAAATGTGCGGTGAGCTTAGCGTCAACATCATGTAACCTAGTTTTAAATTGTTTTTTATTTTTATTTTCCTCAAGAGAATTCGACGCTCTGACCACTGTGCCACTGTGAATGTTGTGAAGTTGACACAGATCACTTTGAGTTAGAAATAACATTAGTCATATAACTACCAGGAAGCGACTGCTGGCAACAATGATTTCGAAAGAAATGAAAAAACAGTCATTCATAGAGGAAGTGTGTGCATGTTGTTAAAGACCATTTCTTACAACACACTTCGAATGAAATTGTTGCCACCTGCCAGTTCTAAAACTGACAGTTGCCAGCAGTCACTTCAGGAAGTAACGGCTACAGACGCCCACTTCCAAAAGTGACAGTAATCAATACCACAATACTGTTTTAAAAAGGACCAGTCTAGAGCTGAATATGACGCATTTTGAGTGATACAACTATGCAAATAGTTCCCATTATATCACAGTAATTTACGAAAAGTCTCACTAATAGCAACGGCAAAATTATATGTTGACGTACTCGCTCTTGGAGGCTCAGTCATTCAGGCGAACGAATACTTACGATTACTTTATCAGTTAAATTAAGTTCGGTCAAGCTCAAAACAAGTTGTGGTGTCATATACGCTACAATGAGTTTAATTTTTAGCACATTACAGGATATTTCTATTGTAACTCTCTGTAAAAAACACGAACTCACTCGGCTGTCGAAACGTCGATGTGGGTCTCATTATTTTAGTTATGCTATCATAAATTCCCTGTTTTAGTCATTCTTCCAAATCGATGAACTCGTTCACGAAACGAGGACAACATGAAGGCTTTTGCTTAAATCATCATATCTGTTTCTTACGTGCTCCACAACATCATTATCTGCGTGTCGTGATTGTCAATGTGCTAACTCACTATTGGGTTACATATAGCACTTCGTTGACGGAACGCTTCCAAAGATCGCGCAGGCGTACGAGCTTCTCCGGCGACCGGAAGTGAAGCTGCTGCTGGAAAGGCCGCGTGAACCTGTCCTTAACAACATGCTGCGGGCGATGAACATCTCTGAGGACCGCGTCATCTGGTACACCAGCAAGACGGTGTATCGGGCCGACTACATGATATTTACTTGCGTTACTCCGCCGCTCCACCCGACTCTGTGGCTACGAATGAGGCGTCTTCTCGGCGTTGCTGACAAGCTGCAGGTTCCCGAAAACGAAGGCGTTGTGATTCTGTTGACGCGTGTGCGCTCGAGAAACGCTGGTCGCCGCATCATTAACAAGCAGGAGGTCATAACGTTTCTGCGGCGTCGGTACGGCGGCAAGCTGGTGATCTTCGACGGCGGTCTCACCCTCTCGCAATCCATGGAGACGTTCGGTAAGGCGAGAGTGATTGTTGGCGTGCACGGCGGCGCTTTCTACAATATGAACTTCGCTCCGCTCACGACAACGATAATCGAGTTCGGGCCGACGTTGGCGGGCGGGGAAAAATTGTCACTTGGACACACAATATTCTGGGCAATGGCGGATCTCCTCGGGCAGCCATATTGGCGCGTACCGTACATCGGCATAAATTCACAGCACGATATAAACATGGACATCGCGTCTCTTAAGACGGTCCTAGACATCGTTGATAGAAATGTGAAAGTTCAATTAAAGAGAGTTTAAGCAATGCGTTGTTACGCGATAATAATGATATTTCCCTTTGTCTCTGATGCTTGCATTTATGGCTCAATCGAAATATGAAGTTGTCGATGTGGAGGACAAGTATATGGTGTAGGATTAAATGTGCAGCTATATATATTTGACTGATGTGGTCTGCATTTGCAGTAGACCAACTTTCATATGTCATGATATTATTTGTTTTATTACCAATCGTTGTTTCTGTAAGGACTGTCTTGCCCGACGTCATCGTGCAGTTCCAAACATGTTTTGTAATCTTTACGAAACAATGGTCACATTACTCAGTAAAGTGTTTATATACTAAATCTCTAGCACCTATTTCAATTTCCTATTCCAATTTCTTTCCAAACACTGTTGCATAAAGTTATTATGAGTGAAGTAATTACAAAATATACCGATGAAATCCAAATATCGTTAAAGACGCCTAGTTCCTGTTTACTCCTTGTAGATTGTTCTCGTGTCACGTGAAACAGTGACATGACACACATATTCTCGACTTGACTCTTTACAAACACCACTTATTTATGTTTATTTATGAACGGGAACAGCGAAACCTCGTGTACGAAATAGGGACAGTTTATGAAAAGATGGCCATAATGTCTGTAGCCAGGTCATTCATTGGCAGGGCACTTTCAAGCTTTTCTCAAGACCAACATTTTCCTAGCTGGAAGTTATCCATGCTGGCTATGCATTCACCTTCAACAGTAATGTAAATGCGTGGCTTAATGTGTTTCATTCACAAAGTTTACGTCTATGAATAAAAATGGGTTACAGTAGGCATATCTAGGCACTATTTATTCGTAGAGCTCGCCGAGCTCAGTGCAAGCTACAATATACTGCACTATAGCGTGGTTTGCAGATTCTACCCTTGCTATGCGTTTATTGTTCTACTGTCACGCCGATGTTGCCGAGAGCTCCCCATCTGGCGGTGAGATATAACGATCCACTTTAGAATGGGAGACTTCTACTACATGCAGTTATCTGCCAGATGGCAGGTCATAAGGGGCCTGCTTGCTACTTCCGGTTTTCAGAACAAGATAGTCATGCATGCCTGTACAAATAATAAATACGACATCTACTGCCACTTAAATGCCTGTTCTGTTCACGGATTTAGCAGTAAGGGCAGGCATACATTTACCCAAATACAAAGGGAAATATAGTGCTTGGGTGATAGCAATTGGTCGACCTGAGGCTGAGCCAAACGGAAAATTACAGAAACCAACACTGATAACACAACAGGGTGTAACACTTATTTCAAGACGACGGATTATAAATTGAAAACATTAATTGGGACGGATGCAATTTTGTGAGAATGTCATGCCAATAGTTAAGAAATATTCATATTTAGGTGTTTCACCACGTCATGTATATATATACTACAATAATGTTTTGCCAATAAATCACTGGAAAGAAATATGATATGCTAGTTGCGCTAACTAAAAATAAACATAAAAGGGTGAAACGTGTGGAAAAACTAGACATTACAAGGAATCTTGAAATAATGTTCTAGCAGTCCTAGCTTGCTGAAACAATTCCCATTTTCTTCCCGTAACTCTCGCATCACGATTCCTCAGTTCACATTTCAGGCGTACTAGAGACATTTCTTCATATTACTATATAATGATGATAATTTGTACTAGAAACAAAAGAAAAGGCTAATCTTATTTACGTCGTGCCGATGAGGGTTCTTGTTTACTGCGAACCCTGCAGGCCCGGTGACGCCTGGCACCACCTGGCGAATATAGCCTGACACGTATTGAAGTGGCGCCATCTACCGGAGTTAGTTTTCAACCGCACAAACAAGGGAATGTCGTGTATATTTTGATCTCTAAAATACATATATTATTTGTTCATCAAGTGACAATTGTACAACTGTTCTAAATGATAACTCGTTCTTTCAATATTTCACCGTTTGTTTTCAAACGACACGACACTCGTGGTTGTTAATGTTTATATTGGAAAACCATGTTATGCAATAAATAAAACCTATTTTAGCGAACTGACTGCTCAGAGATGATTTCATGTCCCATTTTTTTGTTTTTGAAATAAAACTATTACGGCTACGTGGCCACTGTTTACGTCGACCCCATAACCCGAAACGGAAACGCGTGATCACGTGCTGCTTTATCGCGTGAACACAAGTTGCCGGGAAGCATAGTTGCTGGCATCCGTAGTTAGAGTTAGAGGAAATTTCGATCGGTACTATCGTCCGCGGCAAAGAAAGCGAAAAAGGGCCGTGACAAACTTAGGGCAACCACACGGGTTGTTTTAGAAGAACGTAAAGCACGATGGGTTCGCCTGAAAGTTGCCCTGACAACGAAATAAGCTCATAAAGTGGTGGAAGGTCTGCTTGCTCTGTACGTTTTTCACCTTATTTAGATTATATACAGTGACTATGCTGTCTGGAGTGGTACCTTAATATTTGGGGAACCAATTAATTTGCTTTTACTATGATATTCTTAGTCTACTTTAGGACACAACATTGAAGAATCTGATTACAGACACGCAGTGTTTCATATAGCATGCGTCATTTCATATTCCAAATGTTATTTGTATTTATTTGTTAACGTAAAACCCAACCGTCTAGAAGCTATAGAAAAGATAACAGATCGTGACAGTTATATCAGTATACCTGTTTAACACTACACACTAATAATAACATTTAGTGTTACGTTTGTCTACAGATGTGTTAATGGTGTATAGGGTAACTAGGTCCAGTACTGCTTATCAGGAACAATTACACAAATTGCTCAGACAATGCTCTATTTCACCGTTGCTCTGTCTTTCGGTTAGGGTTTACTCAGGGGCAGGTACGTCCGAACACCAATCGACCTCTGCAGCACCTCTGGTAATTAGTGTTGTAGGCCCTGGGGCCGCAGCATGCGCTGTTACTGCCCTTGAGTTGGAGCCTTCCACAACAGCAGAACTACAAACCCTTCTTCCGGAACTGATATTCTACTGCTCGCCAGATGGCGTGGCACGCAGGGTGTTCCACACGTGACTCGGTTGGTAGTTCCCTCGTCTCTGTCCTTTACAGATGTATTCTTCCTAAGCCAGATGGCCTGATTATTCCACCGCGAACACAAACCTTTCACTCAATCAACTACTATATATTTGAATTGCTCCCTTCCAGTCTATGACATATATTGGTTTGTTCTCCTGGTCACATATCGCTGTATTTTGTTCAGTGAACAGTATAAATCAATTGTATATGTTTTGCAGCAGATATACTCGACTCTCGAAAAAAGTCCATAATCTGCAGACATTTTGAAACAGCGTGCAAAGTATCAAGATACTCCAACATACGGAAATATTTATTATTCATATCATACGATGTCGAGTTTATGTCAACCAACAACCCATTTTATAACACACACACACGCACACGCACACGGGTACGCGCACGCGCACGCGCACGCACCACATACATACACACACATAATATATATATATATATATATATATATATATATATATATATATATATATATATATATATATATATATATATATATATACACACATATATATATAATTTTTATTTTATTATATATGTGACTCGCCACGCCAAAATGAGACGTTTCTCGCTGGAGCTTATAACGATATACGAGGCAAAACATTACGGCAGTGATTTCTTTTCGAAAATGACTTTCCAGCGGCAATCGTTCCCAAATAGTATAATCTAACATATGTAAGTTGTCTAAATGTCATGAATAAAGCTTAAATGTGTTTATCTGGGTTTGTTTTGACACCTATCAAACGTCGTTTAAAGATTGTGAATGTTTTTGACACAACAAATTACCCACTTTCTCATCAAGAATAATCCAAGTAAATTGTGTCCGATGGCGCCGTTTGGTACCATCGGAAACTGGATGTTAATTCTAAACACTGACAACATTTTAATTAAAGACTTTCCATAAATGTGCATGTCAATGGGACTTTTGTGAAGGCTAAGCGTTACCTCGTGACAGAAATTTGCTCTCTGATTGGTCAGCTGTCATTAACGATCAACTTCCGGTCTTTTTTTCACGCTCGTTTTCGTTGACAACTCACTGTTAAAACGAACTATTTCAGTATTATTATATGAATTTGAGCAAGGACAGCATTGTCTCTTATCTTCTAAATAAAACTGCTCGCTGTGGCCTCAGCGATATGAGTCTTAGGGACGTGGCAATCGAATATTTCATGCATGACAGCGGCGGGATATATTTTTGGCACTTTAGACGTTTTCCACCGTCTATAGCTCCACGCCCAAATCCGGCGGTGTTACCTAATTTCCCTCACCATTAACGATGCAGTACGTAAAGCAATCTAATATAATTATTAATTTAATAATAATGCCTCTAAAGTGTTGTATTGGTGCTGTCCATACCAAATTTTAAATATGGGTTGTAGGCTTCGAGCATAGTTATACACTATCATAATTATTATGTATTTAAACAGGTCCATCTGGAGCAAAACATATCTGCAAGAAGTGAAATCATCACAAATAAACGAGTGAAATCTATAAAGCCGTTTTTCTCAAATTAGTACATTTTGCATTTTCGACATTCAAATAAGTGTATCTCTGGAAATAATGTGACTATAAGTAACATTGAGGTATCATTATTTCCGTCTGAATCTGCTCTATCCAAATGTGCAATAAAACACATTATTTTCGAGAAGCGTCGGATTTTGGGCTTGGCGGGTCATATATACGTATGCGTATCCATATGCATATATATATTATATATATATATATATATATATATATATATATATATATATATATATATACATATATATATATATATATATATATATATATATATATATATATATATATATATATATATATATATATATATATATATATATATATATATATATATGATGCGGCACGCCAAAACCAGGCGCTTGTCGCAGATCCTCGATCGGCGCCAGGGAATTAGTCAGTATACCCTCAAAATGTCGAAAGTGGGTTCTTGGCGGAATCAATCAGCAAAATCATCAATCTTTCAATATTTCCATAATACCTACCATGAAATAGTGTTAAAAGGGGTAATAATGAGCATCTTAATGCAAGCCCCTCATTAATTTCACAGCTAATTAGTCTAAAACAAAGCCGTTTTTAGGCTAATTTACGGATAAATTTCCTACTTCCTGCGAGACAATTGTAGCCATATGTTTAGCTGCTAAATAACATACAAATTAATCAAATCCGTCGAGAACTTTTATTTTTATGAAATTTTTCAACATCGGGGTAGGCCATTTAGGTCGCCCGATCGCTACTACATTCGCCTCCGGCGCTAACCCCCGGCGCGAGCGGTGAAATGTTGCGCTGACAAATGATCGATTCTTTATACTTTAACATATTATGAGTATATACCATCTCTAGGTCTATGCAAACTTTTAGGACAATTGGAGCATTATAAAGATGTGGTTGCTATGGTAATGTTACGACCGATCACTTTAAAAACTCATTTTCTCTGAAGTGACATTCCACAAACTTATGCACTTGAAGTGGAATTTCTTCGCCCAAGCACAAGATAGAGTGTTCATCTTGGTATCATTTTAAAGCTCTTCATCTCCTCTAATTGAATCAATAATACTATGGAATTGTCAACTTGCCTACAAAAGCCTGGTTTTGGCATGCCGCGTCACATATATATATATATATATATATATATATATATATATATATATATATATATATATATATATATATATATATATATATATATATATATATATATATATATAAGCATATACATATATAATTGCTATATATAATTATATATATTTATGAAATTCATATATATACATAATTAATATATAATAGACGATAGCGACAACCAAGCTGACGCTAAGACATAATGGGCTACCACAAATCCATATTTAGCTATGTGAGGCTTCGGAGTCATACGAGTTCAACAGCTGATTGTAGGATGATTTATATAAGCGTTCCACAAAATGTTCCGCAAAACGTTGCCTTATTTTACCCACGTCAAGAATACGTAAAAGACGGCACAAAGACCCTAGTTGTGTCAGAGCGCCCTCTGTCTGATTAGTTATTGTGGTACCTCATTAGGGTGACCCATCCTACAAAAGTATAGTTATGTAATATCGTAAGTTTTCAGCATCTAATGTGGTGGGTACAGTTTGTAATGTGGCTTTACCAAGTCCAAAACAGAGCCGGGGAAAGAGAGGCAGAGAATTAGAGTTATTCTAATTGTTTGCAAATATAATTGTATAAATTACTCATGTGGTTTACTGGGAATTAATTGTCAGTAAAGCATATTGTGGCGACATCGAACGGTTAGACATGTTAATACACGGTCCCAATGTGTTTTAGTTAGAAGAGATAAACGACTTGTATTAAATGTAGTAGTGCCATAACAAAATGTAATCACATAAAGATGGTACCACGGGAAATCGTAGTTCCAATCTGCGACTTTTCGAATGAGAATCCTCATGAAATATCTTTAATAACACAAATGTGACTTTTAGCGGTCATATTACGGATAATTAATATATGATTTTCGCTTTAGGTCATCTTAGGATAATTAGTACAATTAACAAAAACGATATGGCGCATTTTCAACAAGGAATACAATCCATTGTACGTCTGATAAAGATAATTAAAAAAATATTTATTACTGCTAAAGCCATGCCATTGTGCACACTTCGTAACTCCTGTGACGTATTGTACGCTGGTGACGAATATGCGGCACATGTGATTTCTTAGCGACCACCCACGACTTACAGAACTATTGACCTCTTACTGTCGTTTATAGTGTACGGTGCAAGGATGGGCAGGAACCGACGATTGCAATAAACTAATTCCACTCAACACCGAAGGAAAGGTTGCGACATAAGCGTGGGTTGTCCAAGTCGTGTCAATGTGGTCAACAGAGGAATTGATGGATGTTGTTTTGTTACTGAGGCCGCGTTGCATTGACCCCAGTCAAGTCGTGGTGACCAATTGGGCATCAATTTAAAAATAGGCACTAACCATGTTTGTGTCATTAAGGGCAGGGAGTGGCCGTTCTTGTCCACAACGGCCAGGGCTTCAGCCACGGCACGGCTCTCCTCAACAAGTGAGGTCAAGTGAAGTAAAGTGAAGTAAAGTGAAGTAAAGTGAAGTAAAGTGAAGTAAAGTGAAGTAAAGTGAAGTAAAGTGAAGTAAAGTGAAGTAAAGTGAAGTAAAGTGAAGTAAAGTGAAGTAAAGTGAAGTAAAGTGAAGTAAAGTGAAGTAAAGTGAAGTAAAGTGAAGTAAAGTGAAGTAAAGTGAAGTAAAGTGAAGTAAAGTAAAGTAAAGTGACGTAAAGTGAAGTCAAGTGAAGTCAAGTGAATTGAAGTGAAGCCAAGCCAAGCCAAGCCAAGCCAAGCCAAGCCAAGCCAAGCCAAGCCAAGCCAAGCCAAGCCAAGCCAAGCCAAGCCAAGCCAAGCCAAGCCAAGCCAAGCCAAGCCAAGCCAAGCCAAGCCAAGTGAACTCAATCAAATCAAATCAAACCGATTTCAAATCAAACAAATCAAATCAAACCAAACCAAACCAAACCAAACCAAACCAAACCAAACCAAACCAAACCAAACCAAACCAAACCAAACCAAACCAAACCAAACCAAACCAAACCAAACCAAACCAAACCAAACCAAACCAAACCAAACCAAACCAAACCAAACCAAACCAAACCAAACCAAACCAAACCAAACCAAACCAAACCAAACCAAACCAAACCAAACCAAACCAAACCAAACCAAACCAAACCAAACCAAACCAAACCAAACCAAACCAAACCAAATAAAAATCGACGTCTCAGGTGCGGACATCATTACGCACGGTCATCGTAACTGTAAATGATATGATTTAAAATCAGGTGATTTAATTAACATATTTTGGTTTATATTTCGTAGCCTAGCCATTTCTCGTTCTTGTGGAACTGGAGAGTTTTTGTTGTTGTGATTATAAGTTACATGTTTATTTTTGCGACTAGCCAGGAATCCGCCGATCAGTTCAGGAACGTACACGTGGCCTGCATTTTGAAATAATTCTTCGCAGTTATGTCATAGCTTATCTAAACGCATACACAAAACGTCGGTGGTGGGAACATTGTTTTAACGTGACACGACTTGGACAACCCACGCTTCTGTCGCACCATTTCCTTTGTTGTTGAATGGAATTAGTTTATTGCAATCATCGGTTGCTGCCCATCCTTGCACCGTGCACTATAACAGATAGTAAGACTTCAATAGTTCTAGAAGTCGTGGGTGGTCGCTTGGAAATCACATGTGCCGCATATTCGTCATCAGCGTACAAGACGTCACAGGAGTTACGACGCTTGTAAAATGGCATGGCTGTAGCAGTAATAACTATTTGTTATTATCTTTATCAGCCGTACAAGGCATAGTATTCCTTTTTGAAAAAATGCGCCGTATCGTTTTTCCTAATTGTATTAATTATCCTAAGATGGCCTAAGCGATAATTAGACAAATATGATCTGTAATGTGACCGCTAAAGGTCACATTTGTATTATTAAAAATATTCCACGGGGATTCTCATTCGGAAAGACGCAAGCTGGAACTACGATTTCCCGTGGCACCATTTTTATGTGATTCGCTACTTCATTTAATAAAGTTGCGTCCATTCGATACATCTTTACAGCATCATGGCCATACAAGCTGTATACCCTATTAACTAAAACATATTGGGACCGGTATTAACATGTCTAACTGGTCGATGTCGCCACAATATGCTATATTGACAATAAATTCCCCGTAAACCACAGGCGTAATTTTTAGAAATGTATTTGCAAATAGTTAGAATAACTTATTCTCTGTCTCTCTTCCCCCTCTCTCTCTGTCTCTCTGTCTCTCTTCTCATTGCATTGCATTGCATTGCATTGCATTGCATTGCATTGCATTGCATTGCATTGCATTGCATTGCATTGCATTGCATTGCATTGCATTGCATTGCATTGCATTGCATTGCATTGCATTGCATTGCATTGCATTGCATTGCATTGCATTGCATTGCATTGCATTGCATTGCATTGCATTGCATTGCATTGCATTGCATTGCATTGCATTGCATTGCATTGCATTGCATTGCATTGCATTGCATTGCATTGCATTGCATTGCATTATATTACATTACATGGTATGAATTGTTGAAGATAATTATACTTATTAAAAATGTTCTTGTTTTTTTAGTCAGTAGTCAGTAAATGCTGATGGTAGACGTGACCTTCCTTATACATACACCCGAGTAATACCAAGACGTCTAGCAACGACCGAATCAAATGTTTTATTGTTTTTTAAAGCGCTGGTATCCGCCCAAATAAAATATGCTGATGGCGCTAACTGCTCTTTCATGGCAGGTGACTTAGTTGCAGTCTTCCTAACATTTCAACAACGTGAGTTTATGTGTTGATCATAGCGGTGGTACTTGTAGATTTCTCTGTGTTTTCCTAAAGACATA
>OZ024854.1:13801180-13811180 GCA_964017155.1 Oasisia sp. SBJ-2009
AACTTGTTTTAATACATGTGAAAATACATAATTAGACGATGCAAAATAACCACATTATTTAGCGTATATCAGTGTGACCGAAACAAAAAAAGTAGGAGTCACAATATGTTAGGTTCAAGTGCTAAAGTGTGTAACTACCAATGTTGTTGTTATGATTATGATACGTGCACCATACTCCGACGTCTACATTTTGTTACAGAGAAACAAGAGATTATATTTGGATGTATGTTTGTACAAGATGTAGTATAATCTAAACACTAGCAACCTTTTCTGGAGACGTGTTATATTAATTACAAGCACAGCGCGTTACCTAAAAACATTATTTCACTTTATGCGTACAATTGCCAATTCATCAAAGCACAAAACAAAAACAATATTCCTGTTTCCGTCGCCTAATAGTCATAAAACAAAAACAATATTCTTGTTTCAGTCGGGTAATATGTTTGCTGTAAATACTAACAACGTTCGACGAAGGGTCCCCAGTTTGGCATTGTGTGACAGTTTTTACAAGCGTGACTCGAACGGAAGACGAAACCCCAACACGTGACATGACATATTCGTAATTATAGATATTCATGTTGACGAAGTAGAGCAGGCGACGCGTCACTGCAGCGTCATGGCTGAATAAGCTGTATGGTCGTTGACTATACATCGGAGGCGTATCTAGATATGACAGTCGTGAAGAACTGTGAATATCACAATAAATATTAACAATCAATTAAGGGTAAACAGTACCCGTAGTATTTGGTACTTGCCGATGCAACGGAAAAACTGTAATAACCTATTAATGTGTATTGTTGTATTAGTAGTGGTTTAACGTTACAATATATTTTAACATGTCTCGGTATTATACACCATGCATGTCTGTGTATATCTGATTTTTGATTGGTTATTCCTATTTCACAAATGGCACACAACGGTATTTAAGCTTATTGTTTCATCTGCATTATATATTCTTTGTAGGATGGGCCACCTGACGTATTTCCTACTTGTCAGCCTGTTTCTCGCTACCGTCTTCTACGACGTTAGTGACGCTTCGGTGAAAGCACAAGGTAATATTCAGTTGAACAGACACATCGACAGCGTAATATATATAATTTGTCGTTTCTAGTTCGATTCGTTGCTTCATTTCTGGCACGTTAAGTGTATATTCTGTGGTAGATGAATATGTAAGTGAATAAATGGGAATGCGTATATATTATTATTTCTGCAATAAATATATAAACAGAAAGCACAGAACAATGTGTAAAACACTATACATGTGTGTACATTCTAATATGGAACATAAATACAACAGTCTACATTTACTGCTTGTAGTAGTACATGCGAAAGTCCAGCAACCTAAACAACAACGACGTTTATTTACAGTTTCACATTTGTGTACATCGACTTTACTTCGATCATTTATTTGCTTGTGTTGCAGGTTGCGGTAATTACAATCCAAAGTACTACATGTGCTGCGCTGGCGTTCGTCAGCGCAAGGGCCGTAACAACGCTTGCTGTGGAACCCGGGCCTACTATAACGGGATCTACATCTGCTGTGGTGGAAGGCTCCAAATCAAGGGCAGTAACAACGCATGCTGCGGTACAAGGCCCTACAATTCTCGGTTCTACATCTGCTGTGGCGGAAGACTCCAAATCAAGGGCAGCAACAATGCCTGCTGTGGTGCCCGGGCCTACAATTCTAAAGCCTACATCTGTTGTGGTAAAAGGATCCAATATAAGGGCAGCAACAACGCCTGCTGTGGTGCCCAGGCCTACAATTCTCGGGTCTATATCTGCTGTGGTGGACGGGTCCAATACAAGGGCAGCAACAACGCATGCTGCGGTACCAGGGCCTACAATTCGAGGTACTATACCTGTGTCGGTGGAAGGGTTCAACGCAAGGGCAGTAACACCGGCTATTGCGGTACCAAGTCTTACGACACAAGGTTATACATCTGCTGTAGTAGGAAACTCCAATTAAAGGGCAGTAACAACGCATGCTGCGGTACCAGGGCCTACAATTCTCGGTCCTACATCTGCTGTGGCGGAAGACTCCAAACCAAGGGCAGTAACAACGCATGCTGCGGTTCCAGGGCTTACAATTCTCGGTTCTACATCTGCTGTGGCGGAAGACTCCAAACCAAGGGCAGTAATAACGCATGCTGCGGTTCCAGGGCTTACAATTCTCGGTCCTACATCTGCTGTGGCGGAAGACTCCAAATCAAGGGCAGTAATAACGCATGCTGCGGTTCCAGGGCCTACAATATTCGGTCCTACATCTGCTGTGGTGGTCGAGTCCAACGCAGGGGCAGTAATAACGCATGTTGTGGTTATACGGCCTACAACAATATGTACTACGTCTGTGTTGGTGGAAAGATTACACGCAAAGGCAGTAACAATGCTTATTGCGGTTCCAATCCCTACGATTCTAGGTTTTACTTCTGCTGTAACGGAAGACTCCAACGCAAGGGCAATACCAACGCATGCTGCGGGACCAGGGCCTACAATACGAGATCCTACATCTGCTGTGGCGGAAGGCTCCAATACAAGGGCAGTAACAACGCATGCTGCGGTACCAGGGCCTACAATACCAGATCCTACATCTGCTGTGGCGGTCGAATCCACAACAAGGCCAGTAATAACGCATGTTGTGGTTATACCGCCTACAACATGAGGTATTACGTCTGTGTTGGTGGAAGGGTTCAACGCAAGGGCGTTAGTAATGCTGTTTGCGGTTCCAAACCCTACGATACGAGGACTCACATCTGCTGTGGTCGAAATCTCCTATACAAGGGCAGTAACAACGCATGCTGCGGTACCAGGGCCTACAATACGAGGTACTTGGTCTGCTGTGGCGGAAGGCTCCAATACAAGGGCAGTAACAACGCATGCTGCGGTACCAGGGCCTACAATGCGAGGTCTCAAATCTGTTGTGGCGGAACCCCCCAAAACAAGGGCAGTAATAATGCATGCTGCGGTACCAGGGCCTACAGCACGAGGTACTATAGGTGTTGCGGAGGCCGAGTGGTGTTTGGACGTAGTTGCCCCTAAATAACACATATAGTCGAGGGCGATAGCGATAACGAAGTAGAACATTTCCTAAATCATTTGTGTAATTGTTCCAGATAAGTACGACTAGAGTTAATCCTAGTCACTTTGTCATTACCATATGTGTAGATGTGCCATCAATTGTTGCTAGTAAGTTCTCTTGTAGATGTGTTGCTGTTGTTACTGACACGACGTGTTGCTTAACTAGATATCGTAGATTTGTCACTTGGGTTTTAGTTTAACAGACAAATCCAACTGACAGTGTATCGCTTGTGAAGGTTTATATGCTGGCATGTTTTACACGTTAACTGTCAATGTGTGTTGCCAAGTGTCTCATTGTTGGGTGATGGAGTGGTTTATGTGTACCACTGATTATTGTAGACAGGCATTATATAAAACTCATATCTGTAAAAGCGTTTTTGTTGTTGTTGGTATTGTTTTCACCGTTGTACCTTTGCAAATGGTAATTTTATTTTAGCAGATTCATGTTACACATTAACCTGCATTCACATACTTGGGAGGCAGAATATGAATATACCAGGAGTTTCTTATTGTTGATCTGAATTGGAGAAGAAGAGATCTCTGATGATTGGACAAGACCAATGTTGATAGTTAATAACCATCTTCAAACAGAAGAGAGACGACGACCTAATGCGGCACAACGCTACTGGAGCACATGTTGAAGAAGTGCTGGTATATGCGATCAAACAATTGTGTTTTTACGATTATATTAATACACATCAAGTTAGTCGGATATTATAAATGCTTAAGGTAGCCATGCGACGCTATCTGGTATTCTAACAAACGCACAACATTGCAACACATTTTAGGATATTTTACGGGAACACAATCAATTAGATAATTTTACTAATTGTAAGGGACTTCACGCCATCATCGTGAGGGTAATATTCATCACTAACAGGAAGACACATAAAATATAATTGGGATGGGAGAGAGACTTGAATGAATCTGCACAAATATTCAAAGGCATCGATCACATAATAGTCGATTTATAAACAGTTAGCTTATGATATTTGTGAGATAAAACCTTATACATAAGAACAAATATATATATATATATATATATATGTGTGTATATATATATATATATATATATAT
This sequence comes from Oasisia sp. SBJ-2009, assembly GCA_964017155.1. Classification (NCBI taxonomy): domain Eukaryota; kingdom Metazoa; phylum Annelida; class Polychaeta; order Sabellida; family Siboglinidae; genus Oasisia; species Oasisia sp. SBJ-2009. The sequence continues at coordinate 13,805,333 of OZ024854.1, forward strand.
ATATATATATATATATATATATATATATATATATATATATATATATATATATAGCTATCATGATTCCAATGTAATCTGACGTGTAGCTCATTCCACATTGTTAACGCAACTACAGGGAACGCGCGTCCCTCATTTCAACGTAACAGTGATGCAGTAATGCAGATCTGTTAGCCTCGGTTGTTTACGCAGATGACCACCGTCCTCGCAGTACCCCATTCGGGTTATTCATGCGTGACACATACATTAACGTGCAACCACCGTTCAATAAAACCCTCCCACGACCAGTTGTAAATTGTCAGGTCAAAGCAGAATCACGTTCTAACGACAGTGCTAATGCCATAGCTAAACATATATACCATATATCTGCAGGTGGCGCCTTTAAAATAAACTTGCACGATGTAATTGTTAGCCGGTTCGCTTGACGGGTTGACGCGTTTACTGCGGAGTAATCAACGTTGGGGCATTGTTGCATGTAACTCAGGTAATTTTCAAATACCTCAGTTAAACATACCTGGTTGTTATATATAGACACGGCGCAAAGTTGGCACCTAACTGTCTGGCAAGTTTCCAAATCAAAACAATCTTATTAAAGGAACATGCAACCCTAACTTTCAAAGACCTCAAATAATCCAGAATTCCCACCTACCATTCCATACAGTATATTGTTACACACATATTTGTTGTTGTTTAATTTTCTATTAATTGTATGCACCTTAAGACTATCTTCGCAAGGTAAATTTTGATTACCTATGGGCGCTGCTATTGTTAGCCAATTTACGATGAATTCACGAGGAGTAACGCGATAGGATGCGTGCTTATGACGTAGATTTTCCACTGCTCTCGGCCTTTCACGCGGTGCATGATGATTAGCGCATCGACGTGGCTTCAGTTGCTTATGTTAATCTACCATTAACAAATTACCTGAGTGTCAGGCATATGGATCCTAAAACAAAGCAGAAGAAGCTGTGTGCTGAGAAACGAAATATATTTTAAATGCGAACAAATCCAGTGAAGTTTGAGTTGGCAATGAAGTGATAGCGCAACATTGGTCAAGACTACATGCGGTGGCCAAATTCAACTTCAACCGAACGATGACTATTTAGCCGTGGACTGCATGCATCAACTGATATGGAACACAGGTTATTTTTAATTCACTGAACGACGACGACTTTTGAAAGAAGGTGCTCCACTGCATTTGTGGACCGAAAGAAACCCGGGGGCCGGGTATTAAGCGATCTTTTACTTTTTCCTATAACATGAAACTGACCTGTTATTACAGCCGCCAAACTTCCCCACACATATCTTATATATATATATATATATATATATATATATATATATATATATATATATATACACACACACACACTATGTTACAAAATAAAATCATTTACATTCCTGCAACGAAAGCAAGTCATAAAACAAACTTGCTCAAAACTCGACGGCAAGCCGGCATGCTTACCTCGGCCGCTGCAGGTAGCTCTCTGGTATTGTATCGCGATGTCGCTACATATAATTTGCTTCACAAAAATGAACTAGGTATATATATATATATATATATATATATATATATATATATATATATATATATATATATATATATACATATATATACACATATATATACACATATATAATGTTTGTTCTCAGATCTAAGAAATTGATCCCCCCCCCCCCCGATGCTACGCGTTCATTGCTATGTAAGAGTGGCGCCACACGGTGGGCTGGAGACAAATTAATGTGTAGTCGCTGCAACCGTGCTGCATAGCGTAAACATGCAAGAGGTGCTGCAAGCAGCAACATTGCAAGCAACATCGTTCGGCCTTGACCGTTCTCAATCGCCTCGTTGCTTGCAGCGGCGTTGCATAGTGTAAACCCGCCTTTAGTTACGCTATATTATAACATTTGTTTTGCTGTTCCACATTCCGTGTTATTAAATATGGATTAGTTTTACATAACTTGTTAACGCGTCATTGGGTACTGTATGCATAGAATGTTTCGAGTATTATTGTTACGCTCACATTTTCTAGGAGGAAATCATTAACTACCATCCCCCCACATAAACACACATACGGAATATAACTCAATCACACTTACAATTGTCGACATACTTAGCTTTGTGTGTTTCTCTTCGTCTTCACTTACACTACTCCGGTAGTGCGTCAGAACATCTGCTGTTTTAATTATCCTTTCCCCTTCGGCATAGTTTACTAGCAATCTACACAATATTACACAGGCAAAACGTATGCACGAATGGACAATTATGTTACAATGATTATCATAAAGTACTATTGTCTATATACCGTATCATGTGCCATACCTCGACGGCGATCTGTTCTACTGTGCATATTGCCTATTGTACTGTTTCATGCACAATACATTTCACTATTTCACAATTGCATTTTAAAACGTGTACATATATCACTGACCAATACGCTAGTCCTTCCATGGTCGCAAAAACCACAGGTCGATAACACACCGGTTTTTCGCTGTATCAGCGTCTCTCCCAGTGCACGCGACAGCATTTAAAGATAGAAAATAATGTACGTCATAGTGTTGCACATTTGGGGAACATAAGCACCGACCTGGACTCAACCCTTTCCATTGATGGTTACTTTAAGTGGTCGGATTAATCATGCAAACTGGATTGCCGCCGTCGTTCTTTACATTTGGAATCAGGTTGGCAGTCCTGTTTTGTGTCAACGGCTTTCAGTTATATAGATTAACACACCTAACCCAATTAAATGTACGGCTACCTATAGTATTATTGTAGTCGCATTAATTATTGATTACCATGGTCGATAGTTAAGATGCTAATCTATCTTGCTGGTGCAAACAATTGTTCTAATTACCATACATCACTTAGAAATGCGAACCTTTCAATGGGCATCTAATCACGCATCCTATCACGTTACTCCTCGTGAATTCATCGTAAATTGGCTAACAATAGCAGCGCCCATAGTTAATCAAAATTTACGTTGCGAAGGTAGTCTTAAAGTGCATAAAATTAATAGAAAATTAAACAACAACAAATATGTGTATGACAATATACTGTATGGAATGTTACGTGGGACTTCTGGATTATTTCAGGGCTTTGAAACTTTAGGGTTGCATGTTCCTTTAATAAGATTGTTTTGATTTGGAAACTTGCCAGCCAGTTAGGTGCCAACTTTGCGCCGTGTCTATATATAACAACCAGGCACATACGTGAACCAGGTATGTTTAACTGAGGTATTTGAAAATTATTTGAGTTCAGTAATTGACATACAACAATGCCCCGACGTTGATTACTCCGCAGTAAACGCGTCAACGAAGCGAACCGGCTAACAATTACCGTGTACGTTTATTTTAAAGGCGCCACCTGTTGATATATGGTATATATGTTTAGCTATGGCATTAGCACTGTCGTTAGAACGTGATTCTGCTTTGACCTGACAATTTACAACTGGTCGTGGGAGGGTTTTATTGAACGGTGGTTGCACGTTAATGTATGTGTCACGCATGAATAACCCGAATGGGGCACTGCGAGGACGGTGGTCATCTGCGTAAACAACTGAGGCCAACCGATCTGCATTAATTACTGCATCAGTGTTATGTTAGAAACAGGGGCGCATTCCCTGTGGTTGCGTTAATAATATAGAATGAGCTACACGTAAGATTACTAAGGAATAATGAGAGCTAAATATATATATATATATATATATATATATATTATATATATATATATATATATATATATATATATATATATATATATATATATATATATATACATATATACATATATACATATATATATATATATATATATATATATATATATATATATATATATATATATATATATATATATATATATATATACATATATACATATATATATATACGTATATATATATGTATATATATATATATATATATATATATATATATATATATATATATATATTCTAATGTATAAGGTTTCAGCTCACAAATAAAATAAGCTAACTGTCTATAAATCGACTATTATGTGATCGATGCCATTCAATATTTGTGCAGATTCATTCATGTCTCTCTCCCATCCACATTATATTATGTTTGTCTTCCTGATAGTGATGACTATTACCCTCGTGGTGATGGCATGAAGTCCCTTATGATTATAGTCAAATTATTTAATTGATTGTGTTCTCTTAAATTATCCTAAAATTTGTTGCAATGTTGTGCATTTTTTTTAGATTACCAGATGGCGTCGCATGCATAATACCCGACTAACTTGTTCCGTATTTATGTTATCGTAAAAGTACAATTGTTTGATCGCATATACCAGTACATCTATAACATGTGCACCAGTAGCATTGTGCCGCATTAAGTTTTCATCTCTCTTGTGTTTGAAGATGGTTATCAACAATGTTCTTGTCAAATGCTCAGAGATCTCTTCTTCTCCATCTCAGATCAACAATAAGAGACTCCTGGTATAATCATATTCTGCTTCCCCAGTGTGTAAATGCAGGTTAATGTGTAACATGAATCTGCTAAAATAAAATTACCATTTGCAAAGGTACAACTGTGAAAATAATACCAAAAACAACCAAAAACGCTTTCTACATATATGAATTTTGTATAAATCCTTTCCACAATAATCAGTGGTACACATAAACCACTCCATCACCCAACAATGAGACACTTGGCAACACACATTGACTGTTAACGTGTAAAACATGCCAGCATATAAACCTTCACAAGCGATACACTGTCAGTTGGATTTGTCTGTTAAACTAAAACCCAAGTGACAAATCTACGATATCTAGTTAAGCAACACGTCGTGTCAGTAACAACAGCAACACATCTACAAGAGAACTTACTAGCAACAATTGATGGCACATCTACACATATGGTAATGACAAAGTGACTAGGATTAACTCTAGTCGTACTTATCTGGAACAATTACACAAATGATTTAGGAAATGTTCTACTTCGTTATCGCTCTCGCCCTCGACCATATGTTTTACTCAGGGGCATCTACGTCCAAACACCACTCGGCCTCCGCAACACCTATAGTACCTCGTGCTGTAGGCCCTGGTACCGCAGCATGCGTTGTTACTGCCCTTGTATTGGAGCCTTCCGCCACAGCAGACGTGATACCTCGTACTGTAGGCCCTGGTCCCGCAGCATGCGTTGTTACTGCCCTTGTATTGGAGATTTCGACCACAGCAGATGTGAGACCTCGTATTGTAGGGTTTGGAACCACAAACTGCATTACTACCGCCCTTGCGTTGAACCCTTCCACCAACACAGATGTAGTACCTCGTGTTGTAGGCCGTATAGCCACAACATGCGTTATTACTGCCCCTGTTTCGGATTCGACCACCACAGCAGATGTAGGACCTCATATTGTAGGGCCTTGTACCGCAACATGCGTTGTTACTGCCCTTGTATTGGAGCCTTCCGCCACAGCAGATGTAGGACCTCGTATTGTAGGCCCTGGTACCGCAGCATGCGTTGTTACTGCCCTTGCGTTGGAGCCTTCCGCTACAGCAGACGTAAAACCTAGAATCATAGGGTTTGGAACCGCAATGAGCATTGTTACTGCCTTTGCGTTGAACCCTTCCACCAACACACATGTAGTACCTATTGTTGTAGGCCGTATAACCACAACATGCGTTATTACTGCCCCTGCGTTGGGCTCGACCGCCACAGCAGATGTAGGACCGAGTATTGTAGGCCCTGGAACCGCAGCATGCGTTGTTGCTGCCCTTGTATTGGAGGAGTCCGCCACAGCAGATGTAGGACCGAGAATTGTAGGCCATGGAACCGCAGCATGCGTTGTTACTGCCCTTAATTTGGAGTCTACCGCCACAGCAGATGT